>OZ059834.1:33252294-33852294 GCA_964057195.1 Orthosia cruda | reverse complement strand
ACAAACGCACCGCTTCGGCACTGCAGCGGTCCGATACGAAACGCATAAATTAAAAGAGCCCTTATCTGCGCAGTCGACACAACGGCGAAACTCCCGTACACTAGCCACGGCGGCCGTTGAATCACACCGTCCACCGTGATTTGCACTAATATGTCTTTGTTTACGATTTTTATTATAAACACTTCTGTATCATGTATATGTTAGGGAATAATGTTCACACTTATTCCTAAACTATATATATTGTCTATTATTGGGTAGAAATAGCTTAAAACCCGTTAAAATCAATTTTACATAAGAGAGACCGACAAGACTATGTCCTTTCGTTTTGGCGCGTTTACGGAGACAAAATGATTTATTTGTGTGTTAAGATTATCACAATCTAGAACACAGCCTATATGCACCATCAAAAGTTAACGCTACTATTGTGACACCACATTCGGCCACTAAATTAAGACAAGTACGAACTAGTTCTGCTTTTTGAAAACCTGATAAACCATTAATTAAAAATTATCCTAACGGTATTTTGAAATATCCATTCACACAGGTCAACATGAATGTAAAGGCTTCTGTGGCCATTGTAACGCTATCATCGTCAACATGATTACCAACATTAATATATCCATGAGAACGATGTCCGTCCCACTGAATACATTTTCTTATGGTTATTTCATCTATTGACAACGCCCCAAGGCTCCAATTATTTGTTGCTTTTGAGCCTTATTTTAAGAGTCTTGAGAACACTGGTTCACAGCCAACACTCTGGTACCAGCTACTGATTGTTTTTGGATGGGTTAAGCAAAAGTCAAAATAATCACGTACATACCTGTATGCTCGTGGGGAAAGAAAGTGAAGAGTGAGAGCAAATTGCCGTAGTTCAGGTGAATAATTTTTCGGAAAAGATTCTTGTTTTTTTTTTGCAGTGTTAACCTGACTAACAAATCATTATTTTTACTGCCGATGCCAGACAAAATATCAAACTGCCCGGAAGCTAACAAAGACTGGTTCTTGAAATCTTTAATAACATTTAATAACCTCGCATTTTTTATAAGTATGCGTTTATTCTCTTAGTCTTTTAATTTCCCTAAGACTTTTCAAAACCACCAGCCGAGATTTTGATAGAGATGTCATAATTTTCACTGCTCGCCTGGTTGTTGTAGCAATATCGTCAGGACACCAGTCACTTGCATTATCCTCCGTCTTCTAGGTGTGATTTGCGTTTCATTTACTAAAAATTGATTAATATTATAAATGTAATGGTGATATTGTGTTGATCATTAGTTAAAAAATGATTTTAGCTTGTTTTTAATATTTTTTTGTAAACATTCAGACAGAGTGTAAATTTTTTAATGAATAAATGAAATGTAATGACCCTGTTTAACTCTTCTTTACTACCGTTTTTTTTTTGTGTGGCAAATCATCCAATGACTTCTCCCGCTCTGGGTGAGGCGGGAGGGCATGTCAGACTTTTACTGACTAAAACCCACCCGTGTTCCTTCAGTTGCTTGAGCCAGGGCCACGGTAACTCTTTTTCAAATTTATCCGCGACCCAGACAGGCCTTCTTTACTACCTAAACCAAAGATATAGTTATCGGCACGTAACTTTGCAAGGTTTTGGCGTAGTGGGGGTAAGTTCGCGCATAGTACACGAACTGACCAACCGCCGAGTAGGGCGAACGGAACGTGGATGCGACGCGATTGGTCAATCGATCCTTGTGTCAAATGACCAACGAATCGCGCGCTCGGAACGGTGCTAAATGTTCCCCGCGTCCCGCTATGTAACCAAAGAGACTTAAAAAACGACTTGTGCGCATCTAACGAATCTTGCCAAGTTACGTGCCGACAACTATACGCTTTATGAGAATGCAAAATTATGTTTTATGTCAGTATAACTTAATTGGAAAATCGCCAAGTTAGTGGCCTTGCGTCGAATCCGAGGCCACCTCTGACTTTTGGTGAAAACTAATTATGCGTATTAGAAATGAATTATCACTTTAAAATATTAACTTAATTATTATCGCTATAGTTTAGTGAATTAAAACATCGCACTGAGACTCGAAAGTTCAACAAATCCCAGTTAGTGTTTTATAAATTACCTGGTAATATTCCGGATGTCCTTCGAATATTGTTGGCATAACCAGGCTTCAGTTTTTTTATAGATACACCAGTTACGAAGCAGGATTGCTCAAAGTGTTTTGAGCAAAGCCTTGAATATTTCGTTGGCTCCCAGTTCTGACGTGTTACGGCTTTAATCCACTCACTTCTTATTTCAGGATATTTTGGAAACCTACAAAAGTAAGCAAAAAATATGAATACCATATCTACAACAAACGTCGATATATTTTATCTATAAAAATTTACACACTACAGTGGTATTCACGTTCACGCCTAAAACAATGCCTAGGTTAAACATTAATTTAGACTATGAAACTTGGCTTTTTATCAATATGATCTAAGACAATCATTGTCTTAATACGTAAATCTTTAATGTTTATCGATTTTCTAACCATAAACCGTACAGTCAAACTACCAAAACAAAAAAGTGTATTGTGAAATAATGTGATTTTTGGTAGATATTAAACGTATTAGTCGGTGAATAGTTATTGAAAATGGGAAAGACGATAAAAAGTGGTGCCAGAGAAGTTATTTACAATGTTTTTAAGAGGTGTTTGGAGGAATATCATGCTGGCAAACTTCTAACAGAAGAGAGAATTCTGGGTCTTTTACGCCTCCTGTGGTTGCTCTTGATGAACAATATACCTCCGCACACGACATACTTTCATTTTATAAATTTAGTCCTAGCCAAACCACTGTTATTACAGACTAATAAATAGTCGACTAGACCGACTAAGTCGGTCATTTATAGACACGAGTCACACAGACAGTGCGACGTTGCCAGACTTACACGAGCTATTACTTTTACTCGTTCCTAAACTCCGTGAAGACAATAGAAAACAATACTTCGTTTGACACACCGATAAAAGAGCGGCAACAAGTTATAACTTCGTCTAGGGACACTAAAGCCACATTCGCACGGGAGTTGCGTTAAAACCTTGCTTTAGCGCTTTTTTAACGTTCTCGATATAATTGTTTATGAACGCTTTTAAATCACTTTACGTCTCGTCTCTTGCTTCGAAAGACGTGAAAATATTTACTGCTAAATTACTAGCAATAGGAATTTGTATTGCTAAAAGACGAAAAAGAAAACAAAATGCATACTGGGTACATCCTCTGAATGAACACAGATACTTAAAAGGGCAGTTTGTGACACTGTACGAAGATTTGAGCCATATCCTGAGATAATTTTAAATTATTGTCGAATGTCTATAACAACATTTGACGAATTGTTGGAAATAGTGGGGCCTCGAATAACACCCCTGTGCAACGACTGATTGTTACGCTGAGGTAAGTAAAACAATAATACAATTACGAAGCTATTAAGTTATAGTGCGCGACACGTAGGTTCACTCAAAATGTATTATCGTTCTATAGAAATTAAACGATTTAAACCAAATTAAATCCCTTTTCTACAACCTAACCGTTTACTATGTACAAATTGTCAACGGTATAGTAAGGATTCTGTCGGTGGGCCCTCTTAGGGGCGGAGTTAAGGATTAATTTCGGTTTAAATATTTTAATTTCATAATTTTATTAAAACGTTAATACATTTTGGGTCAAGTTACGTGTCGCCCACTATATTAAATTTAACAATCATCTGGAGACAAGTATTCTTCTGGTGAACTTATATTAATCAAAGGGCTTTAATCTTGATTCGTCGGTATTCGATGGAGATGGGCTATTTGGGTTGTAAGCGGTAAAAAAGCTTTCTGCGGAGTGTGGCCTAGAACTTTGTGCATTTGAATTGGCGGGGCGGTATTGACGATTGTCTAAAATCTTAAAGAATGAGGATTGATGCAAGGACGGTGTTGGATGTGATTCGGAGTGCTGCTGATACATATTACGGGCTTGAGTGAATGTTGAGAGCACAGAGTACATTTTATAATAGGGTGTAGAGATGTCACTCGCTTAGTATTTCGGGATGTATGGCGTTTAACGCCATCTGCTGCTTTGTGCAAGGTACTTTCGCACTAGGCTTTTATTCCTAATAGAAGATTTTTTAATTAAATATATTTTTTTGTTTTAATTTTTTCTTTATAAATGTGCCCAATTTTGAATTTCGTCTTTTTCATCGTAAGCAGTTCTGCAATTTGATAATAACTTTTTTTGTGTTTGCACACCAGTTGTAGACAAATAAATTAATAGTTTTTTTTCTTTTTGGTGCTCACTGCATTTTATAAAACTGTAGACCATTATTATTGATAATATAGTTTTGATATATATTATTTGTATCGGATTTTTTTCTTAATATACCCATGAACATATCGTGAAAATTTAAAGAACACTATCAATGTGAGTGATGGATATCTGAGGCAAGTTTTACTTTCTAAATATGCCCTTACCTTTATTGCACTTTCATTAGTGTTTTTGTCATATAGTCTCTACATAAACTGCACTTTTTATTTTTATTTTAACTTTCGCAGTACATAATCTATTTTAGCTCTTTTTTTGGATCACTCCTTTTAATCACTAAATTTTTAAAGATGTGGTCACGATTAGTGTCTTCCCATTTGTACAAGCTCACGACCGACTCACTTATCTTAAAAAACAATATCACAATTGGACCCCGGTGAATGTACACTACTCATATTATTAATTAAAAAGTGTGGCAAAAGCTGCTTCGAAGGCAGCACAAGAAGGGGAATTATTTCTGTACCCATGGCTTTTTATGCTTCCGTAAAAGTGCTCTAAAGGGTCTTGATCAAAGAGGCGTCAGTTTGTATTTTTTTGTAATACATCTTAAAAGATATTCCATATTATCAGTAGTGTGTGACCAGTTTTTAATTGAAGGTAGAATAACTGAATTTCCATTTTTTTTTGAGGACATAACTTTTATAGATGTAGATCATATTTTTTATGATTTGTTTTTTTTATTTATGATGGGCTTGCTCTTGACTCTAGTCTAGGTCAGAGGTGACAGAGACAAAGTCGACGATGGAGTGAGCTTACCCAGAAGAAGACTGTTCACTCTAACTTTGAAGAGATTCGGGTTGTATGCGTTCGGAAACACAGACTAACGTAGGATCGGTTCGGGAACAATAATACGACAAATACTGGAATAACAGTTTATTTCGCAATAATTCAAAATCAAAATCAATTTTTTTTATTTCACATAGGCCTACATGGGCACTTATAAAACGTCGACAAAATGAGCACGGTTCGGGTTGGTCGTTTCCTATGGAGAAGAACCGGCAAGAAACTCCATGGTTACTCTTTTAAAAATGGTTTGGTTTTACAATATTTACATGTTACAGCATTAGTACTTAGATATGGGGGGACAACGTAGGCCCGAATTATGACAATAAGTCGTAAGAAACTAAAAAAAAAGAAAAAGATTATATAAAAAAGTTAACAAATGTTAACTAGCATCTAGAAGGCCTACAATGTTCACACATTCACAAAACAATCGGTAAAAGAATCTATACAAAGGTAAAAAATAATAAAAATAAGTATAACAAGACTAAATTTAACATGTTGCACAAATTTTGTTATCAGTGCTGTAACTATTCTTAGCAAAGGGCTTTAAAGATGATTGAAAACCATTTTAAAAAGTCTAATTAAAAGAAGGAAAGAAAAAATGAGATTGAGAATAGTTAGAGACATCCACATATTTGTGCCGTTTACAAGTTACCAGGGAAGCTGCATGCGCAGAAGGAGCTAAGGCCAATTGTTTTTATCTTCAACGTAGTCCTTGATTTTATAATATGCTTTTTTAACAAGGATACGTTTGATGTAGTTTTTGAACCTTCCATCGGTCAGTTCTATAACTGACTTTGGCAACTTGTTATAAAAGCGTATACTGTTTATAAGAAAAGACTTGCTAGTTTTCGTTAATCTGAATTTGGGTATTACAATTTCGTGCTTACTGCGTGTATTTAAATTATGGAAGTCGCTTCTAGTTTTGAAAAGCCCCCGATTTTTACGGACATACAGAATACATTCCAAAATATAAAGTGAAGGTAGAGTCAGTATATCGATCTCTTTAAATTTTTTCTGAGGGACTCGCGAGGACCCATTTTATAGATTGCGCGGATTGCCCTCTTTTGTAGGATGAAGATTGAGTCAACGTCTGCTGCTGATCCCCACAGCAGAATGCCATAAGACATAATACTGTGGAAATAAGCATAGTATACTAACCTAGCTGTAGCTACATCGGTTAGCTGCCTTATTTTCCTTACTGCATATGCAGCCGAACTTAACCTACCCGAAAGAGTTCTAATGTGCGCGCCCCACTGCAATTTTGAATCGATAGTAATCCCTAAGAATACAGTTTCCGTTATAACTTCAAGATTTTTGCCGTCAAGATTTAAGTTTAGGTCATGTTGTGGTACATTTGGTAAAGAGAACTTTAGACATTTTGTTTTTTTCGCATTCAGTAAAAGATTGTTAGCTGCGAACCATTTTGAGAGAACAATTAGACTTTCGTTGACATTTATGACATCCGTATCTTGCCTATCTATTTTAAAAATTAGCGAAGTATCATCAGCAAATAGAATTATATCCGAAAATTTGGCCATCATAAAAGGGAGATCATTAATGTAAACAAGAAAAAGGAAAGGGCCGAGAATTGAACCTTGGGGCACGCCCATCTTGACTAGAGACCCGGAGGACGTCGCCCCATTAACATTTACTTTTTGCTGTCTGTTTGATAAATAGGAAAGCACGAGATCAGCAGATTTTCCACGAATTCCGTAGTGGTGTAATTTACAGATCAGTGTGTTGTGGTCGACGCAGTCGAAAGCTTTTTAGAGATCACAGAAAATGCCAATGGCATCCTGGGACCTCTCCCAAGCCTCCAAGATGTGGCTGATGAGTTTTACTCCCGCGTCCGTTGTCGACCTACCTTTCGTAAAACCAAACTGTTGACTATGCAGTATCCCATTTGAATTGAAGTGAGACAACATCTGTTCCAGCATGATTTTTTCAAAGATTTTACTCAATGCTGGAAGCACGGATATAGGTCTATAATTAGAAGGATCACTCTTACAGCCTGATTTGAAAATTGGTACTACTTTACTGTGTTTCATTAAGTCAGGAAAAGTGCCGCTGTCCAAACATTGATTGAATATGCCTGTTAGAACAGGAGCAATTGAGTCAATAATATCTCCAAGAACCCTAACGGATATCCCCCACAAGTCATCAGTATTTTTTTTATTAAGACTTTTGAACGCGTTTTTAATTGAATCAATACATATTGGTTTAAATTTAAAGATTGGTATGTCTTTAGTAAAGTTTTCTTTAAGAAGAGCTTCAGCTAATTTAGAAGAGGAAGGAAGAGACTTCGTAACCTCTAACGGAATGTTGGTAAAGAAATTTTCTAATGTCTCAGCGACTTCTTGCCCATCAGAAATGGTTTGATTAGTTATTTTCAAAGACAACTCATTCTGATCGCGTTGTTGTATCTTTCCAGTTTCTTTATTAATTAATTGCCACACAGTTTTTATTTTATTATTAGAAACACCAATTTTGTTAATTATTATTTGAGATTTTGCTTGAGCGCAGACTCTTTTGAATATTTTGGAATAGTTTCTAACATAAGTGTGAAAAACTTGATCGGAAGTCAAAGATTTTTCGTAATATAAATTATATAAGATGTCACGGCTTTTTCTTATGCCCACAGTGGCCCATTCACTAAATTTCGATTTGGAATTGTTGACTTTTACTGTTTTTACAGGACACGTTTTATTGAATTCTTGGCAAACTGTTGAAAACAACGTGCCGTAATTTATATTGGGGTCGTTTGAATCAAAACTGGCGTTACAAAGGTTGCTAAAAACATTATTATTAAAAGAGATTAATTTATTTTTAGTAAGTGGTCTTAATCGAATTGATTTAGCTAGGTTATTTTTTTTATCTGACTCAAAAGATACTAGTTGACCAGTATGGTCTGACTTAACGCCACTAATTAAAAACGAATCTTTTACTTTACAATTAGTGAATACATTATCTATGCAAGAAGCTGAAGTTGCTGTTATTCTTGTTGGTTCATTAAATAAATATGTTAGGTTAAATGATTTAAATAATGAAATGAGCTTACATTTTTCAGGCGAGTTGACTAACAGATCTATATTTAAGTCACCACAAACAAAAACTAATTTATTATCTCTGAAAAGTTTACTTAATAATTCTTCCATTGTTATCAAAAACAATGACAAGTTTGATGCTGGTGGTCTGTAAACGCACAAGACAGTATGCCCCTCGACCTCTGCACATGCTACCTCACACAAGCGATCAACAGAGTAAGCAGTGATATCCTTCCTTTCCTTATATTTTAAATGACTATTACAAAGTATCAGGGTACCACCACCCACTGTGGATCTGTTGTACGCACTGGCAACTGAGAAATTATTTACATTAAACAACATCCTATCTGGTTTTAACCAAGTTTCACAAAAACATAAGATATCCATGTGGTATTTATCTACTAACAATTCCACGTCTAAAATTTTGCCGGAGAAGCGATTTATATTTTGATGATATAGTAAAATATTACTATTCGACTTCTCTTTTGTCGGCTCTAATCGTTTAAAAAATCATTGTTTAAAGTATTATCAGAAAAACTGGATAATACTGTTAAATCACTAAACCTAGTCTCAGTTAAATTATCAATAACTGCGTGTATATTAAAAGCTAACAATGTAGCTAATAAATGTCGACTATTTTTGGGAAGAAACATATGGTTCCCAATCAAAACAAAATCACTAACAAAATTGTTGGTGTCAAAAAACAATAAACGGTCACTATGACGACAAGATAAAATATGCATCAGGTTATTCAAACTAGAAATGTATTCATTTTCATGAACAAGTAACTTGCCAGAATAGGGCAATGCACATAATATTAATTTGCCTAATCTTAACTTAAGTAGGGTGTCAATACCATTAACTATGTCCTTTTTTGTTATACTAAGGCTATTTCCAATAAGAAGTACTACAGTACTTTGCTCATTCAATTGTGTCTGTTGAATTTTATGGATAAGCTCATTGGGTACTTAGTCTGAACGGCCCAAATCGAATGGCACGTGGGTCATTCGAACGTAAACAAAAATCGTCTACGTACAAATGGCCCGTTGGTGACACAATCTATCTTAATTCAATGGATAAACTACATTATGTACATTCGGGTGCAAAAGTAAAAAGTTTAAATAAAAGATGATTTTTTCTTAGATTTGTATTATCTTCATTAAAACAATCAACAAAATATACAATAAGATAAAATAAAACAACAAGCCAATCAACAAAATGTAAAAAAATACAATTAAAAAGTTAGTCAAAAGCAGCCTAATTTTAAAGAATAAAAATCCTCAATTCGTGGGAATTTACTATTACACAATAAGATTTAGTGAAAATCAGTCTTATTTTAGAGAAACAAATGAACAAACATAAAAATATTATTATACAACAATGTTTAGTCAAAACCAACCAGCAATTGTAAGGAAACATATCAACAAAATATGAGAATTTACTATAAGATTTACCTAAAATAAGTCTTATTCTAGAAAAACAAATCAACAAAATATAAAAATACAATATTAATCAATAAGATTTAGTAACAATCGGGCTTATTTTAAAATAAAAAACCAACAAAATAAAAAGAAAATACGACTGAACAATATAATTGATTAAAACTTTAATTTTTCTAAGCAATGCCCCACGCTTATCTGTCCAGTCAATAATTCTTCTACAATACTTTGAATTTTCCAGTTTCTTGATAAAGTTTCAGGTTTCCTTTTTGAAATTTTGATGCCATCAGGTTTCCTTATCTGATTTGAATAATATTTGAAGTCGTTATGCAACCCTTGCAGAAGTTGACCAATATTTGGTTTGACTTTTATGAATTTTCTAATTCTATTGTTCCATGACTCTACAATGTTATTTGTTTTATGATATTTATTATATGTACACCAGATACTTGAATTCACCTTATCGTCTAGCCATGTGCTAACAAAATAATCGTTGAATTTTGTAAAATTATCACTGCACGGACTTTCTGCCATAATATAAAGCCAACCATCGTCAACGAATTGTGGAGGAATGTGTGATAATGCTGTACATAATTTTATATGTGCCTTGCCTGAATGGGTCTTGTGTAGATTTAATTTATTTGCTTTACGCCACAAGCATTGACTAAAATGAAAATTGCACCCTGTTATTTTAACATTTGGAAAAATATTTTGTAATGCAACTATGGTAGCTGCTTCAAAATCCATAGTGGCATAAGTTGGTTTCCATTCTGGTTCTTGACTTTTTATTAATTGGAATAGTAACTGATATGTGTCAAGCTTCTTATCAGGTAGTAAAGCATACAAAATAGGAATCACGTTAACAAATTCTTGAGTGCTTCCTATATCTGCATGAACTGTAAAAACTTGATAAAATCCATTCGGGCAGATCTTAAATGTCCCATCAAAGAAAAAACTTCTTGACTGCCGCAAATAAACAGTGAAATCCTTATGTCCAAATATCAATATTCTTTTTTGTCTGCATTGATAATCCGCAAATAACATAAATAAATATTTTTGAGGGATAATAACGTCAGCTCCTTTTCTAAAGCAAAGTCTCTTGGCTCCAATTGAGCTATTTCGTTTTTGGTATAGATGTTTGCTTATATTTTCAAACTTAGGTAAAATTTGTACTCCTTTTTGTGTAAGTATTTGCATGTGCTCATTAAATATTTGAGGAATCGGAATAGATACGTCGTGTTGAACAGCGTTTATACATTTTTCCATTTGCTCTTTAATTTCCCTCGTTTCTAAGTCTTTAGGTCCATGATTATGTGATGTTTCACGTACAACTGTTAAAGGGTTACTTTTGGTTTTAATAGAAGCACTGCACGTACTTTTTTTTGCACAACGCCAAAGTTCTGTTCCGTCTTTGTTCAGCCTTTTCCAATTATATTCATAACCACCTTTACGTAGAAGGCGAGCACCTTTTCTTGATATACCCTCACTTGCAGATTGTGATGTAGAGGGATGTGCGTCATCCATTTCTATGATTATTTAAACCTAGAAAATACAATATGGGCCTTAGAAGTGTGAAAGTATATAATACAGATTTGTATGTGTATGGTCTAAAATCTAGTCCCTGTCATATATTATTTATGTTCTAAATAAAATATGGTAGCTTAGTCTTTAGCCCGAATATTGATGTTGTTTACATACGAGTTGAAAGAGATGTAAGTACTTATATTAAATTCGATCATATTATGTTCTTGGACCCAAAAAGATAGAATACATATGAAACGCCTTTAACTGAAGAAACATTTTGAGAAAAATATTGCATTATATGCAATTGGCTTTATAATATATCAAAAAAACTTACCAGGATCCAACAGTAAACAAAACACAAAACTCTCGAAAGTAAAAGTTCAATGCACAACATTAATGGACAATTGCAAAATTAACAGTGGTGTTACTAAGTTGCACTATTAAACATATTTCTCCATAGTCCTCTGACGTCACAGATAAGCATCCTACTTGTGATTGGATGACAAGAAGGGTCATTGTTTATCTAGCTACCTGAAATCGTGCCGACCGGTTATGAAGATGTATTCCGTTTATTTAGACTATTTCAAATAATTAAATATTTATTTAGTTAAAATTCATAAACTATGTGATTAATAGAATGTTTGCGACTGTACTTTTGAATTATTTTTAAATTCATTTGACCACCGGGCCATTCGAACGTAGACAATTTTTGTTTACGGTCGAATGGCCCGCGTGCCATTCGATTTGGGCCGTTCAGACTAAGTACCCGCTCATTAAATTGCAGTTTATGATAACAATGGTTCACTATTGTATGTTTAGAACGGTTATTTAACAAAGATCCAAAACCTGTGCCTAATCTATCAGATAATACTAAGACATTACTTTTGGTGGGGTTCACAGTTGTTGCAGTATGATCAATAGGTAAAGATGTAGTAGCAACATGTTGTGACATGAGAGGTGGCAGAGCGGCAGCACAACTACAGGTGAGGTTGTTAGTCAATGATTCGCACCTCTCTGCATTATACTTCACCAGGTCCACCAACTCACAAGCCTCCTGCATGCGTTCACTCAACATCTGTTGACTACATTCATATTTACAAAATATTTCCTTAAGTGTATTTTCCCTACTCAATAATTCCCTTTCAAGGTTCTGAATTTCAACATCATACATTTGTGTACTAGTTTTTAATTTACTATTACATATATTTAATTGGTTTTTTAAGTTTCTTAAATCTTTCCTAAGGTTAACATTATTTTTGCAAACATTTTGAGTTTTTATAAGTTTCTTATATTTCTTAATACTTTTATTGATTTTAATATATTTCTTAATTTTATTATGACTACTTAGAATTGGACATTTAGCAATGGTATCATCCCCTGTAAGGTCTATAGTAATGGTGGGCGGCTCACACTCCAATTTGGATGCATCCATCAGCTCATTGTACAGGTGTTACAATGGTTACTGGTGTTAGAAACCTCTTCGCTGACTTTCAGCGAGTCGATGGAGGTAATGGTGTTATGAGCCTTGCACAATTCTGCTTCTAGTACAGATATACGCTTCAGTGCCTGGTCATGAGTGTCATGGCACTGCTGATAATCTGAAACCAGTTGACGGAGATGGTGATGCTGGTCCAGTATATCCATATGCTGGGAGTGTAGTTCTGCAAGCTGGTTCTTGAGTTGAGTGTTTTTGCTCACTATTAACTCAATTTCTACTTCACTTTCTTCTCGTTCCCGCAGTAGCTTGCTGCACTCATTTCTAGATGAATCCAGCTCCCTCAGCACTGCTTTCAGTTTGATACTCATGTCACGAACGGTAGCTGACCGGGTCATCATATTGAATGTTTTCCTTAAGCGACACCTGTAATGTGACAGGAAACAGCTGAGTATGTGAAGAGAATACTAAGTTAGTTGAAAACTTGAGAAATAAGGAGGGGTTTAAAAGTTAAAAAGAAGTAAAATGTTTAAAAACAATAGAAACGTTACAAAAAAAGATTATAAAAATATATGAAGGTATATGAGAAAAAGAAGAGAAAAAAAAAATGAACAAAGAAAAGCTATTTGAAATAATATTCTAAGACTTAATTACAGGTAATACTTTAAGGAAAGGCTTTATTAAACATTGGCGTTTATTGCTCGATTAGATTTTTGTATAAGGATTATTGCTAAGAACTTTAGTTTTAGTGGAAACAAAGTATTTACAATGCTTATGAACTATGGGGTTTACCTATAATATTTACTCTATATTAAAGATATATTATGTGTGAAGTAGGGTTTGCAGTGAATGTTATGTCTGGGGCAAGTGCTTTCGTCCTCGATTTTGCTTCCACAATTTGTCAAACAAAATGAGACATAAACGTAGCCGGTGTGTACTGGACGTCGCTCAGAGCCCTGAGCAGTGTATGAGTGGTGTATAGTATGTAAATAATACAGCAATAAATACATAAATCAAAACAAAATACTCCCCCGGTTCGAAGAATTCAAATCCACAGTTCAAACGTTGACAGCCGGTACATGACTTAGTGAAATATCAATTGTTATTGAGTTATCACAATAAAAACTGGTCACAAACACTACGTGTGTCACTTTATACTTTGATTCTAATACAAATAAATGATTTTTAACAAACTTAACACAATAAAACAATAATTTTAAAATAAATTAGTTACGAGGCCGTTTTTTGACGACCTGTCGCCAGTGTTGCCAGCCGCAGAAAGCCAACCAATTAATAGCAGTTTAACACGTCACAATAAAAATTTAATAAAATTGTAGGGTCGCTGGTTGCAGTTGGCTGGTCAAACTTTCTTATACTATCATCGTATTTATTTAAAGGTTGAGGGTGGATTAATAAAAATCAAAAATAGTAGGCCTGTTCCTCTGCACGCCGCAACGTAGCCAGCCAACTCGACTCTGCGACGCCCTGCCTAGAGCGGACCGCCTCAGCCTTTACCGAACAGTCGGTTTAGCTGGACAGTCAGCCCCAGCCAGGCAATCAACAGGCAGCCAGACAATCTCTGGTCCCAAGCCAGACACCTCCTGTAGTCACAGAACAAAGAAATCTTAGAAAATAAACTTAAACCAAACACACATGTTTTACGGTTAAACAGAACATACAAATCATTAAAACTATGGTAAATAATATCTTATACACCGGGATTTACATAGGCAACAATAATTAAAGGGCCATGTGCCACCCTTCATAGAGATTGGCACGACCCAAGAATATTAAATCCCGGGATACAGCACGACCACATCCTTCATCGTTCGGCATGTACTACGGCCTGATGCAACACGGCCCGGACCCCGCCCAGTATATGGACCGTGACTAAGGCAGCGCCTGTCCACAGACACCCACAAAGGCTTGGCCGGCTTTAAATAATATATATATATATATATATGCCCTCACTAAGAAACAAAATACCACCCGACAGAGCTACTAGAAAGTCGGACACGTACCTGTCGGAGGAAGAGAAGCCCGTCGGGAAGATGGGTTGGCTCAATGTCAACCCCACGCCACGCTATTCTGAAAGAAACCGACAAGTCAGCGCACAGAATTCACAACTAGAAGTTATGGGGTCACTTCCCCGAACAAGGTGACCTACCGTGAGGGATAATGAGCCCAGCTCACTGTTCACACAGCAACACACCAACAGCACACGGATCGCCGGCATAATGGATCGCTCGGTACACGCGGCCGGCGACACCGTCCACAACACGCGAGCAGCCCTATTGGTCGCCGGGACGCACTATACGCGTCCCTCAGCAAAACCGGCCACTCTCATCAGCAACAATCACCAGGACATGATCAGGGCTTCGGCCAAAACAGCACGTTGGCAAGCGGACGACCTAACCTCTCGTCGAGTGGTCGCCGCGCTGCCCCGCAGAAAAAAAAAGACAGCCAGCCCCCACACGTCAGTCGCAATCCAAACGTCAGTCCGTTCGGAAACACATTGCACAAAATTCTAAACTATATAATTTAAATAAACATTTCAAGAATTTTAATTCTTTAAAAAATCACACGAAACCATTACCCTTTCGCATAATACACCATTCCAGGTCCAAATCACTTCCAACAAATCATTCAAGTACAATTTAAATTAAATTCTATTTAAAACACATTAATCAATTCAACAACTCGGTTTGCGTGTTTCCGAACGCTGCACAACCAAATGTCAGGCGGCAGCCTGTCAAAACAAATCAAATTAAACAAATCATTAGAGGTTAAATGTTATCAAATTATAATTCTAACTTCGATTATTGCCTCTATGGTGTTGTGGTATATGTATTTTAATGTTTTAACAATTTTAATATTTATGTATTCTTATTTTTTGTTTGTTTCAGTCCAGTACTAACGCAACAAGTGTTCAACTGTATCAAAAAGAACTTAGTTTTCGTCTTCAGTTTCCCCTCTTATAATTAAATTACAAATCTCAGACACACTTGTTTTCCAATTTACTTTGGACACTGGCAGAATAGTCGACATCGGCTTTGCTTGCCATAAAAAAATATAGAATAGAATAGAGGTTAAATGTTTTCAAAGTAATTTCAGTGAAATGAATGTGTTCAGAGTGAAATTACTACACCAAAGTGTAGTTCTACAGTCCAGCGAGGCGCTGAGAACAAGGAAGCGTCGCAAATTGACAAAAATAAAGTGAAACCGAGCGATGAACGAGGTAACAAATTTTCCTCTAACAAGAATTCATACTACCCAAAAAAAAAAGTGTTACAGTATCCCCTCACTCGCCTGAATTTTGCGAGGGAACGAGCAAAATTCAAGCTGGTCCCCAGCTTTAAAAACAAAACTATAAATATAAAACAAAGCTAAGCCAATGACACACCAAAAAAAACTATCCCGTACAACTATACAAAGGTAAACAAAAGCAAAATGCACGACCAAACCCGAAGGCATTTAGCTATATTGCGGAACTGTTTCTTCAGTCCTTCTTCAGATACACACAAACAAACACATCAGACTAAGGGTAACCACCATGCCAGTCACTCTGCTATACATATAAAAAATAATCAACATCCCTTGCGGCCCACAGTACTGGACATGACGACGCCATTGCAAGGTACTGACAAAAAAGTAACCCCCATTTAGAATGAGTCCGTACTAACCAATACAAGCAAAGTCAAAACAAATAAAAGTAAACAAATTATTAGAGGTTAAATGTTTTCAAAGTAATTTCAGTGAAATGAATGTGTTTAGAGTGAAATTACTACCCTAAAGTGTAGTTCTACAGTCCAGCGAGGCGCTGAGATCAAGGAAGCGTCGCAAATTGACTAAAATAAAGTGAAACCGAGCGATGAACGAGGTAACAAATTTTCCTCTAAGAAGAATTCATTCTACCCAAAAAAAAAGTGTTACAAGACGCAGGCAGTGAGTTCCACTCTTTTGCAGTGCGCATTATGAAGGATGTTTGGAAGCGCTTGGTGCGAATTGGTGGAATGGCAACTATGTGAGGATGGTATCTTGCAGTGCGTCTAGATGTCCGATGGTAGAAGGGGGCCGGTGGGATGAGGTCGTGGAGTTCATGAGCACACTCGCCAAAATACAGTCTGTAGAAGACCGACAAGCAGGCAACCTTACGGCGATGAGCCAATCTGTGAAGCGTGGCATCTACCAGTTTGACGTCGCCAATTAGTCTCTTAGCTCTGCGTTCCACCGAGTCAAGCGCGGCAAGCTGTTATTTAGCTGAGCCATCTCAGAGGTGGCTGCAATACTCCATGCAGGATCGGACTTGCGCCTTGTAAAGAGTTAATAGCTGTCCAGTCATAAAGTATCGCTTTACTCTGTTTAGGACGCCCAGTTTCTTTGCCGCAATTTGGGCTTTATACTCGATGGAGGTGCCGAAGTTGAGACTGGGTGTCAACTCCATGCGAAGGAGCTCGAGCCGATCAGTCACAGGAACAGATGCACCCCGAAAAGTAGGCGTTTGGATGAAATTAGTATTTTCCGCGGTAAAAAGACATGCCTGTGTTTTGGTGGCGTTAAAAGAGACCAGATTGTCATCACCCCGATGGGAGACAAGACTTAAGGTCAAATCTGTACGCTCCACCATAGCCTCTCTCAAGGAATGAACTTCATCCCCGCCGGTTTTTGCGCTGGACAAGTATCTCTCTGTAACAGTACTGTCATCTGCGTACCCAACAATACCAGGCAGAAGTAGGTCATTGATGTGCAGCAGGAAAAGCGTTGCAGAGAGAACAGATCCCTGAGGAACTCCGGCATTAATAGCCTTAAGGTCAGAGGAGCAGCCGTCAACGACTACTCGGATCGACCGTTCCCTGTGGAAGTCTGATATCCAGCTACAAAAACCGGCTGGGATGCCATAAGCAGGAAGCTTACTGAGTAGACTTGCGTGCCATACCCTGTCAAGCCTTCGAGATATCGAGCGATACGGCAAGTGCTTCGCCGTGTTTCTCGATGGCTTCGACCCAGCGGTGCGTGACAAACACAAGAAGATCGCCAGTTGATCTCTGCGATATAGGACCCATTGGAATTTTTCTTCTTTTATGGTACTTGTCAAAACTGCCATTCATCGATCACATGATTGTTAATTTATTTGTTAGCCTTATGCCATCATATACGCCATCCTTTTGATATAACTCGACAATGTGATCCCACTTTCCAGTCATATTTCTCCCATTTAAATTAGCTTTTAAGTCTGCCTGTAATACATTATTCTTATTCCTTTTATAAGGTGAGGGGGATCATATAAGGGGACTACTAAATTGCCATCTGTTTAAAAAAAAGTTTTTATTTCTTTATGTTTTCTTAAATATTCTGTACTTGTTTCATTTATTAGCCAGTATAAGGCACTAACATAAGGAGAACCTTGGTCACAAACCGTTGCCAATACTTCTAAGCTTATGGACTTTAGAATTAATATTTGTTTCGGGATATTTACCATGTATATTTTGGTTTTGGTTGAGAGCTCGATATTTCGGCACCGTTACAAGCGCCATGATCACGAGAACTAGTCTTTGCGGGTGGGTGTTGTTTACGAGCTGACATATCTGTCTACCCTCTTCCTCACTCGTTTTTCACGCACGATGTCGCTACCACCAGAACTCGTCTCACTAGTTACACGATATTGTTCACGACAAACGATGCTCACTGTATCCACTTTTGACAATTGATCAGTAGTTTTTCGATCTTTACATAGTTGAACCACTGGATTCCAGGCTTTCGACAATTGAAACCCGTCGTCCCTATTGACAAAACAGGACAATCGCCTTTCTGGACGTAACAATACAAGTACGCGAGGACGGTTCTCTAAGCCACTCGGTTTACAGGAAACCTACTCATACTGACCGGTATCTACGCGGTGACTCACACCATCATCCACAGCATCTAAATTCAGTAGTGACGTCACTCACTAAACGTGCATATGATCTTTGTGACGAGGATCATATTACTGGCGAACTAGCGCACGTTAAACAAGTCCTACAGAGGAATGGGTACAGGATGAAGATCTTGCCACATGCTCGAAGATCATCAAATAAACAATTGAAGTACAAGGTCGAGAGACAGCCAGCATTTTTGCCATACATGAAAGGAGTGACAGATAAAGACGCAAACATTCTCAGTAAATACTGCATAAAAACTATTTTCACTCCTTTCAAGAAAGTATCTCAAATGCTGCGTTCGCCTAAAGATAACTTTCCCTTGGAAAAGCCTGGAATTTATAAGATTATTTGTAGCTGTGGGCAATCATATATTGGACAGACGAAGCGAACTGTTGCTTGCCGAATCAAGGAACACATTAGGGCAGTGAAAAACAACGATACCCAAAAATCGGCCATAGCAGAACATCTTCTCGAATCAGGGCCAAACCACTGGATTGAGTCATGGACGATTATATTGGGAGTGAGTTTAACCTTCCCGACGCGAAACGTTTAGCCTCCGATATAGTCACGGTTCACAACTCATGTGGTTTTGAAATGCGTTCCTGGGTATCGAACGTGCCCAAAGCACTTGCTTTAGTACCCAAAGAGCTTTGTAGCGACTCGAATTCTGATGTCAACCTGCCTTTAAATAATGACGTAGGTGCTTTAGGCGTTAAGTGGAATCCTCTGAACGATACATTAGGGTTTCGCACGTGTCGCAATCGCAGTGGCGTATGCACGATAACTAAACGAAGTTTACTCTCCAGTGTTATGAGCGTCTACGATCCTTTAGGACTGATTATGCCAATAGTTATCCAAGGTAGAATTTTGATACAAAAATTATGGAGGGAAGGGACTGACTGGGATTCGCCGATCCCACCCAAGTATGATGTCGACTGCAAGTCCTGGTTTGATCAGATTGATTCTGCAGCTTCATGGATAGGTACTTTCTTTCAAAGTATTATAAAAGACAGATAGCTGTGTCGCTATCATATTATTTTTCTTCTACAGCCAAGAATTTGGCTAAACAACTTGCTTCTATTGAGCAATGCCAAGGAATGTTATTTAATTCAGCCAATAATTTGGTATCAGAAATTGATATTAATAGTAATTTAAATTAGAAATTAGGACAATAGGGACAACCTCTTGCAAAAGCATACAGCATAAAAATTGCAAAGTAAAATCAAATAAAAGTTTAAATTCGGTAAATAGTATTAACCTGGTGCATCAAAATATTCAAGGATTTATGAACAAAGATTTAGAAGTAGAATTATTTATGAACTTTAACAGTATTGATATTCTTTGTATAACAGAACATTGGCTTAAAAGCCACCAGTTATTGTTCAATTTTAATAATCACCAGGTTGGTAGTTCATTCAGCAGAGTTAATGCTATACATGGTGGCTCATTGATTTTAGTAAGTAACCAGCTTAAATTTAAAGACCGTAAGGATATTGTGAGCCTATCTGTTGAGCGGACAGTTGAAATAGCTTGTATAGAATTGGAGCAGTTTATTGTATTAAGCGTATACAGACCCCCTTCAGGATTGTATGACTGCTTCGAAAAGGTAATGGATGAAGTGTTACACAAGATTTGTAACTCGAATAAATCCATTATCACTTGTGGTGATTTTAATGTTAATTTATTAGAAAACTCAGGTTCTTGTAGTAAAATAATAAGTCTGTTTCAGTCCTACAATCTTGTAAACCTATTTTTGGAGCCCACAAGAATAACCCCTTCTAGTGCTACATGCTTAGATAATATTTATACTAATGTTATACCAGTCCACAAAGAAATTATAAATTTACTAGATTCTGATCATTGCGGGCAGAGGATTACTATACCAAACCAAAGCAACAAAGTGGCTAAAAAGGATATCACTGTTAACCCCAAAACTGCAAGTCGCTTGGCAGCTTTTAAAGTTAAACTCATTAATAAATTACCAATTTTGTCAATTGATGCTGATCCTAATCATCTATATGATGATTTTTTTAGTATATACTGTAAACAATTTAATTCGACCTTTATTCCCAAGACTATCTCCGTTAATAGTAACGCATCATTCAGTGATTGGGCTACCATTGGTATTCATAAAAGTAGAACACGGCTTTATGAGCTGTACAGTGAAAGGACTTATGTAAACACTGCTGAATTTAATTTATATGTTAGAAATTATTCAAAATTATTTAAAAAAGTTTGTTGTTTGGCCAAGTCGCGTTATTTGAGCTCAAAGATTAAAAACAGTAGTAATGTTATTAAAACGACTTGGAATATTATTAATAGTGAAGCGGGAAGATCTGGTAACCGAAATATTGACTACGGCCTGTCTATTAATGGCAACATCATAAAATCAGACTCACAAGTCGCAGTGGCCTTTGAAAATTTATTTTCGATATTCCTGTTTCAACGACTAAATCCTTAAACTCATCACCTTCTGTTGCTGAGTCTTTGCTAAAAGAAAATGTTAACGTTTGCGATTCGGAATTTCTTTTTGAACATATTACTTGTAAAGACATAATTAAAACCTTTCACACTTTAAATGTTAAAAAGACTGCAGATCTGTGGGGTCATTCTGTAGAAGTTGCTAAGTCTATTATTGACATTGTCGCACCTAGTTTAGCTATTATCTTTAATAATTGTATCGACTGTGGGGAGTTTCCCGACCTTATGAAAAATAGTAAAATAATACCTTTGTTTAAATCAGGTAGTACATCAGACCCTACAAATTATAGACCTATTTCAGTACTACCTACGTTTAGCAAAATATTTGAGAAATAAATTTTAGAGCAATTGCAAAGATTTTTTAATAAACATAAATTATTACATACCAAGCAGTTCGGTTTTACAAGGGGTCGTTCAACTACTGATGCCGGGTGTTGAACTTTTAGGACATATTTATAATGCATGGGAAGATAAGTGCGATGCCTTGGGAATCTTTTGTGATTTGTCCAAAGCATTCTATTGTGTTTTTCATGAAACGCTAATCAGGAAACTCCGCCACTACGGGATCCGGAACAGCGCTCTGGATCTTCTTACTTCATATTTGAGTAATAGGATTCAGACCGTTGACGTTAATGGAAAAAGATCTCCTGGATCTATGGTAACAATGGGAGTCCCGCAGGGCTCGATTCTTGGTCCTTTCTTGTTTCTTATTTATATTAATGACTTGCCTTACCTCATAAAGGATAACCATGATATAGTGTTGTTTGCGGATGATACTTCACTTTTGTTTAAACTTAAACGTCAGCAGCTGGTTACTGACGATGTAAATAGCGCGATCTCAAAAGTAGTTCACTGGTTCAATGTTAATAATTTACTTCTTAATGAAAAAAAAACCAAATGCATTAAGTTTACCCTACCTCACGTTAGGCAGGTGAAAACCGATGTGTTGATAAAGGGCGAAGAATTGAATCCTGAAAATAGCACAGTATTCTTAGGCTTAACTTTGGATGCTAAGCTTCAGTGGGGCCCACATATAGATAAATTGTCAAAGAAGCTAAGCTCCGCAGCATATGCTGTTAGAAAAATTCGTAATTTAACTGACATAGAGACAGCCCGTTTAGTATACTTTAGCTATTTTCATAGTGTAATGTCGTACGGTATTCTGTTGTGGGGAAATGCCGCCGACATCCAGACTATCTTTGTTTTGCAGAAAAGAGCTGTTCGGTCAATTTATAAATTAAGCCCAAGATACTCTCTCAGAGAGAAATTTAAGGAGATTAATGTAATGACTGTGCCTTCTCAGTATATTTATGAAAATCTTTTATATGCCCATAAAAATATAAAATTGTTTAAAAAATACAGTCATATCCATAACATAAATACTAGGAATAAACACAAATTTGTAGTACCTACAACAAGGCTCAAGAAAATAGGTGGCTCGTTTAGATGTCAATGTGTACGCTTTTATAATAAGCTTCCAAGCCACGTACAACATCTAAGTCTTAATAAATTCAAATCTTTTATTAAACGTAAGTTGTGCTAGAAAGCGTTTTATACAACTAAAGATTACCTTGAAGACAAAAAGGCTTGGGATTGAGCTGCTCCAATTAATTTTGTTTTTTTTATTATATTTTGCACCGTGAATTTTGTTGTTGTTTTTTTTGGTTTTCTTGCAATGACAAGAATATTTACTTTTTAAAGTATTATATTATTTTATATTAATTATTGTGAGTGTGAAGACTATGTGGATCATTCTTTTTTATTTTTATTTAAATTTATCTTAGTTTTTAATCATGGTCTGGCAGTTTGAGTAGTTTATGCGGCCTACCCGAATGTCCTTTCTTTGGTATTGTTCGTCGAATCGTTGAGCTCCTTAAATTCTGAGTTGACCTGCTCGGTTATTGACAAATGCGTGCACTGACTGGACAGTTCCACTCAATCTGGCTGGTTCTTTCCTCAAAAGACCATTTCAGACATCAGTCTACATGGTCTTCACATGATGTAACCAATATTTTGTCTGGACTTTAAAAGAGACTGTGACCTCTGAGTTTGTTTCGGCCTTTCTTCTCAGAGTAGTCAGATAGGAAACGCCGACCTCATCTAGTTTTAAAAAATATGTTCGACATGTAAAAGTGTTTGTATAAACCAACTTACAGAAATAAAATCATTTATCATTTATCATTAAACTCCGTATTCCGCGGTGGTACTTAGGCAAATCAGAGCAGTGCAGCACTCAACTTCACGTTATTGCCGATGGGGGGGAACAGGCTTATGCCTCCGTTGCATATTGGCGTTATGCGTTCGTTGATGGTTCAGTTAGTTTAGCGTTGATAGGCAGCAAAGCGCGTGTTGCACCTTTAAAGCCACTTTATATTCCGCGCCTTGAACTGCAGGCTGCTCTGATCGCGACGCGTTTTGCACAAACTATTTTGAATGCTCATCGGACACAACCTTCCGCTGTTTTCTACTGGACTGACTCCACAACGGTCTTAAAGTGGATTCGCAGCGACGCGCGGTGTTTTAAGCCGTTTGTAGCCCACATGTTAGGCGAAATTTTAGAATTTACGAATCCATCCAATTGGAAATGGCTTCCTAGCGAACTCAACATCGCAGACGATGCTACTAAGCCAAAACATTTTGAATTTACATCATCGCATAGATGGTTCGCTGGCCCATCTTTTCTCATCGATTCACCCTCAGAATGGCCACATGAACCAGAACACATCATTGACGAAGTTTTACGTACATCTGAGTTAAAACCGGAGTACGTAGGGCTTCTTGTAGACAATCCATTGTTAGTTCCGCCGGTTCCAGACGCAGCTCGTTTTAGCAGTTGGCTACGGTTACTAAGATCTACGGCCCGCGTTTTCCAAGCCGTACGAAAGTTTTGGTCAAAATCCAGTTCACCACGCTTACTATCGAAATCTGATCATGATACAACGTCCCCCTCGCATCTTTCCGCTGATGACATTCTTCAAGTAGAGAAGATGCTTTTCTCAAGGATTCAGACAGACAGCTTTTCCGAAGAACTGAAGATTTTGAAAGCCTCGCAACCTATACCCAAGACCAGTCGCATAGCCGCACTCGCCCCGGTTCTTGACAAAGATGGTCTGATTAGATTATACTCACGAATAAAATCCGCTCCTGGGGTGAGTGAGAGTGTTAAGTCACCGATCATTCTTGACGGTCGTCATCGCATTGTAAACTTAATCATTTTGCATAAACACGCTGAAGCCGGACATGGGAACCATGAGCTTGTGCTCAATGAAATAAGGCAGACATTTTGGATTCTACGGGCTAGGGCTACCATCCGAAGCATAGCCAAAGGGTGTCTACAATGCAGAAGACAGAATGGTCCTTTAGTAACACCAGCAACAGGCGATTTGCCACCAGAGCGGCTAGACCACCACACACGGCCGTTTACGCATGTTGGTTTAGATTATTTCGGCCCCATTGAAGTTGCAATTGGCCGACGACGCGAAAAGAGGTGGGTGGCCCTTTACACATGCCTTGTTACAAGAGCTCTACATCTGGAAGTAGTCGCTTCATTATCATCTAGCTCTGCAATAATGAGCCTTAGACGCCTAATTGCCCGGCGAGGGACTCCAGCTACAATCTTCTGCGACAACGCAACCTGCTTTGTTGGAGCCAAGCGTGAGCTTGCATCACTCTATGATGAGGCAGTAGAAAACTTCGCGACCAGCCGCAAGATCTCCTGGCGTTTCATTCCACCTGCCTCGCCATTTATGGGTGGAGCGTGGGAAAGGCTGGTACGCTCGGTGAAGACAGCTCTACGAGTCACATTAAAGGACAGAGCATCTCGAGAAGAAGTTCTTACCACGTTGCTTATCGAAGCGGAATCGATCGTCAACAGCAGGCCATTGACTTATGTACCAAACTCACCAGACGCCCCCGAGGCTATAACGCCTTTTCATTTCATCCTCGGATCTTCATCAGTGACATCATGGCCCTGCGAACTTCCGGATACAGACTCATTACGATCGACTGATTGGCGGCTCGCTCTTAAGCTGGCTGAACATTTCTGGGCAAGATGGCTGGCTAAGTACCTGCCTACTCTAATTCCACGAGGCCGAAACAGAAGCGAGTCCGGTTTATGCGAGGCTGACGTGGTTCTTATAGCGGACAATACACTACCAAGGGATCTTTGGCTTCTTGGTAGGATAAACAAAACCTTTCCAGGACCTGACGGACTGGTTCGTGTCGCAGACGTTGCTACCAAAGGAGGTATCTTGCGCCGACCAGTCCGTAAGCTTCTGCCGCTTGTTGCACATACCCAGCCAGTTGCCACCAGAGTTGTGCTCCACTAGGGGTCCGGAGTGTTGGCGACTGGCTGTTGCAACCTTATTTGTTTATATTAAACCTTTTAGCTATTTTTGTACTGACAATGTTTTGGCTTATTACTTTTGGTAGGTTTTGTTTTGCGTGTCGATATATGTGATTTGAGTTTGTAACTGTTATAAAATTAACAACGAGTAACTATCTAAAGTGTTTTTCATTTTACATTATTATACAGTCCACCAATCGTCCGTAATAAAAGCATTAACCCATAATTTAAATCTGTTTGGTTCTTTCATACTCATCCATGAATTCTCTATATTTAGTAGCAAATACAGGATTCTTATCCATTTTCCTTTCTAATGACTTGAGCCTTTGCATAGCTAATGCTTTTGATTCACCTAATACAGACCTCTCAGATAACAACGGCAATCTTACCATATATTTGCCATCAGGCATTCGACTGACAGAAGAATTATACAACCCATGTGATCCGGATGAACAGCTGGCTGAGATGGTGGCTCCTCCGCCTTCCAGAACCTCTCGAGAACCTCCTCAAGCCTGGACGCCATGACTTCATGATCATAAACTGATGTACATCCTCTCGGTGAGCTATCTCTAACTCATTGATTCGAGTAGTGATCCCATGATGACATGACCAAAGCAAGTTTTATGTGCACAAAAATCTGGAATATTTAAGAAAATCTTAGAACCTTCATAAACATAATTTAAAACATTCGTACCAAGGATGAGATCCAGTTCCTGGGGTGTTTCAAAGTTCTGATCTGATAATTTTAACCTTTATCCTTAATTAAATGCCTACAGTTGATAGGAAATGAAGGAATTTCTGCAGAAATATAATACATGACGATAGCTACTGTACTGATGATAGGTACTGGTTTACCTATTGGTTTATTCTACTATTAGACTGTTGGTGCAATTTCAATTTATTTACCAATGATTGTGTGATGACCGAGACACTTGCCCCTGTATCTCATAAAGCTCTAGCCTTATAATAGTGTCCGTCACTTCCCCTAACCTACAACTGCTGTTGGGCAGATGGTTATGGGCAACGGACCCTTGTTTTCACCAACAGTCGACTTATCTCATTCGAATTGATCAGGACTGCTCCTGCATCCGAATCGTAACTCTTGAAACTTAAGCTGAGCTCAAGCTGCACGCTCTCCTGCCCTAGTAGACTCTTGATTAATGTGATATGGTTTCTCTTCTACCTGATTGATCGGTTATTGTTGACTAACCTGGTGATTCCTGGATTGAGCCTGAGATACAGGTACAGACTCACTGTGATGATCAACTGATGATGTTGGCTGAACCTGTGATGGTGTACTGATCTCCTGACACCCAGTATTTGATGAGGACTGCCGCTCATTAACACATAAGAGTGAATTATGATCTTTAGATCACAATGCTTGCACCAATCCCTATGAGTACATTCGCTGGCATAATGCTTCCTCAAGCACTTAAAACAATGACCTGATTTGAATACCCATGATTTTCTAGCCTTAGGATGAAGTGCATTGAATTTCCTACAAACATATAAACTATGAAATTAAGTATGCCAATAAGTACATTCAGTTGAATTAGAAGTCCTGGGGGTCCTGGAGTGGCATCAGACTGCTGATTAATTGCTCTCCTTGCTGGGAGTGATCTGCTTTCAGTCTCGGTGATGGTCAAGTGAAGTCGGCATTGCTCATCCAGGAGTTCCATGAGTTGATCCAAGGTTGGCAGCTTCGCCTGATCCTTGCCATATCGTTTCTCAAACAAGGATTTGATCCTGACTGTTAACTTCTGTAGAATAATGAACAGGATGAAATATGACCACTCCTTGACAGGCATCTTTAACTTGTTGAGCGCTTGAATATACTCTCCAAGTGGATCATATAGATTTTTCCTAAGGGTTGATGACTGAGGCTGAATTATAGGTAATTTGAGGATCCTATCAATATATGTATCCAACAATAACCGCATATTATGATACCTGCCCTTGTGTAAATTAAGTGCCACCTCATAATCCAGTCCATAATACCACCTGAAAACTTGGGTAGCTCAATGATGGTAGCTTAACGTGTAAATTTGAGTGATTACATTAAATTTTTGGTGCCTGATTACCTTCTGATTGGGCCTGCTCCACCCTTAGCAGATACTTATTGATTTGAGAGAAATCCGCCTGAAGCTTGTCAGATTCCTCTTCCTGAACCTCTTCCGTTTGAAGTAGTTTCTCATAAGCTGAAATGAACTCACCGTAATATTTATGGAACTGGTGTTTAGCTACATTGGCCGAGATTGATGACCTGTTTTGATCGATAGTATTGTAGGAATCCGTTAACATTCAATGTTTAGATATGAACTGCGCTTTGCACATATTATTTTCGGTTGACGGTATCGTTATGATTAACTTAAACTACTTAGCTAATAAGTTTTAATAACAACCGGGATGTAAGTCTAGTTTGATGACACTGACAGTAGACGTTGACGTTCGCGCCAAGTTACCTCCGATGATGGCTCGTGCCGCTATGATAATAATAATAATTATCACCGTTGATGACTGATGACCTCCGATGAATAGTAGAACTTGATGAACCGTAGTAATATCCGATGAACCGATGACTTACGAAATTAAATGATTGAATAGGTACTTTTCACACGCCAACCGACAATGGCGTACCTCGATGCGACGTGTTGAAACTTGAAACCCGTTGACTTTCTTGATGATGACTATCGCGCAGACCATACCCCTATTTGTCTACTGTGTTTTCCTATAGTGGCCTCCTTCACCAACCTTACGTTATAAAAGGCGGCACACTATACCAGGCAACCCCTTACGACTACCCCACCCCCTTACGGCTTATCGCGCAGACCAGTGAATTCTTGTGAAGTGAGTTTTGAACCAATGAATTCTTGCTGATTCCCCTCATGGGCCACCAAATAGTGATCACTCCGGCTGGCGGGTTCGAATCGCAACCGGAATGTTGAGTTGGGGTTTAAGAACATCGGTGGCAAATGAAAAACTTGTTGATTTCACTTGATCTCTTGATTTATTGTATCCACATACACAATTGACCGTAATGTAGGTTTTTGAACATGAACTGATGAGTTATGCCGTATTTTACATGAATTTCCATTAGGCTCTGTGTTGCAAGCAACAAAATTAAAGTTCCTATACACAAGTTGGGGATAAGATCAATTAAATTAGTACCCTTTTCCAAGCAAGAATTCAGACACAGTCCTTTTACATATTTGGACAACGATTTTCATATTGCCAGATAGATGCCTTGAACCTTTTATCTGTAGTAAAAACTGCTTAAATCTGTTTATTTTAACTTATAGAATTATTAATCATCATCATCCGTACCCCATACGCCACCGCAAATGAACGTTGTTCCGGAGAAAGACCTTTCACAAGAGTTTGCACAGATCTTTGTTTAGAACGCAGCGCTGAGACCCCAAAATACTTATTTGTTCGTCCTGAAACCGGTTTCTTACTAGGTGTCTGTTGGTCTCCTTGTATGTTCGGATTTTTGAACCCCTTATTTAACCAATCGTGATGATTTTTAATCAGTCGGTCATGGATACGATGGCATTGTTTAGGCAGAAAATTTGAAAAAACTTTTGATGAAATTATTGGGTTTTTGGTTTATTAAATAAATAACTAATGCAATTATAAGCGACGGACGTAGCAAGCCTTTAATAGACACACAGTATTGCCAGATGAAAAACCACATAGAGTATAAAATAATTGTTGCCAATTTTTCAACACCCCCTCTCAACAAATATTTTAACAACATTTCAATACAAAAAAATAATTTAACGTAACATAGGGCACATTTGCATGAACTAATACAATTTCTAAATAAACATAATTTTTAAATTTAAATTACACACTTTTCAAAATAGCTTTATATAATAGTTTAGATTAAATTAACAGAAACCTAAAGATTGTGAAAAACTGCAGGCTGTGTTCAAATTTTTTCTGCATTCACTCTCACTGTGCGTAATAAAGAGAAAATCGTCTAAATAAATCACTAAGGTGATTCCATTTGCTCTGAGATGAGTAACTACTTGTCTCATGATATTTGTCCAACGCACGGGCTACCGGGCCGCAGATCCGGTCTCTCCGTGAGGCCATGGTGGAGCGTTTGAACCTGTCCTTGCAGGCAGTCTCCGAATGGGGCGATGCCAATCTGGTCAGGTTTAACGCTGCTAAAACCCAGGCGTGTCTTTTTTCCGCAAAAAAGAGCCAATTCAACCGGCTCCAACTTTTCGAGATGTGACCGTGCCAATAGCGTACCATCTTGAGCTTCTTGGCGTTATGTTGTCATCGACTCTCAATTTTGGCCCATACATTGAGGCAAAAGCTCAGCTGGCAGCCAAAAAGCTGGGGATCCTTGCGAAAGTGAGAAGGTACTTCACGCCGAAACAGCTCCTCAATTTGTATCAAGCGTAAGTTCGATAATGCATGGAGTACTGTTCTCATCTCTGGGATGGATCTGCCAAATACCAGCTTGATGCACTAGAGTCGATCGAAAAGCGGGCCAAGAGGCTCATCGGCGCCGAGGCGCTGGTCAAGTCAAAGCTCCAGAGTCTTGAACATCGTCGCCTAGTTGCCAGCCTGTCAGTTTTTTATCGGTTACATTTCGGGGAGTGTGCGATGGAATTGCACGATCTAGTTCCACCGAGCCCGTTTCATCATCGGACTACCAGACGTACGGCGATGCGCCATCGATACATGGTGGACATTCCACCCATACGCACAAAACGTTTTGAGAACACTTTTATTATGCGTACAGCTAAGGAGTGGAATTCCCTGCCGGAGTCTGTGTTTCCCGACAGCTACAATCTGGGGGTCTTTAAGTCAAGAGTGAATGGTTATTTCTAGGCAAGCGTGTTTCACCCTCGACCACATCATCGCTTACCATCAGGTGAGATAGTGGTCAAGCGCGAACCAATAGAGTAAAAAAAAATCCTTCTTTGCATTTATACTAATCCTTACATAAGGACGAGGAGGTTTTTTTGACTTGTCTGATTGGTTCGGGTTACATTTTGTACACTCAGGTATGCGGACATCTTTCGTTCCAAATCTAAATCAGAATATAGTACGCTCAGCGGTACATTCTTTCATAGAATGAGTATGTACACGACAGTTATGACAATATTGTTTGTTTTGAGAACCTATAGCGTAAGTTTTGTTAGAGTTTTCATTTGCTGTATTATATAGATTTTGGCACTAGGGTAGTTTGTATTTCTGGTATTGTTTTTGACGTCCTTTGAATTTTGGTATCCAAATTCTGGGGCCAACGAACTATAATTAGCGTATGGGGGCTCCTTAAAAAAATCGCATCGAACCTTTACACGTTCAAAGTTTCGACAAAGTGTACGTAAATGATTGACAGAGGTAATGTCCGGGCTAGTAGCTAGTATATTTGCGTAACACGGTCTTAAGTTGTGCAAGATTATGTCGAGTTTATCTGTTTCGCTCATAGATGAGCTAAGGCGCGAAAACATACCCTCCATAATTGCTAGATAAATAGTTATGTTTTCGGCATTGCCTTGTGATCAATTACGAATTTCCGACAGCATGCGGTAATAGGGATGTCGGAAGTAAAAAAATATATCGATGTATCGATATTTAATAAAATATCAATATCGACTTCGATATATCGTGGAAAAAATATCGATATATCGGCCCGATTATCAGAGATTTCCGGTTTTAAAATAATAATGTATTTAGTTCAGTCTGGCTCAATAATAGGTAGTAGAAATTGTTATACAAAATGTACATTATTTTAATGTATGAGAATCTTATTAAAAACGAAGGTATTTTAATCGTTATTCCTTTTAAATAGGCAAAAATTTAAAATAACAAAAACTAAATAGCAATCTTCTAAAAATATTAGTAGATGACACCCCCCACACACACACAACGCAAAATAACTCTCATTCGAAAGTGAGTAACGAGTGACTGATGATGACTGCCTCCGCGGCCGCCACATACACACACAAGGAACACAAACAAAACATAGTCATACAGTAATTTTCCGTTCGTTCCTGTCTTTTACGTCTTTAAATTCTGTTAAATATTCTGCTAATAAAAAAAATAAAAAATATCGTTTTTGATACGTTTTTCGATATTGAATATTTTGTATTGATATATCAATGTATCGGATTAAAATATATCGGCAAAAAATATCGATATATCGAAACAAAAATATCGATATATCGATATTTTTTGACAAGCCTATGCGGTAATCGTAATCCACAACATCAAAGTCGTCTTTAAGTAACACTAACAATTCATCCCAAGAGTTAACATGTGATCTGACACTACGAAACCAATGTAGTGCGTCTCCAGTAAAAATCTCTGGTGCCGCATTCATAATCTTAGTATCACTGACTTCTTTAGCCATGCGAAATTCATTCAAACGCTGAATAAAAGCACGGACGCACGTCTTACCGTCATATTTTAATTTAGAAATATCAGAAGATATGCCACGGTCGATTGACGGAGATTTTATTTAGTCCCTCTGCCAAACTGTCTACTTTAGAAGCCGGAACGCTTTCGACTGCAGGACAAGATAATTTTATTATTTCTGCAAATTGTGCTAAATTATTTGACAATTTATTTTGATCCGGAGTTAGTGGAGTAACAATTAGCTGTAATCTAAAATGTAAATGGTTTATTAAATTTTGTGTTCTATCTACCAATGATTTTTGAGTATCAGACCTTAGTGACGTAATGTTATTTTTAGTCTTTTCCAAGAATTCAGAAAATCCATTATAGTCTTCCACAAAGTCTAAACAAGATTCATAAATATCTTCAGATGGATATTTTTGAGTTAACCTAGTTATTTGGCGACGAAGTTCCGTAACATTATCCATTGGTACCTCACCTCGAATTGTAACCTCATATTGCAGTTCTGATTTTTGTAATAGTAAAAAATTTATCGGAAAAGCCATTTTACTAGACGCTGGGTATGTTGTACAATATAATACAAAAGTACAAGCTTATGTCTACCAGGTGAAGCAAAAACATTCAAAATCAACTTAAATACAGGTATTACAATTTACTATAACTCAAATCACAGGTAGGTAGGAACCACAAAAGAACTACGTATAAAATTACTTGATCATATAACCATAAAACAGACAAGAAGCTAGGGCAATTACTTCATTATATAACAATAAAAACCGGCCAAGTGCGAGTCGGACTCGCGCACGAAGGGTTCCGTACCATTATCGCAAAAAAGGAACAAAAATCACGTTTGTTGTATGGGAGTCCCCCTTTAATATTTATTTTGTTCTGTTTTTAGTATTTGTTGTTATAGCGGCAACAGAAATACATCATCTGTGAAAATTTCAGTTATCTAGCTATCACGGTTCATGAGATACAGCCTGGTGACAGACAGACAGACGGACCGCGGAGTCTTAGTAATAGGGTCCCGTTTTTACCCATCGGGTACGGAACCCTAAAAACAGACAAGAAGCTAGGACAATCACAAACACCAACCACTACCACACCAAAGAATGCCTAATAGCTACAAGCCAAATATGTTAGACCGACTGACCTTTAAAAAAAAAACGTTTTTGGGCGCCACTGTCACGTTCCTTTTAATCTGGAAGGCTGAATTTAAAAGAAAACGATAATATTTAAAAGTAACAGCAATATATTTAAAAATATAAAAAAAACAACGAGAGGGTTGGAGTTAAGGCCGGTCAAAGGTCGGACTACGTAGGAGGCCGTCAATACCGCAGTCTCCTGCTTGGTGCCAGTCGGTTACGTCGGTGATGGCTTCGGAGTCAGTCCGGCAGGTGGTCCAATAGTGCCGTTTGCTGGTCCAAGGGTGCTGTCCAGTCAGCCAGCTACGCTGATCATTAACCCCATAGAAGTTCCTGGAATCCCGTACCAAAATGGCATTAGCTCCTTATTTCGTCAAGCCTCAATTGCGAGCCCTCACCTTACAGAAAGAGATTGGCATCTACTAGAAGGCTAGTCTAGGTTCATTTCCGTAGCCTAGCAGCTCTAGAATCTCCATTTGGGAAGTCAAACCCTTCTATTCTTGGCCTTGCCTCAACATGAATAAAATCAGCGGGGCCATGTCCCAACAAATTGGGAGTAGGAGTTGATCCTGGTAGTATTAATACTGCGGGTAGCGGTGGTATCTCTGGTTCACCGGGATTACGTCGCGAGTTTAATACTTGATTGGAAGTAACTAAGGGTGATATATAGCACTCGTACACATTATGGTTCTCAGGAATTAAAACTCCGAACGATCCAGCTGGAATGGGGTCATCAGCGGCTTGTGGCACGGCGACTTCTGGTAAGTTAAACTTCATTTCCTCACCTCCTATGGTTACCGTATTTCCAACACTTGTGATATAGTGGTATAGGTTATCCGGTATACAGAGATCTTCAGGTAATAAATCCTGGCAGCGGGCGGCGTCGAGTCTTCTCTCGCCGTTACTCAACGTCAAGTCCATAATATAGCAGTTCAAGAGCGTTGTCATTGAATGCTGAAACATTGAAAAAGGCAAACGCCTTTCCAACCTGGGGTCTATTCCCCTTAAAGACTCATAAGTCCGTTCGACTTGATCGATGTATCCACTAAACTCAAAGTTTTGGGAGTAGATTTCATGAACTGGGATTGAGCTGGTGTGGGGCCCAAGATCATACAAAGGCTCATCCAATGGCGCAGTCTCATCACGTGCTCTGAAATCATATGAAGCGGCGGCTTCATTTCTCGCTTCTTTCTTTGCCGGCTTGTTTTCCTGGCTTGTTCCACGCCGCACTACGGTTCGTACGACCGCGTGGTTTGGCGGGGCGCTCTTCAAATTCACGAATATCGTTCCAGTTAGAGTTGAAACTCTGCTGTTGCTGATGTTCGTAAGCTCTTCGCTGGTTGCGATTTCCGTAATTCTCACCACTAGCGGGCTGTCCACGCTGAACTGGTTGAGGTCTTCCATTATTATGGGTACTAGCCATCCTGGCTGCAAATTGCAAATTATTCTGGTTTTAAAACTGTATAAAAACGACTAGTCTAGGTTCAGTAGGCAGTAAGAAGAATATACTAGGTATTTAAGCGGCTAATTACTGATGATAGTAAGCACTGATAAAAGGAAAGTAAAATTAAGGCCAAGAATTGGTGTCAGCGATAGTGTACATCATCAGTTATTACTTTTACAGATGTAGGTATCCTTAAGACATCATTTAAAAATTAACCGTTATAAACGGCCCAGATAAAGGAAGCTTACAAAGACAATTTTACAACCGAATTTTAAATAAGTAGTCTTCTCTTTAAACATAAAGCACAGAAAGCAGCGGCGGCTATACACATATTTAACTAGATAGATAAAATAAAACAATGATTCAAATTGTACAACTTACCCAGTCGGCACACACTGGGAAAAACACTGGGCACTTACTAATTACTTCAATAACGAAATATATTTATATTTAGGTGAGGTTACTAGTTCCTATAATAAAAATTGTAAGAATTACGAGGGATCAGAGGTAGGTACCGTTCAGAAAACTTATTACGTGGTTCCTTGATAGCCGATTGAGTGTCACTGGCGGCGGAGGCCGCGGAATGAATGCCCTCGCGCTTCATGTGGCAGGTGAAAGGAAGGGATTTCAGAATATATATATAAAACCGCGCGCCAAAAGAAGTTGCGGTGTTCGTTTGTTCATAATTTAATATTATTTGCATCATAGATAATTTGTTAGAGAGGTTATTTAACAGTTTTAATTGTTTATAAATTATGTAGGTAAGTAAATCGTGACAAAGGATTCCTGCCGACGGTAGACCGCTTCTTATTTCAGAGAATCATGACTCTCCTTTGGGTGCTCACTTTGGGGTGGAAAAGACCTATAAACGGTTGCGTCTTGCTGGCCGGGAATGTACCGAGATGTTCAAGACTACTTATCCAATTGTGCCACTTGTAAAGCATACAAACACTCAAACTTACCTAAACCTGGTCTGTTTGGTAACCCTAAAGTTTGTCGGAGGCCCTTTCAGTGTATCAGCATGGATTTAGTTGGCCCACAGCCAAAGTCTCGACAGGGAAATGAATATCTTCTCGTGGTGGTGTGTTGCTTTACTAATTATTGTTTGTTGTTCCCTCTAAGGAAGGCTACAAGCAAGGCCGTGGCCCAACGCTTGGAGCAGAATGTATTCTTGGTTCATGGGATTTCAAACTTGTATTGCGGATAATGGACCGCAGTTCATTGGACATGAAATTAAGGCATTATTTGACAAATATGACATTCCCCAGATACACTATACTCCGAATTATTACCCACAAGTGAATACGGTGGAACGGTATAACCGCACCCTCGTCACTGCGATTGCTGCACTAGTGGGTAAGGATCAGCGTAGTTGGGATTCCAATGTTTGCCAAATACAATTTGCGCTGAACACAGCAGTGAATGAGTCTACTACGTTTACTACTTTTTTGATTGTGTATAGGCGTAAAGCTGTGGTTAACGGTAAGGTGTACGGAGAAGGTGAAGATCTTGATGAGATTGATATTACTTCCCGGGAAACCTATGTTGACATGTTGGGCACAATGAAGGAACTGTTCGTGAAAGTTGACCAGGAGTTGAAGAAGTCTCATTGGCGTAATGCCAAGTACTACAATCAGCGTAGAAGGCACGCTGTTTTTGAGAAGGATGATTTTGTGTGGCGGCGTACTCATGTTCGGAGTGATGCCTCGAAGCATTTCTCCTACAAGCTCGCTCCACGGTTTGAGAAATGTAAAGTTGTACGTAAATTGTCTAACCTGGTTTACTTGTTGGAGGACGAGAATGGTAGAAGAAGTGAGTATCATGTAAAAGACATCAAGAGTGCCGATTTATCTACTGCTTTGGGCGTTTTCTTTTTTCTTGCGATGGCGTCATCATGTCCAGTACTGTGGGCCTCAAGAATAGAATAGAATATACTTTATTGTACACCAAAAACTAAAGTTACACATCTCTTTTACAATTATACTTATTTCTACGGGTACAAAGGCGGTTGTTGATTATTTTTTGATATGTATAGCAGAGTAGCTGGCATGATGGCTACCCTTAGTCTCATGTGTGTATCTAAAGACGGGCCGAAGAAACAGTCCCGCAAAATGCATTCTGGCTCTGCCATGCATTATGCCTCCAACGAGCGAAATTCTGGTGAGAATTGAGCAGGACATAAAGCACGGTTATGACCTAATTTATTGCAATGAAAGCATTCTCTTTTATTTCTACAGTCTACATAAGAATGTCCTATTCTAAGACAACCATAGCATCTATTTTAATAAGGATTTTCTTTCTTTTATTTCCTTGAATTTAGTACATTCGTCATTGTAGTGTGACTCCCTATAGAAGATACAATAAAGTTTAGACTTCTTCTTAGGTGGCCCCTCCTTTCCCTGGTTTTTTCCAGGATAACATGTATATTTTTGCTTGATCCCGTAGTTCCTCTGAGAAGTATTTCCTGATAAGAAACGTTCTTCGTTCTTGTTGCTATTGGTCGTTGAATTTTCACATTCTTCAATTTTTACTTTAAGTCCGCAGCAGTTTTCTTCAGCTTCCAGCTGAATTGCAGAGATGGCAGAGATCTCATCCACTTGCGGTTCGTTAACGAGTCGAAAATAATTGTTTAGTTCCCTCTCCAATCGTTGGAGACAGGTATGAATTTTAGAGGATACTACCTTTGCTTCATGCAAGGTTAAGTTATTCATTTCATTAGTGAGTTTGCTAGTTGTATTTCGAGCACATTCGGACAGAGTTTTTATCTTATCACACAGACTGCGAACAATAAGAAGCATGGTTTCCTCCATATTGACGTACTGTAATTTAATATAATATTACACTAACACATGCACAGTTCATGAAATGACAAGTTCTAATTTGTTATACAAAATGTAATTATGATGTATGTTTTAATTATAACTACCCATATTTTTTTTAAAATAGGGAACATCAAATTGATGTTTGTATTAATCACTGAAATAATTCTGATGGCTTATTTGATAGCATAAACCTATAGTTGAATTGCAATAGATCACACTTCATACACATAGGATAGGTATTTAAAAATTTAATTATCTATTTTCCTTAAATAGAATTTCAGAAATTCAACTTCCCTTTCAGGAAACTTGTTCACTATCATGGAGATAATCATCTCCTTTCAGATTTATTTAGGTATTGTGATCCACCCTGTACATGTAAGTAAATGCCACTTAATACTTTTAGAATGCTGCTAACATAAATACTCAATCACCGAGTGCACATAATCAATCATATAATAGATAATGGGTACGGTAAGGAAATATCATTCTTCTTATATAGTGTGCCTTCAGCTAACAGACACTACTAGGTACTTACATAGTAGAATTTATAATCTCTCTTAAATTATTTATTTTTAAGTATTGAAGACACCGCTGCCTAGTCAGCAGTGCTTCCGCTTGCATCCTAGACAAATGTTTATGTTTGCCATATTGTGTACCTGAAGTACTCATTCACAGTATGTATTGTCTACCGAGGTCCTTAATACCGGCTTAGTCGGTCAATCTGGGACCAAATGGCTATGCGAGAGATGTCCACTCAAGCATTTATTTATAGTAAGTAAGGTAGCATGGATACTCATCCAATGTCAAGATATAAGATTATAAACTATTACTCACTTGAGATGTTGTTTTCAGTTATAACTCCAATAGCTATTTCTTTAGCTGTAGACAGTTTAATTTAATCTCCTTTTTTCGGAGCCAATTACCTCCGATATCTATAATTCTGGTCCTGTTGAAAGGATAAGTGTACAGGTTTTATCACGTAGGTACCTACTTATTGCCACAAACAATTTATTAAATTTTCCTATTGTTGCATGTGGACTGTTATAATTATGGTTAAACCTCGTTAACAATTTATTAAATTACGGTTTAAATTTTAATTTTATTACACTGGTTGTAGGTATTCTCTCATATATGAGTTACATTTGTTTTTCGTAGGACGCTATATCTACCGACATTAATTTGATATTATGGCGGACCATAATTTAAATTCTAATAATCCTTTAGAATAATCTCACGCAACATGTTAAACCTATCGCCGAGAAACGGCGTAGAATTACCGATTACATGTAAATCTAGGTTTAACAGAGTATTTACTAATTTCATTAGTATCCCAAATACTGTGATCACAAATTCGAAATTGTACTCAACACATATCTAAACTGTACTGACCTTTTATTAATCCAAGCACACTTATTTTATTCCCGACGTGGATCAATAAGCTGTAGATAATTTTGGGCATCACTAATTTTTTTGAAACTCAGACAAACTTTTCGCACAGGGAAAGCAGAGCCATTGACTAATACTCGTATATGGGCAGAGCTCAAATGTCAAAGGGAATTTATTGAATTTTATTGTCTCTGTCTAATCATGTTTATTCCACTTCCGGTTTATAATAAATCCGCAGACTTATTACATATCACCGAAGCACCATATCAGGACTGAACAAGATTTAAAAAGTTTTTTTAGGCTACGCCGACACACTATTGTTATTCGTTCACTCACTTGATATAAGTTTGAGAAACACGGGTATTCACTATTTGCACGCATTCCATTCTCACCTGCCTTTTGTTCGCTTATCGCTCAGTGTCACCTACTCATTTGACTCATTACGCTTTGGCTTTCGCTACTTTAAACTTTATGCTTATATTATCAAATTCGGGACCTACACTTGAAATAGATTTTTTATTTTTACTTTACTTACAACTATTTCAACATATTGAATACAAGTTATAGCGCATGTTTTGTAATTAATATTGCTGCCGCTTTGTTTTGCCTACAATTATTATTATTTGCGTGGATCCATTTTTCTTATATTTTTTACTTGAGAAATGAAGTTAATGCCATTCCTTTTGTTCCATTACTTACGTCTCACCAGTTTTTTTTTTCTACCTCCATCATAGTTTATCACTATTGGTTATTTCTGTTCTCAATTATTATTTTTAGTATTTTGTTAAATGCACTACTGAAGAATGGTTCATACATCGGTGTTAGTAGGGTTACTGTTAAGCTTAAAAATGATTAATATACAGGGTGTCCCAGAAATCGACGTCAAGCCGTAAATGGGTGATAGACCAAGTTATAACAGTTCTCAGAAAAATACGAAAAAAAATCTATCTCATGTTTTTAAAAAATTATGTTCACTTTAAAAATTTACTAAAAAAATCAATCCCTGTAATGGTTCTTTAACTCCAATTGCTACAAATCCCATAATTTATCTAATTTTTTTATTATTATGTAATCTTGAATAATGCACCACGCGGTACGACCACGAAGAAAAGAACAAACAAGTCGTTCCCGAGGCATCCTGCATAGTCAACGTGGGAGCTGATGTCATACTTTGGGAGTATAATACTGTATTTGAGTGAGTCCGTTCCAATTAGTTATTTTTGTGCTTTCATATTCTTGCCGAAAATCGTTATTTATCTTCCTATATTTCAGTGTTTATACAGTGTTTCAATATTAGTGCTTTTATAGTGTTTCCTACGGCACTGCTTGTTTAATTACCCATATTTTGTATCGAAAACGCTCGGTCATTAGCTACTTCGCACCAAGATAACACGTGTTCAGTCATTGACCTTGAAACTTATTCTCGATCCCTTTCACTAACGCACAGCTGTTTGCAGTTTTCTTATCTATTGAGTACATTAGCATCAGTGCGTCCAGCTGTTATTTAACTTTACAATGGCAGATAACTTAAAAACATTGATAAAAAAACGTAGTTCAATAAAATCGAAGCTTACTATTTACAGCAACTACTTAAATTTAGTAAAAAGTAGTTCCGCAATATCTGAGTTGCAACGTTTAGATTTAGAGGAGCGTTTTAATCGATTTGAAACCTTACACACCGAATTTGACGCCTTACAGACACACATCGAAGTGATATCCGACGACAACGAGTCAGCATTGACTGAGCGGGAGGACTTTGACCGTCAGTTTTTCAACTTGGTGGCACTCACGCGCAGCCTGCTCGGTGTCTCGGCCAACGGTGCTGCGTCGGAGGCGGGCTTCAAAGATGCTAACTCAGATGCACATGTTTCATTTAGGAATTCATTTGTTCGTTTGCCAAAAATAGATTTGCCACATTTCGATGGGGACTACCAATGCTGGCTTGAGTTTAGGGATACTTGGGTCATTGATTGGGTCATCATCCTCTCGCTCAGCGCCCGATCGGAGCGGACGTGTTTTTGCCTGTTGTATGTGACTTTAGTAATTTTTTTTTACTTATTTTTAAATTATTTTTTAAATTATACCCAAACTCGGACCCTCCTCTTTCTTCTTGGGGAAGTGTCCATAAGAAGTGGCGGACATATTGGTTGGAGTCGGAAGTCTCGCTTTCTCATATGTGAGGGCGGAGGCGGAGGCAAGGACTTCGCTGTCGGCTTTTGGTGAGTCAACCAAATCAACATCAAGATTTTTTTACAAATCTCGAAATGTCAACATCGCCCACTGAGAATCGAACCACGGACACCGAGCGTTGAGGGTCGACGTACTCGGTGACAGCGCCAAATCAACGTTGACGTCATCGGCTGAAATTCGTGTCCTGCTGCTACGCTGCTGCGTTGCTACGGTGTGCGCAAGTACGTCCAGTGTCGCGCATCGGCTACGCGCTTAGCTGTTACGGTCGCTACGAATGTTTAACTGCTACGCGCTTTTATTGCGCTGGCCTGCACTGCATTACTTACTTGTATACTACGTTGTCTATACGTGCCTGGATATAGAAATACTCTGAACGAATACCATTTTATTTTGTAAAATGCCTAAAATAAAAATAACACCATCATCTACTCAGCCTGCCCCTACGATTGACAATCAGTGTGCTTCACCAAGCCCTATTATTGCGACTCCACCGTGTGAATCTGAGTACATCAACACACAACAAAGGTCAACCAAGCGCCCATGTTTAGATTTTAGTCCCACAAGCGAACTTGATGATTTTAAGGAGGAGATACGAACAATGCTTGCAAAATCGAACTCAAAGCAGGAAAGTATTTTAGAAAACTTCATGTCTAAAATTACACTCGAACTAACCGTACTGAGAATTCAAAACGAAGAATTGCGTTATTTCAAGACTGAGCTTGAGGAGTCGGCAAGATTAATGAACGCCAAATACGAGGACATAAGAGGTAGTATGGGGAGGTTAGAGTGTGAACGTTCAGAGCAGAGAAAATATATAGACCGGCTGGAAAAACAAATTATAGACATGCATGAAAATCACAGGTCAGCCGTAATTGAGCTGCGTAATATCTCCACAAAGGAAAAAGAGGATGTCAGCGACTTGGCGGATATAGTTGTGGGTGTGTGTAGATCCCTGGCGGTGGATGTTAAACCGAGAGAGATTGAAGACGTTTATCGAGTGCAGAGTAACCAAGGGCCTACAAAACAAATAATTGCTGAATTTCAATCGGTCACTATAAAAAACACCGTACTTCGTGCTGTGCGTGATTTTAATAAGGGGAAGCCACCATCCGAAAAATTAAATAGCGAGCATGCTGGTTTAACTGGTGAACGTACCCCCATATATGTCGCTGATCGTCTCCCAGCGACTGCCAGGAAACTTTTCTATGAAGCCCGAAAGTTTGCAAAACACAATGGATATCAATACTGCTGGATCGCAAATGGAAAAAAAATTATTAGAAAAAAGGAAGGCGAAAAGCCGGTACTTATCACTTCGGAATCCAGCTTTCAAAACCTACTGCATGATAAGAAGTAATTTTTTAACTAGTCAAGTAAGATTCGTTTCTATTTTATGTAAGATTGATCGCGTTTCTTATTTTTTAACTATTAGTACCTTTTTTGTAAATGCACATTCACACATTACACACACAGTTTACAAAAATCTAAGCACACTAGTATACCATTCACACATGTACATTCAAGTTTTTCACGAATCATATACTTTATTGATTATTTTAGGCAAAGGTACTGTAGGTGGGTATCGAGAATGTCGGGATTATCGGCTTATTTTTGAGAGTAATGATGGTCATTTCTGTTATTGCATTTTAAGTTCATGCGACAATCATATTAAACACAGATCACCTCACATACAACACAATTTCCTGAGCACAGTGATACATAATACACTATTACTTAGCACGGGCTATGTGCATTATTGTATTTGTCAGTTGTCAAACGGTAACGCATTTGACTGGTTCCGTATAAATGTTCAGTTTTCAAAAATAATGGTTAACAGGGCGTATTTGAACTCTAATAAAAATGAACGATATTCATGACATTATCAATAATCTTGATTCATATGGGTCCACTGAATTCTATAACTGCCAGCCTGAAAAATGCGCCCAGCTAATAGGTAACCATAATGGTTTAATCAAAGTGCTGCATTTTAATATACGCAGCATTAACAAAAACTTTAACAACGTCTTGGCTTTATTATCAAAACTGCAAATAAAGTGCGACGTTATAATTTTCTCAGAGTGTTGGTTAAGTAAGACCTGGTCTATTCCGCAACTTCAAGGATATTCGGGTTATTCGACAAGTCATTCTTTTAACCAGAATGATGGTTTAGTGATTTATGTGCGCTCGGATATGCAACATACTATCGCTGAGCCACAATTCATGGAAGCAAACTGTTTTATTTGTAATCTTTATCGCGAAACAGTACTCATAGCGGTGTATCGACCACCATCTTTTAGACATACAGATAACTTTCTAAATAGCTTAAATGGCATATTAACTTCAGTGTCCACATATAAAAATATAATTCTGGTGGGAGATATAAACATAAATATAAGCCCAACTAACAATGATCCACATTACAACGAATACATGAACTTGACAGCGACACACGGTCTACTTCCGGCATATACATCTCCCACGCGGGAAAATAGTTGTTTGGATCATACTATGATAAAAGTAAAAAGTTCAGTTATCTCTTTTATACTGGATACTCATATTACCGACCATGTACCGATATTAGTTTGCTTAAAGAGTAACCAGAATCCCCACAAAAGATCACATTTACTCTCAAAAGTCGCTATTCTATGTAACAGTATTATTAATTGTTACAACGTGGTCCGTGGTACCCGACTTTACTGCGAGGGTCGGCGGGCTGACTTGCCCTTTGTCGGCTCGTGTTGGCTTAGGCTTTTGCTGGGTTGGTTCCTTTGGTGTTTTTCTGAAGAACCTCTCCAGTGCGTTCTCCTGCTTGTGAGATGGTGATGCGTAGCTGATGCTTGGGAGCAGTGCACTGAGGAAAGTGCCAAACGCTTTCTGGCGACACCTCGACCGGGCCCGGTTTTGGTGGTGCTTCCGTTAATCAGGGCGGCAAGGCCCGGTGAAAGGTCTATTCGGGCCGCAGCTTGAATTGAGCATATGCAGAAGCCTATGCCTAACTTCTCCTGTTCCCTGTTCATGAATAGAGCGACGCCTCGCAGTCTGATGCCAGGGACGCCGTCTTCTCCGCTTGCCAGGAATTGTGTGGTAGTCATGCTAGGGGCTAGTTGTAGGCTGGCTGTTGCTGCTACCGCTGCTGCCACCGTTGGTAATGGCCGTTGGTTAGTTTATGTGTGTGTAATTTGTGTATCAGTCAATGGTGTACATGTTGTTGTTTGTGTAGTTGTGGTTGTTGGTGTTCGATTGTGTGGTCGACTTCGCAAGGTTACGTCCGTTTTGTTGGCCTTTGCTGCGATTGTGGCGACTTTGCTCGCGTATGCCAAGAATGGAATCCTAGTAGCCGGTCTCCCCAAGATGGTGGACTAGCTAAGCTGGGTTTCGAATTTTACTTCGAGCTCCATTCTGTCTTGGCTGAACCTTGGGCATTCGAAGAGCAGGTTGTCTCTCCGGACTGTCTCTTCGCAACTCGGGTCACAGACGCACGAGGGAATATCTTTGAGATGGAAGCGGTGGAGATACGCTGAGAATCCGCCGTGTCCTGTAAGGACTTGTACGTGGACCGGTGTGAGCACTGCGTCTCTGTCACTGTGTCCTTTTCGCCGCTAGGACGTCTGGAAAGAACGCTTTCGTGACCGTTCCTGTACTCGAAGACTCGTACCGCGCTTGCCACTTCCTTATAGTCCAATGTTCCTCCTCACGAACGAATCGGGGACCTTGCTGTATTCTGATGTGAGTTTTGTTAGGGCTGCCTCCTTGGCCAGCTCCTCCGCTCTCTCATTCCCACATGGGCCTTGAGCCAAAAGAGCCTCACTTTTCTGCCCTCCTCTGATTTCACGGACGCTTTTCTTGATTTGGAGTGCCAGGTGGTGAGTGACAGACGGTCTCCTCAGCAGGTCAAGTGAAGATCTCGAGTCACTTAAGATGCTTACAGAGGCCGCCTTGGATTCTCTTGCCATCCTGATAGCTCTGAAGAGAGCGTACATTTCCGATTGGAAGACTGTGTTGTGAGGCTCCAAGCCAAAGGTGCTGAACCTTGACTCCGTCCCTTTTTCCCACCAAGTTAGGGCAGCTCCGACTTTCCCCTCTATCTTGCTGCCATCGGTGTATATTTGGGGGCCGATTACTTGGTGGGTTGCCAGGGTTTCGGGAGTCAAATTCTCTAGGCACTCATACTCGGTTGTTCAGAGTTACGCCGGGTGGGGGTTTTTGGAGTGATGCACGTAGCACTCAAGCACGCGGCCCAGCGGTATAAACTCTTGGGAATGTCCCTTTTTGATCATGAAAAGGGTTGCCGCCCCGATTATCCGGAGGTCTAGGGGGAGTTGGCCTGACAGGATAAGTGCCGATGTCAGAGACACCGTGCGGTATGCTTTGCAGATTTTCTGCGCGAAGCCCCTGCAGTGAGTCAAACTTTTTCCTTGTCATCAGTTTCTCAGCTGCGGGGGTCCACGTACTGTGCATACATCACGATGGGCTCTATCACCGACACGTATATCGTCCTGATTATTTCTCTGTTCAGACCCCAAGGCACGACACGTGCGACAAGACACGTGCGCATTGAAGGTAAGTTTGGAGTCTATCGTGAGACCTAACAGTTTCACTTCCTCAACCAGGTTTAGCCGCGTGCCCGACATATGAAGTACCGGAACGTCGTACTTTCGCTTCCTTGTTAACACCGTCGCATTGGTCTTGTGCGCAGCGAAACGTAGCTTATTTTGGACGCCCCATTCCGATACTTTGGCTAGCGTGCTGTTGGCTGATTGCTGCAGGGGACCGGCTGTGAAGTCAGAGAAAACCAGGACAACGTCGTCCGCGAAGGCTTGGCAGTATATCCCCATACTAGCCAATTTGTGTAGGAGTGGATCTAGAATAAGGTTCCAAAACGTCGGACCAGCAATTGAACCCTGGACGCATCCTTTTGTGGTTCCCTTCTCGCTAGTCGCTCTGGCGTAGTTGACCCTGATGTTCCGGTCTTCCAGGTATGAGGCGACGAGAGTATAGATATTTGCTGGACAACTCTTGGCTACCATCTGCTTCTTGAGTGCGGGCCACCACGCATTGTCAAAGGCTCCCTCTATGTCCAGTGATATCAAAAGCACGATCTTTTTGGCTTTGATTTCGGCTCGTAAGTGGCCCACTAGAGCATAGAGGGCGTCCTCAGTCCCGCGCTGTGGCATGAAGCCGTATTGGTGGGCGACCTTCCGCGTCTGCTTCGGGAAGTGTGACAGCGACAGACACTTGTTTGCTATCGCTAAGAACACCTCTCTATCGCAGTTTATTGCCGCTATCCAGATGTCTGCTGTTAATCCGTTGGGACCGGGGGCTTTTTTCGGATTTTGGTTCTGGAGAACCATTTCCAGCTCCGCGGCCGTGAAGGGCGGATCGTCTGCAGACAGACCTTGGGGGTTTTCCTCCTCCGCTAGCCTCCTTAACGCAGTGTGGTAGGGTTGTTCGGCATCCGTTGAGTCGTCGGGGTAGAAGGCAGATTGCTCTGGACTGAGCGTCTCGCCTGCGTTGTTTCTCAGGAGCGCGTTCTCCTTTCTTCTGGCTGTCTTCCTTATACCCTGTAGATACCGTCCCACATGCTCTCTCGGCCCTGCTTCGTGCAGAACTCCTTCCAGTTGGCTGTGGCTGCTTCCGTTGCTGCTGTCGTGTAAGTTTGTTTGGCCAGCACGTACTCTTGGATGGTGAAGTGTCTTCGGCTTGCGGCTGCGTTCCGGATCCTTCTCTTCTTCGTCATGGCGTCTTTTTTGAGACGGTCAAGAGATGGACTCCACCATGGGGATTTGGCGTTGTGTTTGGGCAACCCCAGTTTTGGAATCGCTTCCTCGCATGAGCGGTGGATGTTCTGAGTATAGTTTGAAATTATTGTCTCCAGATCTTCTGGGTTCGATGCGTTCGAGACTCTGCGTTCGAACCACTTGGCCTTCTTGGTGTTGCAGATGCGCGTCGAAATTTTCCTAGGCGCATCGAGGTAGGTAGTGGTTAAGAAGCAATATATTTAATGCAAAAATAGTACAGTCGCTGTTGTATTTGAAAACAAAAATAACATAGTAGAAGCAAGGAATATTTTACGATTTGTTGATTTCATGATTTTAAAGATAAATGTAGTGAAATACTTGTATTTACATATGTTAAGTGATTCCATGATTTACAAAGTTTTGTTTTAGGCTTCAGTTTTTACAAGAAACCACTGAACAACACGGCATTCTTATAACTTGTCACGATCACGGTCGAAGACGCACTAGTTCGCGGAGACGGCCATTTGTCTATGACATGCTCAGTCAGCCCACGTCGCGCGGGCACCGACACGCCCCCTTGCCGCTTCTCCTGTATTTTATATTTCTATGGTATGCAATTACAAAAAAGACTTTCACTAAGACAATCCCTAGAAATTATAGTTGTATTAAACCGTGGATTCATATTTCTTTTGATAATTTGAAATTACCTATAAGGTTTATTTGAAATAAACTATTTAATTCTGTTTTTTTTTTAATTTAGAATACGTATGAAATGGCAAAAAGTTTACTGCAGCACACTGGAGCTCTAGTTTGTGTTATGGAAAACATAAAGACATTTCTGGTGAAAAAGATTGTTCTTCCCTCACTCCCTCGACACAGCAATTGAAATGCTTCAATGGGTTTCCTATTATAAACTTTGGTGTTGCCAAGTTTGTCTGCAAGAGAAAAGGCAATGACCATAATATAAAATTCATATTGCTGATGTGGATCACAGGCCCAGCTAGACTATCAGAAACAGCTTGTGTTGCTTTAGGATTTATAAAATCTGAAAATGACCAAAAGGAAATTAAAAAAATCTTGCACAAGTACAAGTTTTCAAGGATATGGTACGCTTCCTGGTGAGGTGTCTCTGGAGATTGATGAGTCTATAACTCCAGCACGACAACATGACATATAGCATACAGCCAGCACGACCAGTACCTATCAGTCTTCGAGAAAAGCTGCTAAAAGAAATGCCAGAACTTGAAGAAAATGACATTATAGTGAAAGAAAACCAACATACAGAATGGGTAAATAACATATTAATAGAACATAAAAATTATAAATTTAGAATATGTCTTGATCCTATTCCACTTAACAAGGCACTTATAAGACCTCATTTTCAGTTTAGCACCTTAGATGAAATGTTGCCAGAGCTATAAAATGCCAAAGTTTTGAGTACAGTTGATGCCAAAAAAGGCTTCTGGCAGTGTCGCCTAAAAGAGAACAGCAGTAAATTAACTACATTCTGGACGCCATTTGGACGTTACAGATGGTTACCGTCTGGTCACATCTCTTCTCCGGAAATATTTCAACAACGACTCACCAGTCTTCTGAAAGATCTCAAAGGGATCGAAATTATAATCGATGACATCTGGATCTATGGAGTGGGAGACACAATTGAAGAAGCTACTTTGGACCGAAATATAAAATTTGAAAAACTTATGCAACGACTGCGTGAGATTAACTGTAAATTAAACAAAGACAATGTCAAGTTATTACAAAAATCAGTAAAATTCTATGAACATGTACCAACACCAATGAGGGTCTAAAAGTTATCATACAAAAATAAAGGCTATAAAAAATATGCCTACTCCTAAAAAAATACCAAAAAAACATGCCTACTCCTAAAAAAATACCAAAAAGCATGCTAAAGAAATCATACAAATCTGCAAGAAAACTTCGTCAAGACACGGTATTCCTCAGAAAATGTGTACAGGCAATGCTACAAACTTTGTTAACGAACACTTTAAAACATTTACCCAAGAATGGGTATTGATCATGTAACTTCATCTCCACATCACCCAGAATCCAACGGTAAAGCTGAAGCAGCTGTCAAGATAGCTAAGAAGCTGGTAGTTGAAAAGTTGGAAACTAAAAAGGATCTTTGGTATAGTATGCTTCATCAGAGAAATATACCTATTGAAAACGGACAACACAAGCCTCTCTCAAACAGTCACACAAGTAGCTCTAAATATAAAGAAGAGAAAGGAAAATATGAAAGTTAAAGTAGATCAGTATGGTAAAGAACAACCAGTTTTAGTAGTTGGGCAAAAAGTCATTACTCAATTACAACCTGAAGTTAATATTATGGATTTTTTTGAAATATTACCAAGATGTTTTACCCAGTAATGCCTAGTATGTCCATATGGACACGTAATTAGTGGTAAAACAATGACCTCATTATGGTAACTTTAACTATGTTAAAGGCTCAAAAGTCATTGTAAGGCACTTGTGGCGCGAAACTTTGATGTTATCTTACAGAAATATAGGTTTATTTTTACATAACTTGTGTATTCACCAAAAAATGGATTAGAGAAGAGAGTAAGTATATTTTTACCGTATTTATACAATGCGTAATGGTTGTTTGGATTGTAAACTATTTAGTTACTATTGACCTATGTTTGTATAGAGTGAAACAACTGATGAAACGTTTTTTTACGTTTTATTTGATGTGTCCATATGGATACGCTAATCACTTGTCATAGATTTATACTTATACCTCGTCTAACTTATCAGAATCTTTGATACCGACCAGTAAAGAGGCAGCTGCACGCTAAATGAAGTGTTTGATATTTTACTGGATGATGTAGAAGATGACGAAAAGCATTTATCACCCGAAGCCATTTTCATAGGCCCCCAGAAGCAGCTCTTTTGGCGGATGAGGACTCGGGAGCCGAGGATGATGGTAGGACGCAGAAGCATGTTTTAGAGATCGTTAATAATAGTAGTAAAATGGCTATTGTCGCAATGGCATCCAACCATCTGGGATTGCAACCGGTATCCAACGTCAAGTGGTTCTCCCTAAAAGATAAGGCAAATATTCAAGTGCCCAAACCACATATTTTTGGCGTTTATTATAAATATAAGGGGTAGACAGAATGGATGAATATCTAAATATGTAAAAAATTAAATATACTCGTATAAGAGGTAGAAAATGGTATTGGTCATTGATGATTTGGAAGCTAGATGCATGTGTTCATAATATCTGCCAATTGCAAAAGAAAACTGGGGTGACAAAATGTCACCTTGATTTTCGCTGGGAAATTATTGTTGTCTTATTTGAATAAATACAAAACACCTGCAAAGGGGCCAGAAAGACCCATCAGTGCTTCCATGTCTTCACTGACCGACACGTATCTATTTGACACATAGTGATCCATTATCACTATGTTCAAAAGACTGAAAAAAAGGTCCTTTCTGCAAAGCCAAATCTTCTGCTGGTAGAATAGAATGTTTGAACTGTAATGTGGGATTGTGTTTCATGCTTTGCAGCATACCATATAAAGTGATATTAAATTACCATAATGAATTATTTACTGTCCAAAATGGAATTTTATGCTGATTAGATTTTCACCAATTAGTTGTATATTTTGATACTGTAAATGCTTGCCGTGTCCATGTGGACAATATTTTTTTTGTACTTGAATATTATATTATGATACAAGTGAGCTAAGTTGCTACGAGTTACGAGTTTCATACGACGCTTTTCAACACATTTGCGAGGAAAAACAAACATGTATTGACGTGGGCTTTCCAGCGTAACTTTGCGTCAAGGGTCAAACTGAGATATTTGGCTATATTCTCGTATGGGACTTGTTTATTATTAATATAAACTGGAGAATGGAATAAATGGAGAATGTTTTTGTTGGTAAAATCTATGTGAACAGATTTGGATTTATTTAGTTTAATCCTCAATGTTTTGGTCCAGTCATAAACTTGATTAACAGCCATTTGAACCTTTTGTACTGCTTCTACGTGGGTGGTTCCTACAGCCATTATAAATTCAGGAATATCACAAGTATATAGTAGGTACAGGACCGGACCTAACACACTTCCTTGCGGTACTCCAGCTTTTATTTGTTTCAGTTCTGAGTAGGCATCTTCTTGTCTTACTCTAAAGACTCTATTAAGAGCATAGGACTCTAATATATCTGCAAATTGCTTCGGTAACAGGCTCTTCAATTTATGTATAAGGCCTTCACGCCATAGTTTGTCAAACGCTTGCGCCACGTTTAGGAATAGAGAAGAACATACTTTCTTGTCTTCAAGTTCGTTTTCTATTACATTTTTGATCCTATGCACTTGATTGATAGTAGAGTGTTTTTCTCGAAAACTAAATTGGTGCTCTGGTGTTTTATTCTTGCTATCTATTTAGGTTTAAGTCGTCTGAGTAGCAGCTTTTCAAATAGCTTGGACATAATTGGAAGGAAATAGGCCTATATGATGATCTTTCGTGAGCCGGTTTACCTGGATTTGCTATCATTATTATTTCAGCCACCTTTCATAAGTCTGTTACATATTTATGAAGCCTTAGTGCGGCACCGTTATCTTAGTGAGTAAGAAAAATGGGGATAAACGGCTATGTATCGACTGTAGGGTCCTAAATAGAAATAAGTTAAAAGATAAATATCCGTTAACTCGGATCGAAGACCAACTAGACAGATTAGGGGGCAACAAGTTCTTCATAAGCCTTGACCTCACTTCAGGGTACTATCAGGTGCCATTGAGTGAGGCTAGTAAGCGAGTTTGTAACACGGGATTGTTTGTATAAGTTTGAAAGAATGCCCTTTGGACTTACCAATGCACCTAGTGTTTTTCAAAGGACGATTAATTGTATGCTTAAGGGTAAGCAAAGCTTGGCGTTGGCTTATATGGATGATCTATTAGTAACGTCACGTTCAATTGAATAGAGCTTAGATAAGCTGGAAAAGATTTTGTAATTATTAAGGTCTGCTCATCTAACACTAAATCTTAATACTTACTTAACTTGTATAACATTTTTTTTTTATGGGCTCGCGTTTGACCACTATCTCGCGATGGTAAGCGATGATGTGGTTTACAGTGAAGCACGCTTGCCTAGAAGTAACCCATTCACTCTTGACTTGAAGACCCCAAGGTTGTAGCTATCAGGAAACAAATACCCTGGAAGTATATTTCACTCCTTATCAGCGTATCAACAAAACGCTTTGTGCGTATGGGTGGGATGTCCACCATGTACCGATGGCGTATGGCCGTACGTTTTGTAGTCCGATGATGGAAAGGGCTAGGCGGAATCAAAATGTGCAATTCCGTCGCGCACTCCCCGCAATGTGACCGATAAAAAAACCGACAGGCTGGCAACTCGGCGTCGATTTTCGAGGCTCTGGATCTTTGGCGCGACCAGTACTTCGTTGCCAATAAGCCTCTTGGCCTCTGGCAATCGACTCAAGTGCATCAAGCTGGTATTTGGCAAATCCGTCCCAGAGGTGAGAGCAATACTCCATGCACGACCAAACTTGCGCTGTATACAAGTTGAGCAGCTGTTCAGGTGTGAAGTATCATGTCACCTTTGCAAGAATCCCCAATTTTTTGCAGCCAACTGAGTTTTCGCCTCAATGAATGGACCGAAATTGAAGGTCGATGTCAACGTAACACCAAGAAGTTCGAGATGGTCCGATAACGGCACGGATACACCACGGACAGGTTCAAGCGTTCAACCATGGCCTCCCGAAGAGACCGAATCTGCGGCCCAGTAGCCCGTGCGCCGGACACTTATCTCTCAGCAACAGTGCTGTCGTCTGCGTACCCAAAGGTTCCGGGTTTTAGCAGATCATTAATGTACGGCAAGAATAATGTTGTGAGCAGTGGTGGCCCAGTGGTATCGGCCGCGACTTACAAGCTGAAGGTCGTGGGTTCGATCCCAGGCAGGTGAGGAAACCGGCATGTCCTAGAAACAAAAAATCGAAGACATGTGACATCCACCAACCCGCACTGGGCCCGCGTGGTGGATTACGGCCCATTCCCTCTCACAGAGAGGAGGCCTGTGTTCCAGCAGTGGGAACATTAATAGGCTGATGATGTGAAGAATAATGTTGCCGAGAGCACTGACCCCTGAGGGACTCCGGCGTTGATATCTAACTGACCGGACGAGCAGCCATCGATAACCGTTCGGATGGATCGATCGCTCAGGAAGTTCGCAATCTAATCACATAGACCACTAGGCAGACCGAAGGAAGGAAGCTTACTAATGAGGCTTTCGTGTCTGACCCTGTGTCTCTCGATGGCCGTATTTTGGGCAACGAGACTAGTTCGAGTGGCATTCGACCCGGGTCAGCCAAAATACAAGCTGTAGTAGATTTCCCTTTACCTAAAAATATTCACGAGGTTCGTCAGTTTGTTGGCCTTATAAGTCATTTCCGACGGTTTATTCAAAATTATTCTATTATAGCAAAACCTGTAACGATTCTTACAAAGAAAAATGTTGCCTAGTGTTTTAACGAACCTCAAATAAAAGCATTCAATGAATGAAAAAGTCAACTGACCTGGTCGGTTTTGACACTACATGACCCTGAGAGTGAATTAGAAATTCACACTGACCCTAGTAAAATCGGCTTGGGAGCAATTTTGCTACAACGGACAAATTCAGATAAAGTATTCCATCCTATATCTTATTAAAGCCGTCACACGACACTAGACGAAATCAAACCGTACACACGTATGAGTTGGAAACTTTGGCGGTAGTTTGTGCCTTGAATAGATTTAGAGTTTATTTTTTGGGTAAATCGTTTTAAGTTTTCACTAAGTGTGCCGCTATACGCAGCAGTATGACAAAAAAAAGATTTAATACCCAGCGTAGCGCGTTGGTATATATTAATGCAGGAGTACGATTTTACCGTAGAAAATCGCGATGGTAACAAGATGAGTTATGTCGATGCCCTGTCACGCAACCCAAGTGACTCTGAATCCGACTATGCGTGGTTGCGCACAGTGCAGGAACAGGATTCAGAGATACAAAGGATAATTAATATTTTGAATGATTCAGAAACAAAAGACATTGTCGAGATTCATAAGAACTAAAAAAATGGCCGTTTATACAGAATAACTAATGATCAAAATGATGAAATCAATTTAAAGTGGGAGTTCCAAAATCAGTAAGAAGGCAAATAGTTCGTATGAATCATGACGATGTCGGTCATTTCAGTTTTGATAAGACTTACAGTACCCTACTGTAAGTCAGATTTACTGGTTTCAAAAAAGGAGACGTTTAGTTAAAAAATATTGTAATTCTTGTTTAAATTGGGCTCACAATAAGTTCCAGCTGAAGAAGGGGAGCTCCATACAATCCCAAAAATTTACAATTTGGTACACTTCATACCGATCACTGTGGTCCATTTCCGTATCCCATTAACAAGAAAAAGAAATGTCATATTTTAGTTCCCATTGATGTCTTCACAAAATTTATTTATATAAAGCCAGTAAAAAAATTTAAAATTAGTACTAGTTTTCAAGTATTTACGGAATTTTTCTCGCTGCCAAGTGCTTCTCAGTGCCAAGTCATCTGATTTTTACCAGCAAAGTGTTTTCAGATTTTATTAATAAAAGGGGTGTTAAACATATCTTAAATGCGGTTGCCTCTCCCAGGGCCAATGGTCAAGTTCAGAGGTACAATTGAACTATTGTTGATGCAATAACGGCTGCTAATCGCAATAAATAAGAAAATGAGTAGGATTTGTGTTTACCCCAGATACAGGGGGATTAGTGTTTACCCCAGATACAGGGGGATTTGTGTTTACCCCAGATACAGGGGGATTTGTGTTTACCCCAGATACAGTGGTCTTTGAACAACACTATAAGCAAATCCACTGGTCGTACTCCGTCTGAAATGTTGTTTGGAGTTCAAACCACCGGCGTTTCGGATGGTTTCATGAATTCACTTGTTGCGGAATCTCATACCCCATTAAATCGCGATGCAATGAGATCGGATGCAGACTCGCGAATTCAAATAAGCCAACAAGTACAAAAAGAGCGATTTGATAAATCGCATAAAAAACCAACCGAGTATAAAGTAGGAGATTTAGTTCGAGTAGAAAAAGATAATTCGCACAGACCCTAGACATATTCTTAAACTAATACCAAAATGTACAGGGCCGTACAGACTTTCAAAAATAATAGGCAACGATCGCTATGAAATCGAGGACACTCCTATTACTAGAAAAGAAGACTGCAAACCATATAGGTCGGTTTATGCCTTCGATAGGTTACATCCTTGGCTTGTTTTTAATCATGATGAGATGTCGAGTGATACAAAGTAAGAGTCATAATAAAAAATTGTTGTGATAACAGAACTGAGGTTATGTCAGATTAACAGTGAACGTAAGAAGTAGGTTTGGACAGGGAAAAAATAATCAAACGATACACGAATGTAGACGTGTACTCAGATATTTTTTAAAACGATATCTCACGAGTTGTATTTTATGAATAGAGATAATAGTATTGATTATTATTGATACGTTCGCAAATCAATAAATAACAAACATTATTTTGCATATAATAATATGCAAAATAATAAATTGCGAACGCTTGAAAGTGAACTAACTTGTTGCAATATACATAAATAAAATATAAGTGAGATGTAACGAGTAGATAGAGATGATGATGATAACAGGTGTTAGTGATGATTAGTGAATCGTTACGGGTTGCATACCCATAAACGACATTTTGATATAAAAGTGTGTCACTACAAGTGAGAGTATTTGAAGTCGATTTTTAGTTATAAGAGTGAGTCACTACAAGTGAGAGTACTTGGAGTCGGTGTTTAGCTATAAGAGTAAGTCACTGCAAGTGTGAGTACTTGTAGTCGATGTTTAGTTATAAGAGTGAGTCACAACAAGTGAGAGTACTTGTAGTCGATGTTTAGTTATAAGAGTGAGTCACAACAAGTGAGAGTACTTGTAGTCGATGTCTAGTAGTAAGATCTTGTTATGTTTGTTCTTTCTATTGTTTATTTTTAAACTTTGTTAAGGGCGGGTTGCCTGACTTTTACATCTCTTTGATTCAATAATAAACAAACAAATATTTATTTTTAAATGCAAATAAATATATATTGTAGTTTGCTAAATGTACTTTTCATTTCTGAGATTCAAAATATGATATCGAAAACTTCGCTCGATTAAAAAAAATCTTAAAAAGTCCCTAAAACGATGTCTTTTTGATCATTTTCTTATTTTACTAGAAGATTATGACAGATTCACTACCTAAAACACATATCTAAAAAAAGTTCTCAGGATAGTAGTTTATGAAACTGTTGCATAATAATGGGTATTAAAACATGGTGTTTAAAAACAAAGCCAAAACAAGTGTGTGCTTTCCAATCTAATCGTTGGTCTATGGTTAACCCTAGAAATTTGGACGTGCTTACTTGATTTATTTGTTTGTTCTTGTAATTAATATTCATAGTCAAATTTTTGCGTTGGTTAAATGTCATTAATTTGGTCTTGTCAATATTTATCTTAGGATTATTGTTATTCAGCCATTGTATTATTGAGTTTATAGTATTTGTAACGTCATTATCATAATTTAATTTGTCTTTGCAGTCAATGGTAACTGTGCTGTCGTCGGCAAATAGTGTCATGTGATGCTGCATAACTTTTGGCAGGTCATTTATATACAGTATAAATAGAGGACGGCCAAGCACGCTGCCCTGTGGCACACCATATGTGATTGTTCTATCACGCGACCGATAAACCCTTTCGTTCTTAGTTTTTGTATCTATATGAGATATTTCCACATATTATTTACGATTTTTTAAATAGGACTCGATAAGATGTAAGATATTTCCTCTTATTCCGTAAGCTTCTAACTTATTAAGCAAGATATTATGATCTACGTAGTCAAAGGCTTGAGTCATGTCACAGTAAATTGAACATATGGTATGTTATGGTCAACGTTTGTGATTACTTTATTTAAGAAGTCATATATAGCCATATTAATAGTATTGTTTTTCTAAAGCGTTTTTGTTCTTCAGTTAGGATGTCTTGTTTTACTAAGTATTTATAAATTTGTTCATAAATGTATGTGGGATTGTACGGCAAAATAAACAACTGAATTTCTCGTTAAAAACTGTTTTATTTTAGCACGCACCAAAATTACACCGGTACATTCGTAATGTCTAGTTCTTCCTTTTTTTCTTTTCACCTCCACCCTGCCACAGATAACTCAAACTTCACTTTCGTCCATCCGCTGCGTTCCGATTTACTCCTTACAATATTTTTATCCCACAGTCGGCCATCCTGATCCATGTCTGTCCTCAGACATCCATGCAAACATTCATCCCTAGCTTTCAACTTAAATCTAACTTAACTACTAGTACACTATTTCAGCATCAAAGTAACATCATAACATCACTTAGTTTTTTACTATCTATTTTAAACAAAATGATACAAAATAACATTATCAATACTCCTCTACGTTGGCACACTGACATTGCAGTAGATATAGTACAGATACAGAACTCTTATTATTGACTAAACCATCATCATAATAATACCTGGTGTTAACCAAACATTGCACACAACCTTTCATACACAAACCTGAAACAAGATAAAGTTAAATTAACAAGCAACTCTCGCCCTTTTAGGTTTTGGAGTTGTCACCTGGCCATACCTTCATGTAATCAGCTGAACTAGAGGTTACCCCAGGGCCTTCAGTATTAGGGTCGAGCTTCTTCACATCATATCTGTTGTTCCTCTTTACTTTTACAACTTGATAGGGACCTAGATATCTGGCTTTTAGCTTCATTCCTGTGCCAAACTGCGTGCGTTTTATTGGCACTAAATCTCCTTCATTGTACTTCATACCTTATTTTCTCATCCTGTTGAAATTTCTTATGTTTTCTTCTTGAACTTGTAGAATTTGTTCTTTAGCTTTCTCTCTAAGTTTTTTTCTCTCCTCTGAATAGCTTTCTCTTTCTTCTTCTAAAAGCAAATCATAAATCTCAATGTCTTCCTTCATTCTCATCTTAGTCCCAATCAATAGTTGCTAAGGCGTAGTATTTATGCTTCGCTGAAAAGTGCTGTTTAGAGAACGCTGTAATCTACTTACATGCTTGTACCACAGAGCAGGGTTTTCTATACACATCTTTGTAAGTACAGAGATTATAGTACGATGAACCCTTTCTACTTGCCCGTTTCTTCTGGGCACTCCAGTCGTAATTTTAATGTGTTGTATGTTTTCATCTTTACATACTCTTGAAACTCGTTACTCGTATAATCCGTTCCTCGATCAGTTATGAATCTGGTTGGATTGCTAAAGTGTTGTTGGTGAATTCTCAATTTTTCAATGGTTTCTTTACTTGTGGTACTTTTAGTGGGAAATATCCAAGTAAACTTCGTAAATGCGTCTACAATCGTGAGAATGTGGTTATACTGCTTCTTCGTCTCGGTCATTGGACCAATGTGATCCAAATGAATTGTATGCAGTGGTGATGCTTCCTTTTCAATCGGAGTTAGAAATCCTTCTTGTTTTCCTTCTTTACGCGTAGCTAGTAAACATGGAATGCAGCTTGTAATAAACTCTTCAATTTTTTTATCAAGTTTCTTGATAAAATAGTCTTTAGTTTCTTTTTGAAAAATGTCCATTTGCATGAGCCCTTTTTATGATTTCATTTTCCATGGACTTTGGGACCAATAGATGCTTCTCCATTCCTTTGTATAGCAATCCATTATCAATATAATAATCACCATAAGTTCTCTCCTGTAATATCTCTAATATGGCTTTTATACCATCATCCATCTGTTGTGCTTGTCTGATCTCATCGTGCAGAGTTACTACTGCTACATATGGGTTTCGGCTTAGTGCATCAGTATGCTTCATCCTCGTTCCTGGCCGATGCTCAACCACAAAGTCAAACTCCTGCAGAAGCAATGCCCATCTTGCAACCCTCGTACTCAAATCTTTTTTCTTAAGTGCCATCTGGAATGCTTGGCAATCAGTTACAATTTTAAATCTTATACCATACAAGTAGTGTCTAAATATTTTTACCCCTTCTATAATAGTCAGACTTTCCAGTTCATAACTAGTGTACTTTTTTTCCGCATCATTCGTTTTACGACTCATGAAATATACTGGATGTAGTCCACCATCATCATCAGATCGCTGCATGAGTATAGCAGCATAAGCCAGACGTGATGCATCTGTATGCATTTCTGTCTCCAATCTTGGATTAAATATTCGTAAAACTGGTTTAGTAGTCAAACGTTCCTTTAAACAATTGAATGCACACTGTTGCTCATCATTAAATTCAAAACTGACATCTTTCTTGAGTAAATCTGTAAGTGGTCTTGCAATAGATGCAAAATTCTGTATATACTTCCTGAAATAAGATGCCAATCCAATAAAACTTTGCAATTGTTGAAATGTTGTGTGTTCTGGAAACTTTGCGACAGTGTCAATCTTATCACTAGCCGGCCTTACTTGTCCATTCTCAATCGTATGACTTAAATAAGTTATGCTTCGACATATCAACTGTGCTTTCTTCCAATTTATTTGCAAGCCATACTCAGATGTCACTCTTAAAACTTCTCTCAATCTATCAATGTCTTTCTGTTCATCTTTTGCTGGAATAAGAATATCATCGACAAATATTAGAACAATCCCTTTAGATATTAATTCTCTGAAGATTATGGTCACAAATCTCATGAAATAGTTTGGGCAAACAGACAAGCCAAATGGAGCTTTCAAAAACTCAAACTGACCATGGTGTGTAACTTCACTGACTCACTGCTGACATTCAGATGGAAAAATCCATTTTTCAAGTCCAGTACACTGAATACTTTTGCCTCAGCCAACTTGTCAATGTAATCCTCGATTATCGGCAATGGAAATTCATCTTTTATAATTTTACTATTTAATTTTCTGTAGTCTACACACACTCTTATAGTACCATCTTTTTTGCGAACTAGAACTAATGGGCTAGCATATTCAGAGAAACTTACGCGCACAACTCCCTGCTCAAGCCACTCTGCAACCTGATCTTCAACTACTGCCTGCTCCTTTAGTGATATGCGTCGTGGACGTTGCACCACCGGGATATCATCTTTCATAATTATTTTCAGCTGAATAGGAGCTTCTTTAATTTGACATGGTTGATAGCTCTCAACCATCTGAACAACCTCCTCTTTAAGGTAAGTATTACTTACATGACCAACGTCGACACTGCAGCTAAAACACTTTCTCATTCATCCATTCCAAAGGTTTCATCCACACAGAACTACCATTCATAACCGTTATAACATTCTTAAGAAATTCGTGACCTATGATCACATCAAAAGGCTTACAGTCTTTAGGTACCACGTAGAATAACACATCGTCGTATTTCGTACTGTCTATCACAACATTTGTTGATATACAACCTAATGACTCCACTTTAGCGAAACCATGTCCAGATAGTGTTGTGTTATTATTTATTACTTTACTGACATTTGCACAAAACTCAGCAGATAATAAGTTCACATCACTGCCCGAATCAATAAGCGCACTTGTCGTTTTACCACATAACTCTACGATCTTCAAAGGTTTTTCCCGTTGCGATTGTTTGTCGTACTCGATTTGACTTTGACGTTTGCTGTCTTTGTCGTCATCTGTCAGTCTCTTGTCATTCGGTGAGTATGACGTCTCATTCGCGTTGTTGAACGATGATTGACCGAACATTGCTTGCTTGCTCACACGTTCGACACTCCCGCTCCCGTTCGTCCATGCGACGTTGGGATCTTTTCTATCACCGGAACTACGCCATCTTGATGAAGGTGAACTCGCTTCTACCTTACGGCCGCCTACCGCCATGTTTTCTTTATGCGGGTATTTCGGTGAAATATGGCCATATTCATTGCAGTTAAAGCACTTTGGACCTTGTGCCTTTTGCGGACAGTATTCCGACACATGATCGTCGTCACCACAATTATAACACCTTTTCACCATTTTTTCGTGACGTACGATGCCGCGTTTTTCGTTTCTATATGTACTTCTAGGATGTTCCAGCTTCATCTTTTCCTTAACTGTCTCGTAGATTTTAAACTTATCTTTAAGATCGGACTACGTAGTTACACCGTATAGCATGATGTTATTGGTCTCGTGGTCGACTATGCCATCAACGATGTATTTAATGGCCACGTAATCGGGTATCTTTCCTCTTTTTCCCAATTCCTTCATGACCATCATATAGTCGATGCAACTCTTGTCGCGTCTTTTCTTTCGTTGGCTCATAAGCTCGTGTATTGCTTTGATGTCGACGGTGTCAGGGAACTCTTTACTCAGGGCCGCCTTAAGTTCTTCCCATGTTTTGTGTGGGCGTTCAGCCTGCATCCAAAGCTGTGCGGTGCCTGACAGGGATCTCCGTGCCATCAGCAGCTGTTGTAACGTTGTCCAACCACATATTTCTCCATTTTCTTCCACGTCTTGTATCCATCGCGTCACTGGATACGTTTTATCTTGACCGGTGAAATTAGGTATTAGATCCGAGGTTAGGTACAACATTGAGCTTAGGCCCGTACGTGATTCGTCTTTCGTCATTTTCATAGTCATATCTTCGCGAGCGTCGGCTCACCGTTTTTCGATACCGTCGTATAACGGCCGCCGTTCACAACGCCACTTGCCGTTCTCCGTCGTCCGTCGTCAACTTAAAACCCGAACTTGCGTTATTTTGCCAATCCCGGACGAGCCCCCAATTTGTGGGATTGTACGGCAAAATAAACAACTGAATTTCTCGTTAAAAACTGTTTTATTTTAAGCACGCACCAAAATTACACCGTTACATTCGTAATGTCTAGTTCTTCCTTTTTTTCTTTTCACCTCCACCCTGCCACAGATAACTCAACCTTCACTTTCGTCCATCCGCTGCGTTCCGATTTACTCCTTACAATATTTTTATCCCACGTGTATTTTTCAAATATTTTTGAAAAAATTGGAATAAGTGCAATAGGCCTGTACGACTCTGTTTTATCTCTATCGTTTTTTTGTATAGTGGTTTTATTACAGTAGTCTTGAGTTTGGTCGGATATATACCTTGAGATATGCATAATTAATTATGTAACTTAATATTTATATTTATTTATTTTTACATTTTAGGAAAGCTTACAGACTAATAACATTATAATAACAATAATATATAACTAAATTGCTAATAACAAGCTTCCACAGATAAATAAAAAGATAAATTATTACTTGCCTATAATCTAAGCTACGAGTACTTGATCAAAGTCAGCTCATTTTATTTTCATTAATTTTTATTTAACAATTTAGACAATAGACGATTCAAGTGCGTACCGGTGCTTCTTTTACAAAAAAAGGTTTTGCTAAAAGTTTTCAAACTGTGCCTGTATTGGTGCAGAACAGATCAATGCCAGGTTCACAAGAAATCTCGTTGAAACTGCGACTGGCTCTCGGAAAGTATGCATTACGCCTATAATTAGTATTTGCATAAGGTACATGCAGCAGTGGTCGCTGTCGAAGGCCCATCTGATTAGTGCGCATCGTTAATTTAGAAACAAGTTCAGGACAGTCGACCGAACCATTAGCGATATTAAACAAGTAGCTTACGTCATTAATATAACGTCTACGGTCAAGTGGAAGAAGAAAATGGTACCTTCTGCATCGGTGGATATAATCTACAGATATTTGTTTTGCCCTCCAATCAAGGTACTTAAGAATTTTTTTCTGGATGCCCTCAATACGAGACTTGTAGATCTCGCATTGAGGGTTCCAGACTTGTGATGCATACTCAAGGTGGCTGCGTACGAACGAACAATATAGGACTTTGATCGGTTTTAGTGATCTGAAACATGCTGAGGTTCTCATTATGAAACCAAGTGCTCTCGACGCCTTACTTACTATACTATCAATATGCTGATCAAAGAGAAGCTTACTATCCTGTGTAATCCCAAGATCCCTAATACTGCTGACTTTGCCTATCCCTATATTGTAAAGCTTGTATGTAAAATCAATCAAAGACTTCTGACGTGTAAAAGTCATGTGAAAACACTTTGTAATATTCAATTCTAGCCTGTTACATCTACAGTATTCTTCAAATCTATTTAAATCGTTTTGTAACAGGTGTGCATCTGATATGTTTAGGATAATTTTATGAATTTTCATATCGTCAGCATAAAGTAAAATATAACAAGTCTCAAAACAGTGTTTCACGTCAGCAATAAAGAGAGTAAATAAGAGGGATCCTAAAATCGAACCCTGAGGCACTCCAGAAGGGACAGAACTCCATCCAGATGTGTACCCCTGCAGTACCACAGCCTGAGATCTATTATCAATATAGGAGGAGAACCAACGATACAAGTCTCCGTGTATGCCGGCTTTTAATAGCTTCTCTAAGAGCAGTCTATGGTCAATACGATCAAAGCACTTACTGTAATCAGTAAGTTAAATGGCCGCTAATGCTGTCTGATACATTCTTTATTGTTGCTGTGGATATACCGTCATGTCCTACGCTCTGAGTATTTTTTAAGGTTTTTATTATTTGTTTTATGTCATCTTCGTGGCTAGGAGCCATAAACATCGAGTTGTTCGGTTTGGATATATTTGCAGTAACTTGTATTACAGTATTACATACAGGTTTAATCTTGTCAATAAAAAAATCATTAAAAACATTAGCTATGTGACATAGCTGGGATGTGTTATATTTTTATTACCTATTTTAATGTTTGCAATCGTGTTTTCAGGTAATTTTGGTTTTGACCTATTTATTATCTCCCATGTCGCTTTTGATTTATTTACTGCAGATTTTATTTTATGTATGTTTTGAGAACGTTTACTTAATTTAACTATTCGCTTGTAGGTGGTAGTATACGTATTGAGCTTTCTTTTATTTGCCTCATTTCGGTTCAGACGGTAACTCCACAAAAGTGCCCGCTTCTTTTTACTACAGGCTCTAATTCCTCGCGACACCCATTGAGGTCGTTTGTTTAACCTTATTTTAATTCTTTTATATGGGAAGCACATACGATAGAGCATGGAAAAAGTCTCAAGGAATAAGCTGTAAGCCTTATCCGGATCATCGCACTGATATATATCTGAAAAAGAAGTGTTTTGCAGACAATTTCTAAACTTTTCCATATTTTCTAAACCAAAGTCTTGTCGTTTAACATACCAATAATTTATGCGGAAAGTTCTTTTTACGGGACACTTCATATTTGACAGGTGTGATCTGACAAAGCAAATTCAACCACGTCAGCCTTGCATTTAGTGCCAAGATTATGTGCAAAGTTGTCAATGCAAGTGTTACTTTGTAACCTGGTTGGTGTCTCAATAAAATATATCAGTTTTGCTATAAAACGTGCGTTTTTATCCCATATCCCATCAGGTTATCGGCCCAGAGACTACCAGTGAGTGAAATATTAACTAATTAGTGAATAATTGCAGTGATTTGAACTAAAACAGTTCGTCGTAAATAATGTAATAAACGTGTCTATGCGCGTTAAGGTTTTGCATAGGTAATTAGTGTAACGTGGACTTTGAAGTTACGTTCGCCGTTTGTTTACTACATTTTGTTACGAACATTTTTTATTCATTGCTGTTGTTTTGGAGTTGAAGAAACTTCGATATGGCTACATCTATTAAGATTGACCGACTAACTGGCGATAATTACGATACATGGAAGATACATATGCGAGCTATTTTGATTAAAAATGATCTGTGGGAATATGTATCGGGAGCGTTACCAAAACCACGGTTGGATGATTTGAAATATCCCGATTGGATTAAGACGGATAGAAAAGCCAAGTCCGACATATTATTAGCGGTAAGTCCAAGTGAGTTGGCTGCATTAGATGGTTTGGGCAGTTCCAAGGCTATATGGGATAAGCTGAAATCAATGTATCAGTCGAGCGGGCCAGCCAGAAAAGCCTCGTTATTAAAGAAGCTTGTACTGCTCTCTATGCAGGAAGATGATGACTTGAAGAAGCACATCGCGGATTTCTTTGGTGCAGTTAAGAAACTGAAAGAAATCGGTTTGATAGTTATAGACGAACTACTAGCGATATTATTGTTGTACAGTTTGCCGGATTCGTTCGCCATGTTTAGAACGGCAATGGAATCGCGCGACGATTTGCCATCGACGGAAACTTCAAAGGTCAAGATTATTGAGGATTACGAAACTCGTAAGTCCAAGTCGATTGATCAGGGAGCTATGTTTGTCAAACCTATCAACAAATATAAAAATGCCAATCTGAAGAAGAATCAGAACGAAGGTCATAAACATAACTTTGAATGTTATCGTTGTGGTCGTCGTAGACATTTAGCGAGAGAGTGCAAAACTAAGAATGTCAACAAATACCAGCAAAACGCACAAAAGTTAGAAGGCAATAAAGTGGAGCAAAAGACAACAATGTTATTGAGTACTACCGAAGAGGTTATGTTGGGTGAAAAACTAAATCCTATTTGGTGCATTGACAGTGGATGCACGGGTCATATGTGCAATGATAAGCAAATGATCAAAGAGTTTACGCAACTAGACTCCGAATTGAATTTAGCTAACAGTGACAGGACACAAATTAGTGGCACGGGTAAAGTTAAAATTTTTGTAGACACGGGCAGTGAAGAACGCCAAGTTGATATAGAAAAAGTGTTCTACGTATCCGACTTACGAACAAACTTGCTGTCAGTGGCTAAGATGACAGACCGTGGGTTCGAGGTTCGATTCAGAAAGAATGATGCAATTGTAATTGACAGAAATAATAAAATTCATATGTGTGCAGATCGTGTTGGTAATCTATACCATGTTCGGATGAGTCAGAATTCTGCAAATAATGTTGAAGTGGTGAATAATCCAATAGACATGTGGCACCAACGTCTCGGACATCTCAACGAACACGACTTGAAAGCGATGAAGAAAAGTGACTTAGTACACGGGTTAACATTCAAGGATGACGAAAAATTGTCTGAATGTGAGATCTGTATTAGTGAGAAACAGGCTTGCACGCCTTTTCCAAGGAAAAGGGAAAATCGTACCAGCGAATTATTAGAAATAGTGCATAGCGATGTTTGTGGTCCCATGAAGCATCAGTCTTATGGAGGTAAAAAATATTTTGTCACTTTCATCGACGATAAGTCTAGATGGTGTGAAATCTATTTTATTGCGCAAAAAAGTGATGTACTAAACGTATTTAAAATTTATAAAGCTTATGCAGAGAATTTAACTGGGAAAAAGATAAAGAATCTTCAGTCTGATAACGGAGGAGAATACGTGAACTATGAGTTCGATGATTTTTTGAAGAAAGCTGGAATCAGAAGAAGATTGACAACACCATATACGCCCCAACAGAATGGGATCGCGGAAAGAAAAAATAGGACATTGGTTGAAATGGCACGATGTATCATGCGTCAAGCAGGAAGTCCTCCTTCATTTTGGGCAGAAGCAATTAATACTGCTAATTATATAAGAAACCGGTGTCCAACTACAGCGTTAAATGGTGAAATACCGTTTACACTATGGAGAGGAAAGAAACCTACGGTGATATATATGCATGTCTTTGGTTCAAAAGCTTATTACAAGGACAAGGGAAAACCGAAAGGAAAATTTGAACCACGTTCGCAATTAGGAATATTTGTGGGCTATGATATTCAATCTAAAGCATATAGAATACATGATCCAACGACAAGAAAGATTGTTGTGAGTCGTGACGTGAAGTTTATAAATGAGACAGCGTTCAGACATGAATATAAAGAGATACTTGATGAAGAAGAAGACACTGATGAGGAACAAATGACAGTAGAATTGAATAATGAAAGAAAGGAAAATAATCGAAAGATATTGAGAAGCAGAAGAGATGACCGCGAAAAGAATATCATACAATGAAAGAGAATACTACAGATAGTGAAGATGATTGTGATAAACCTAATGAAGAATTAAGCGCAGGGATAGCCATAATAGAACCAATGACGTGGAAAGATATAGAAAAGAAAGACGACGTGTATTTATGGAAATGTGCTCTAGAAGATGAGTATTTGTCACAACTCAAGAATAAAACCTGGGAAATTGTTTCACGACCTAAGCACCGAAAGGTTATTGGAAGCAGATTTGTGTTTAGCACCAAGAGTACAGGCAAGAAAGTACGCCTTGTCGCTAAAGGATGCTCTCAAAGGCCAGGGGAGGATTTTCACGACACCTCATCCCCCGTTGTGAGATCGTCATCAATAAGACTCATAGCGGCTTTGTCGGCTGAAATGGGATTAGAGATCCACCAGATGGACGTAGTAACAGCTTACCTAAACGGTTCACTCGATGAAGAAGTCTATATGGAGATTCCAGATCAGTTAAGCGATGTTCTAGAGAGAGTACTCGCAAAAGAAAATATTGGTTCACAGAAGAAAATGATAACAGAAAAGAACATACTTCAGACAGCTAAACGCTGGAACAATGCTCTTGATGAATGTATGGATAGTGTGTGTTTGTTAAAGAAATCTTTGTATGGCTTGCGTCAGTCAGGATTGCAGTGGCATAAAGAATTAGTGAGAAAGTTGAGTGATATAGGTTTTGAAGCGATACCGCAGGATCCTTGTGTATTTATTGCACAGAAAGGTGAGCGAATAATGTTAATTGGTATATATGTTGATGATATGATTATATCTACAAATGATGATGTATGGATGCGAGATATAAAGAAACAATTATCGAATGCATTTGAGATGAAAGATATGGGCAAGATATCTACTTGTCTAGGTATTGAATTTAGTCGTGACGATGAAAACAGAGTGTATTTAAGTCAAAGATTATATATTGATAAAGTGTTAGAGCGTTTTAGTATGAGTGAATGTAAATCTGCTGTCACACCTATAGATGTGAATGTAAAATTAGAAAAACCTGAGTGTGTTAGATACGAAATAATGGAACAGTATCCGTATCAGAGTTTAATAGGAGCGTTGATGCATCTGGCCGTCTCAACGAGACCAGACATCGCGTATGCCGTAAACTATTTAAGTCAATTCAATACAAATTACGACATTGAACATTGGAAGGCTGCTAAACGTGTGCTGAGGTATTTAAAAGGAACACCAGATTACGGATTAGTGTATGAAAGAACAGGTTTGCCATTATTTGGTGTGGTTGATGCAGATTGGGGAGGGAACACGGTAGATCGTAAATCGTATTCCGGTTATGCATTTATTTTGGCAGGTGCGCCGATCAGTTGGGAGGCGCGTAAACAACGGACCATTGCCTTATCAAGCACCGAATCAGAATACATGGCCATTTCCGAAGCTACTAAAGAGGCCATATATTTACGTGATGTTTTAAGTATCATTGGGATTGAGTGTGAGTGTGTAAAACTATTCAATGACAATCAGGGTGCGATTAAACTTGCTCAAAGTAGAAATTACCATTCACGAACAAAACATATTGATGTGAGGCACCACTTTATTCGAGATATGTGCGAACAAGGTGTAATTGATCTAAGATATTTGTGTACTGGCCGAATGCCTGCAGATATTTTGACTAAAGGTTTGAGTGGAACAAAGCATCATGAATGTCTGCGTAATTTAGGTATGATGGATGATTGTATGTAAATATCAAAGATGCATGCTCACGACTTCGAGGGGAGGTGTTCAAGTAATACGAAGCGCGTGAGAAGTGCCACCTATCTGAATCCATCGGCAACTGTGTTGGTCGTTACGTTCGTGCCGCGCCGCTAAATGTTGTTTGTTTGATGTCTCAATAAAATATATCAGTTTTGCTATAAAACGTGCGTTTTTATCCCATATCCCATCAGTTGGTTGGTTGATTTCTAATCTACAATTAAAATTAAGTAGTACACATTCTAGATCTAAGGATATATTACTCCGTTTTAGCGTGTCAATATTGAAATCCGCGCATATCACAATATTTTGGTTTTGTTTCTTAGTTAAAGGCCTACATACGCTTTAGTGCCGTAAAACAGTAACTTTCTAAAGCATACTCCTCGGTAACGGCTGGATTAAAAGGTTTGCAAAAAATATATATTTATTATTGATTCATGTACATAATTTTGAACACAAGGTTTTTTCGTGTAACTAATAGTTTTGCTTTAAAAAAATAATTAACAACACGATATTTTTTCGCAACTTTTGGAAACTCCTCCAAAACGACTTGGATGTTTAAAAATAATTTTATACAGAAAAATTGATGGCTGGAATTTCTTTTTACCTAACATAGCATATGTAAATCAAATAATATTTTGCAAACAAAACTGTTCAAAAGGAGATTCAATTTTGATATTTTGGCATCGAGCGGGCGCACGGCCAGTACTACTTTACATTGGGGCGTATATATCACCTTAATAGAAGTAGTATTTTTTCCCAACGGTCAAAAAAAGAAGTCAAATTATTAGTTTTTGGAATTCTGTAAATACAGATGACAATGGTTTTTGATTGTGTTAATTCGATTGCACAAGTCACAACATTCAAATGACTTACTTATTGCTAATTTATTTATGTCAGGCAAATTTACCCACTGAAGTCCTTTTTTAACCAAGATACTTGTTCCACCTCGTTTTGATTATGTTCTACTAAAACACGCAGCCAGATTGTAGTTGGGAATGGTCAAAAAGTCTTCATAGCCTGATATAATGAAGTATTCCGAGATGCAGATGACGTCAATGTTGATATTATTCGTGATAAGCTCTTCTAGGCACACAGTAAGAGCATCTGATTTATTTAGGAGTCCTGCTATATTTTGATGTAAGATATGTACAGTCATAGAAATAACTGGTTTATTTTCAATACTCAATACTTTGGTTTGTCTATAATATAAGTCATATTTTTTTAATCCTTGTATGAAGTTGTCAATATCTATGAAAATTGTATGCATGCCATAGTTATTAAGTGATCCAGTGCGTTTTAAGAACATCTTGTAGTAATTTGTTAGATTCTTATTTGTATCCAAAAAGTATGCATGCTCATGTGTCAATGTATCGAGATAAAGTAAGTTGTTAAACATTTCTACCCGCCCATTGTACATAGTTTTATAATCATTGAATTTATAAGTCGGAGTACAGAGGATAATATTAGTATGTTTTATCTTTTGTAAAGTCGTCCTTATACTAAGTACCAGCTGGAAATAGTCGTTTGTGGTGTTAAAATCTTCTTCCCCTATTAAGATAATACAAATATCATTAAATTTAAATTTTCTTAATCAGGTTAGTATGTCAAACAATAACTGTTCGGTTTTACAGTTCTGCATTACATAATGACAAATGTTTTCCGAATGTTTGCTAAGTGTTGTTAACGCCTAGCGTGTGTGTGCACAGACGTCTCACGCACACACGCACACGACTTAGAATCGACCGCCGCGTGCGACCCCGCCGCGCGCGTCACTCAGGCCTGCAACAGCGTAGTTCCAAAAATTTTGATGGGCGCTACCGTCGCAGTAACTTCATGGTACTGTGGTATGTTGCTGACTTCATGTTAATGGCAGCCTCTGACTAGAATATAGTTATCTGTGGTGGCAGCCATTTTGATCGCTGAGTACCTACCTACCGTCATTCGTGTCGAAACTATAAGTATACTTTCTGGATTATTTTCTCCTCGCTTTATTGCTTGAGTTGAGATAAATAATTCCAAGTTCCTTGCTCGATACGAACTCCAGTGCTCGGGTGCTTTGGTCCGCGGCCATGGCTCCTATCAAGTGCTGTGTTGTAGGTTGTACTTCAACCAACATAACTCATCGCCTTTATAATTTACCAAAGGACGATAAACTTAGGGCTTTGTGGCTGTCGTTTTTGGTGCCTGTGAATGCCGGACTTCTTGGTCTATCAAAGGATCAGTTATTGAATAAACGTGTGTGCCAAAAACACTTCGACAAATCTGCCGTACGTTACTTAAAACACGGTTAAGCCTCAAACTGCCATTTTTTAGTTTTGAATCACACATTACGTTTTGAAAAATTCTCTATCTTTTGTGCTGGGTCCCATTACTGTACGACTTTTACTTTCCGAGATATAGAGCGGGTGTGAACCGTTAAGTAACATATTTTTTACAGTTTACTTTATTATTTAACAGCTATTCCTCAAATTTATGTTATAACACGGCAAAAGGATGGTAACGTTATTATCACGGATCGTTCCAAGCGATATTAATTTATTATAATACAGTTATCACACAATGCTGCACTTAAATTAAGCTATACGACCATAACCGTGTTATAATCAAGTACTTACAGGTGTGTCTGAGAACAAAAACTATGTTATAATAAAGTTACTATAGAATAATACATTACATTATAGTTATAGGCATTTAGCCTTTTTTCAATAAAGTTTATCGATGGATTAAAGTGTAAAATTCTTTACTAAAATACGACTATACAGATATGCTAGATTAAAATCTAGTTAAACCCAGAAACATTTTTGAACCGCGGTCCCCCGCGTTCCCGGTTTCCTCGGCCATTTCGCTACCAGCGACGACGGGGAGCGCTCGTGTGTGTGTGGAGCGGAGCGGCGGCGCGCCATAAATGTTTTACCATGTCGCGTCATACGTACTCAAGGTAAGGTTTTTATAATTTCACTAAATAGAATAGATGCATCAGTGAATTTAATAACCTATGTAATTAGTATGTAGATAATCGATATTTATAATATTTTCTTAAAATAAGTATTACATTCATTCAATTACGTAGTGGTAGGTGACAGGTATATAACCTTTAGCTTATAAATATTTGATTGGAACGAAATAATCCTTTTTCTTATCGTTCTGAAGCCGCTATGAAATCACACGCATCTCGAGTCAGGGTCAACGATGAGTAGGTGCAGCGCGTTGGGGCGGTATGTTTGAAACGAATACCTATCGGACATGGGCTTTCGCGCGCTTTTTTGCTTTTTACCTTCTTTCCTATTCTTACGCATTATTGCGTTGACGACGAGGATATAGAATAATAAAGTACCTACCTATAAGTTTTTTTTAAATTAGGTATTTAACTAATTGTGTCTGTCATTATTGTAGACGCTCCGGGGTTCCACAAAGAATTCAGAACATGATGAGCATTGTGAATAGAGAGGTCGTACCTGTCGAACCACCCAAATTACGTATTCAAGAACAAATCATTGGCTTAACAAGCATGCCAAATTCATTAAATGAAAGTGATCCTTCTAGTCCTTCAGCTAATAATGGCATCGATTTATATGCAAATCCTCAACCTGGTACATCAAAAGTTTCGGATTCCAGTTTCCTGTACTGCGATGAAACTATACCGCCGTCTTTACATTCTCTGTCTCCAATCTTCTGTGACTTTGATTCGGATGATTCGGTTAAGGACAAGGACTACGAGGTTACATCTAATTACGTCGATTCAAGTGAAGAGAGTGATACGGACAGGAATATTAAAAAAACACTTGCTCATAAGTCCCAAATAAAATGCATATCTCAAAGAAAAGGTAAGAGAAGCTCTAAAGCAGAGAAAGAAAAATGTGTGCCTTCCTTTCCCAATAAAGTTATATCTCGACGTCACTCATTTAACAATGGCGAAAGAGCTGCTGTTCACGATCCTGTTTTCAAAAAGAGACGAGCGTCGACTGATGCTGCTGTTATTATATCAATGCCACCATTTGACAACCCAGCCACCAGTGATAATGAAGGTGAAGAAGGTTCAACAGCGCGGAAACGAAAAAAGTACAATAGCAGTGTGAAATCACAGAACAAGAATTGGCTGTTTTATTCCATGTTAGTCGACCTAGTAAACAGTGACGTTATAAGTACAGAAACAATAACTTTACACTACTTCGAACCCGGCCACACCTTCATGAGCTGCGACCAGTTCCACCATCAAGTGGAACTTGCAATGAAAAAGAAGGGTAAAATATATGACTTTTCAGATTTTGAGGAAGCTGTAGCCTCTGCAAACAATGGCAGAGTAACTGTCAAAGCGCTACAAGCAAATGAATTTCTCAATTTACCCAATAATGTCTCTGAGCGGCGAATTCAGCAAGCATGCCCTAGAGTCTATCTGAAAAATATAACACAAGTCTCGTTTAAGAGGTCAAGTTATGACATGTTGTATAAAAATGATTTTAGTGATGAATACTCAAGTTTTAAATTTTTAAATGACAAGTACTTAAGAAATCCACGTACCAACATAAGCTTCCGGACACAGCCGAAAGGCATTGATGAGGAACGTAAATCTAACTTAATAACTAAATTGTCGCCTATCATTCCAAAACATAAAATGGTATTTTGGAATGGATTGCCTACAAACAATAACAAAACGACCAAAAATTCAAGGAGGACTACCTAAACCTAAGAAAGCCATTTTAAATACCCAAGTACCTACAATTCTTTTTTTATTTTAATATAACTACTTAAATGTATATATTACTTAGTGCCATAAGACTAAATAATTATATTATATATTAAATTATTTAGTCTTTATTATTAATAATTATATATTTATTACTAATTATTAATTATATTACATATTAAACCTAATAGGGACCCCTATTAGATTTAATTCTATATAGAGGACTCAGTTGATTACATGATTGTGATAATTTTTTAGTTAAAGACTGATTATATTGTAAAATTTAGAAAGCTATATAATAGTCTTAAGACTGAAGAAAATTGTTATAGCAGGTTGTTTTATGACAACTGCAGCTAGTGAGATAGATGGTTATATTTTTTTATTTAATTAAGACACTTTTCACTCCAGGGTTTTAAGTTAGAGAATGTTTTGATATTAAGATAATATTGTGATTTAATTATGAATATTACTAAGCCCAAATGTCAAAAATAATTATTTATGTTATTGATAACCATTTAAAATTGTTTGAAATAAATGATTAATAAATAATTTGTTTAATTTGCTTGCTTGTTTTCTTTTTTTTTCTCGAATAATTGTAAGTCATTGCTTATCTATAAAACGGCTAACCGCGAGCGAAGTATGAGTAGCCTTGTTTTAAGTAAGCAATACCGTTTAACTTGACGCCGCTTAATATATTATTACACAATTACTTGATTATAATGATCACTAAGTGCCTTAACTTGTTTATAAACCAAGGGGCTAAACCTTAATTTTACAGTCATTACTTGATTATATCATAGTTATGCAGCTTAGCCGTATTGTAATGACGTATTTTTTGATAACTTTAAATAAAATTTTTAGTAGTACAATTCTAAAGCAATTACTACGTTATAATACCGTTAGAGTAGGGTTAGCCCTATTATTATGCAGTATTTAATTACTAAACTGGGAAGAAATGCTAAGCTTAATTACAAATATCTGTTTTATTTGTAAGACTGAAAGATGTTTTCAGTTTTCATACCCCAAAAAAAAATCGTTGATAAACCAGTGACATTTGTCTCTTAGAAAGATTTTTATATCTTTATTCGTTTGGAAGAGACATCATTTCGCAGGTTTTTGTCCGATATCTCTGAAACTACTTTATGGGTTTAACCGTATTTTAAACAATGTACGGCAGAAATACCAACTGGATTACAAGGGTAATTCGTCTCAAAGATAGTTATCCATGTCTATTTTCTACTAAAGAAATCGAGCATGGGATGCCTTTTTCAGGTAAGTGCATTAGCTCTACTGTATATTAAATTACTTGTAAATCGTTGCTGACCTTGTTTAATTTAAATTCAAATTAGGTTATTAAATAAAAAACTTCTCGAAGCTCAATTATTATTATTGTAGGTAAATAGTTCTGTGTGCTTATTTCGAGTTTTTTAACGTACTCACTCGTGATAACGTAAACGATCTCTTATGCCAAAATGTATACAAAAAAAGAGGTTTCTAGTTACCGTTATCAGACAGCGCTTATCCTGTTTCAATATAAATTGACGTTTACGTTAACGCGATTGAGTGTGAGTAAAAACTCGCACTAAGGCCTCTGGTTAATAATTGTATCTGGGAAGAATGCTGCTGCGGCATTGGGAGTTGTATATGTTTGAGCTATTTGCAGTTGGTTTAGGCCAATAGGATCCGAATGCTCATGGAGTTTTGGTATAGCAGGAAGCATTATGTGGACTCTTCGCGTGACAAGAGGACTGGCCTTATCTTTGGCCAAAGAATCGGCATTGGCAATGTGGCAACTTTGCCAGCGTTCTCGACACGTTTCCCATTTACATCTCTTTTATACACCCTTGTATATTATTATTAGTTTGTTATACAAGCACTTAATTTATTTTGTTTATTTTCAGGTGATTATTCATCATCAGATCATAACTACAGTAAACTGGAAGACATAGAGGCAATCGCTGAAGATCTAGTTGTTGCCCGAGGTACTCGATTTCCGGTCTTTGTCATTCATACTTTGGTGAAACTTATGTTCTATTGTCTCATACACCCTTTTCTGATTTTAGAGCATCCAGTTGATCATTTATATTCAAGGCCAGCCACAAATCCACCTGAATCTTCATTTCTCAATACAGGTACTAATTTTAACAACTTTTAAGTATTTTATTTGTTATTATTATTTTATATGCTCATGGGTAAATAATAATAGCCGCACGGGTAGATTTTGTTGAGCAATGCATGCCGAGGTCGATCCGAAGATGGGTGACCATCTTTACATTGCGAAACGGCTCCATGCCTCGGAAAGTATGTTCAGCTGTTGATCTATGCTGTCATTTGAATATCTTTGACAGTTGTTATGGTAGTTAGAAGCCAGAGAATCTGATTCCTGTCTTGTCAAGGAGTACCATGCTACCCAGTTACTGGGTTCTGGGCGTCAGAAGCAGTTGCTATATGTAAAAACTGGTAGTCAGCTGCATTCGGTTAGACTGGAACCCGACCCCAACATAGTTCAGAAATAGCTAGGCAGATTGATTATAATTATTTTATTTAAGTTTTTGATTTTAATATTTACTTACCCATGTAGAACCTCAATAGAAAACAATAAGTTCAAAACTTTAAAGTTGATATCTGCAAATATTTTGCTATATGTATACTAGTATGTCGGAATTGATTCTGATCAGAGCCTTTTGTCCAATTCTTTTGCCATGTGTGGAAAAACATTATTTTACAAAATTCATGTTTCATTGCAGATGCCACTACAGTCTTTGAATCAAGTGAAATACCATCAACAAGCAAGTGTTTACATAACAAACCGATTGGCTCCTTCGAATCCCAAGGTTTGAATTATATATATAATTATTGACTTTGATTTATTATTCGTAATGCTTTAGTAAATTATAATACTCACAACGGATGTTTGTGTCTCTGAATTGGCTGCAAGAGCCTGCGCAGTAGCTATTTTTGTGTCAATATTGAAAGTGAAGTTATCATTGTATAACTGTCTCTTTCACACGCTTAAGTTTGTTGCATCATCCTATCTCGCTTACTCTATGCAGTTAAACTGTTTCTTGCGAATTAAGTGGCAGAACCAACTTCAGAGACACAAAGATCCACCGTGAATATTATACTTTGATTTGATTACTATACTTCATAAAATATAGGTTGATCTCTGCAACATATTCCAAACTGACGTATACGTTATTGTTAGCCTGTCAAGCGCTATTGTTACTCTATTGATACTGACAGCTGTCGCAGAGATCAAGCTATCTTTTTTATGAAGTATAGACACTAGTTTTTTTTCTCTTGTTTGTTTACATTCTGTCTCAGTTTCTTTAAACAAATCTGAATTTTATGTTTTAGGACATACTACTTCATCTGGCTTGCAAATGACAGAACTCGTGGAAATTGATCCAAACCACTCAATATCAAAGGAAGCAGAATCAACAGGTATATATATTTCTATATTTTTAGTAAAATCATCATCATGTGTGTTTCATATCTTGAAAATTGCTCAACCGATTTTAATGAATTTGCACTGTTACCTAAGTTGAATGCTTAATCCATCCTAAATGAAAAAAAATAAAAATACATACACTTATGACATTTGGCATATCTGTTTACAAGTCCACATAGAGTTGATGTGAATATTGTGCAATTCCAAGAATATAACATACAATACATATTTATAAGATAACCATCTTCATTTAAAGTTCAGTACCTACCTGATATTCCTGAATCGCTCTAGCTAAAAATTTAATGTTTCTTCTCTTTACAGATTTGATTCGCAGTGTGGAGCAAGTACAAATAAAACAGAAAGCACAAAAAAAATCTTCCTAGGAGCAGAGGTATAATTTAAATTATATTTTATAAAATATAAAGAGCTTTTTACAAAAAATTTCATTTCCTAAGTATTCTTAGTTAAAGAAAAGTAAAGTCCTTAAAATACAGTGTAAAACATTCTACACCAAAATAATTTTATATTATATATTAGATAAAATTTATCATATAAAATTCTTTACACTTGTTTTGCTTCCTGAATATAATCTAAAAAAGTATGTTTATATTAATACTTTTATTTGGTGCATCATTTAGTTGAATAATGAAATTATTCTTTTGCAGCTCATAGATTCAGTGAAAAATGCAGGTGCTTTATAAAAAAAATGAGAACGATTGTGGTTGAGGAAGACAAGACCCTGAAGACAAATTTGCAAAGATTGGATTCTGCAAAGACTCTAAATTGTAACCGACTGTTCAATAAAAAGTTTGATCAAATGTCACAACAAGCCCAAGACTTTCTACTCATGCAGCTAAAAATGGCAAACAGAAAGAAGAAAGCAATGAGATACACTACCAGTGAAAAGCATTTGGCGTTGACCCTAATGAAGGAAAGCCCGAAAGGGTATAGGTTGTTACAAAAAATATTTAATTTACCCAGTAAAAGAACATTAAACCGTCCTGCTGAAGATATAATTTTTAATGTTGGACTTAATGATAATATTTTTAAAGTATTAAAGCACAAAGCAAAAAAATGGGACTCTAAGAAGAAACTATGCTCTATTTTATTTGATGAAGTTGCACTTACACTTCATCTCACATATGTGGAGTCCCAAGATGAGATAAGAGGCTTTAAAGACTTTGGATATGCAAGAGATTTAAGGTTCACCGACCATGCTCTAGTTTTTATGTTAAAAGGAGTGTGCTCAAACTGGAGACAGCCAATTGCCTTCTATTTTGGTGAGGGAACAACTGCAGCAGCTACTGTAGTAAAGATCTTGAACGAAGTGGTCACAAAAGTGCTAGAGTCAGATTTGGTACCAATTGCAATCGTATGTGACCAGGGCTCTACATTTAGAACAGCAATAAATAATATGAAAAGGGACACTGAACGTAAAAGAACTTTGAATAAGGAATACAATGGTGATAAACTTTCTTAACAAATAGCCTTTCTATGCACATTGTATAAGTAGCAGTTGGATATTATCTGGGATAAAACGTATTCATCATCATTACTTAGATAAATATATACTTTTGAATATTGTGTCTTTCTGCCAAATTTCATCAAATGTATAATAATAACTCTTAAACCACAATTTATTAATCAATCAAAGTAACTTCAACTTATTTTATTTTTTGTTTGCAGATGGAACTATTGACATATCAAGTACAAAGTTAAGTGTGGTCTATGATCCTCCACACTTACTTAAGGGCCTTCGAAATAACCTACTTACCAAAGACATGATTTTCAAAGGCAAAGTAGCTACGTGGAAAGATATTCAAACAGTATTTGACTCTGATTGCCAACTAGGTCATACAAGAATGCATAAAAAATTAACAGAGCACCATGTTTATGCAGAGAAAATAAAGATAATGAAAGTTAGTGTAGCTGCCCAAACTCTGAGTGCAACCACCAGTGGATTGCTTAAATACACTGCATTATTCAGTAAGTATTTTGTCAATGTAATCTATTAATGCTACTTAAATAACCATCTTTTTAATCACTCACTCATTTCATTTTTGTTTTACTATTGAGGAATAAATTTACACTATTCATATTTTGTGAAAAAAATAAGGTTCTTAATAATTGAGGTAAAATCTAATCTTTAAATAATATACTATGAATAATATTTGTTGCAATATCTTATAACTAGTATGATAGGGTAGAAACACTTGTTATTGATAGTTTATGTGTTATACTTATAATAATGTAATATTTCAGAAACTACAGCCACGGGTGAAAATGTTAGTGAGACAATGGCCACAACAAGCGAAGCTGTGGAGTTTATGGATAAGCTGTTTGACAGTGTAAATGGATCTCGAGGGAGCACTGTCCAGGGTAAACTGCGTGGACCAGTAAAGCCGAACTCGCAACAAATTTTCAATTTTTGGTCAGAAGCCAAACGTATATTGAAAAATATTGAATTTATTGATACAAGTAGCAAGAAAGCGCTAAAAAATAAGAAAACCTATAAGGTTCGAGTTCCTTCTCTTGATGGATGGGTTACAACTATAGAAAGTTTTGAAAGGTTGCCTAAACTGTTGTTCGACAAATATGAAATACAGTACTTTTATCCTAGAAATGTAAATCAGGATCCTCTAGAGATTTTTTTGGTAGAATCAGAGCCATAAACTATAGGAACGTCAATCCTGATGCCAATACGTTCATAAACGCATTCAAATCGCTGCTTATGTCCAATGTTATGGGTCCACATTCAATATACGCGAACTGTGAGGAAGATAAAGGGGAGACAGTAGTTGATTTTTAAAAATTCGTATCCTCATCCAATGTTGATGAGAGTTCCTCATCAACATTTGATGAGGATAAAGAAAAATCAATGTGTAGTGGACACATAACAGTGACCCAAAACATTAGCAGCGACCAATCGCTAAATCCAGGCAATGAAAGGTTGCGCGTGCATTCTTCTGCATATACAGCCGGGTATATGTGCAGGAGAGTGACAAAAAAATTAAGTGTAAACAGTGCTCTGAGACTTATACCCAAAGACAAAGAGATGTATTTCATAAATGGATCGAACAACGCGAATACACCCTTCTAAAACACAATAATTTAACCTACCCTTCAAAGAGGTTTTTAATGCTCTACAGGGATATGTAGTGTGTAACATTAAGTACCTAGACTAAGTTGTTACACATGTTCAGTTTAAGTGAGCAGTCTCTAAATATACGTCGTACAGAACAGACGCCTTTTAATTCAATATAAACCTCGTCCCTCTACATGGCGACCCTGCCAGAGGCACGGTGTTGGATTACGTCGCGACGAAACAATGTGACGGTGTCAGCGTTTTTAACCGTGTGACCGCGTCGCGTCGGCCACCGGCCACCGTGCATTGGATTGCATTATAAGAAAAATACACAACAGTTGAGTTAAAAATACTCGGCTTGTTCAGACATTTTAAATTAAAAATAATGGGAAAAGAGTGCAGTAAGTGTTTATGTGAAAACAAGGAAACCATCATTACACAACACGGCAGTGAAAATAATGGAGGTGCTGATGTCTCTTCACACTTTAGAACGAGTAATATCCTACTGGGGGTGATGGTTGCTGTTTGTGCTGGAGCTGTCTTGTACGTGCTATACGCCCAATACAGGAGATGCCACAGTGAGTGGGTACGTACAGGGATACAAAACGGCATGCAGGCGGATTTTATCAAGCGAATGCAAGAACGGATGTCGGTCCGAGGACGAGGCCGCCCAGCTGAGGAGGAAGTTTAGAAAGATTATTCAACGGAGTGAAAGAGTGCCAATGCCAATGTGAGTGAATAAGCAAAAGTGAAAAAGTGAAAAATGCATAAATAATAAAGTGCATTTAGTGTGAAAAAAAAAAAAAAAAAAAAGCTAAGATAACCCTAAAATAACTGCGTTTTGTCTACGAAAATGTGAACATTTTAAGAACTTTAAGTGATTAATTTTAAATGATTTTAGTAATAAGATAGTGATTTATGGAAATACAGTTTAACAATATATACTCAAAGTTAGATTATATCAGAGTAAGCCTAAGGAAATTAGGTCCAGAGAAAAGATTGCGAGAATTAGGTCTAAGCAAAATAAGAAAAGCAAAAGAAATATATAACTCTTATAAAATATGTGTTAAGGAATTAGAACTAAAACACTTAACTACTGAATATTCAGGGTTATTGATTGATAATCTGTGTAAATCTATAGAAGAAACTTATATAAAAATATTAAGTTACAGTGAGTCTAAATCATCAGACAACATGGCAAGTTTCGATTTAAAAACGGCAAATTCACTTATCCCTGTGATGGATGGTAACGAGGAGACCACGGAAAAAATTATACAAGGTATGGAAATGTATGATTCTTGTTTAACTTCAGCGGTAGATAAGAAACTACTAATTACTTTTGTGCTTAAAACTCGACTAACAAAACTAGCGAAATTAAAATTAAAGACAGATTATTCTAGTATGAATAATTTAATAACAGATATAAAATCATTTCTTTTAACAAAAAAGTCAGCAAATTCTATACTCATGCAAATGAATAAATTATCACAGAATGACTTGAGTATAGCAGAGTTTGGTAATAAGTTAGAAGAGCTTTTTATTAATTTAACTATTTCTCAATCTAACGATAACGAAGCAACGAGTGACGTTTTACAACCGATAAATGAAAAATATGCAATAAAACGGTTTTCAGATGGCCTTCGCAATAGAAGACTCAGTACAATCATCGCGGCTCGCGATTACCAACAGCTGAAGGACGCCATTCGTGCAGCACAGGATGAGGAGCCAGACCAGTCGGCCCAGCAAGCGGTAATGCATTTAAGAGGTAAGCCAAGGGGCAGAGGAAGATGGCAAAATAATCGTGCCCGTGGGTTCTACAATCGAAGTAACTACAATCAAGGTAATAATAATTATTCCTATCGTGGACGTGCCAATACTTCAAACTACAGAGGACGAAGTAATAATTACTACAATCGAGGACGAGGAAATAATACCCCAAGATTTCAATCACAGGCAAGTTACGGACGTGGACGAGATTTTAGAGGTCAAAATCGACAATTTTATGGTCGAGACAACCAACAACAAGCTGCATATGTTGCTGACCAACGAGCAAACCAATAGCAGCAAGAAATTGCGACAGAAAACCGTGAGTCGGGTAGCCAAAATACGTTTTTTCGAGCATAAAATTTTAACATGCCAGGGACTAGACTGCGTTAAATTTAAAATAGGTAATAAGTTATGTTCATTTTTGGTAGATACAGGGGCAACATTATCAGTCATAGCTAAAAATAAAATACCACATTATATAACATTACAAAGTAATGATACAATAATCAAAGGCATTGGTGGTAATATTAGTTCCACTGAAATCGCTAACTTGACATTGCAATTGTTCAGCTCACAAACACAGTCATATTCAACTTACCGAGAATCGGCGATGTTTACATTTAAGTTCCATGTATTAAATAACATGCCATGTCAGGCGGATGGAATTATTGGTCTAGACTTTCTTAGAATGTATAATGCAAACATTGATTTATTAAACAATGTTTTAAAATTACAAAGTAATGACAAAGAGTTTTTAATACAAATGTATCAGAATAGTAGATCTTATAGAAATCTGTATTTACCACGTAGAAGTGAATCAATCCACTTTGTAACAGTTCAGTCAAATTCACAAAATGATTACGTAGTTATTCCAAAACAATTATCGGAAAACATATTTTTGGCAGGAAGTATAGTGCAACCAAGTAATGGGAAGATTCCTATTAAAATTTTAAACACATCTGAAGAAGATATTAGTTTACCATATTTTAAACCCGAATTAGAAAAATTGACAGATTACATTATTTGTCAATATAGCAGCACAGAAATGGATGCAAAGCGCGCAAAAAGACTTTTATCTACTTTAAATCTGAATTATTTACATCCAGACGAACAAAAAACAATTGAACAGATTTGTGCCAAGTACGCAGACGTTTTCCAATTAGAAGGTGATAAGCTGAGTACTACTAGTATAATGAACCAATCAATTAACTTAAAGCTAGGTGCTACGCCCATCTATACGAAACCATACAGACTACCACAGTCTACGAAATCGGAAATTGATAAACAAATTAAGCAGATGTTGGATGATGAAATAATAGAACCAACTAATAGTGAATGGAACAGTCCTATACTACTCGTTCCAAAGAAAAGCGACAATAATAATAAGAAATGGAGATTAGTTGTCGATTATAGAAAAATAAATGAGAAAATTCAAGATGATAAGTTCCCACTTCCAAACATTACAGAAATACTAGACTCTCTTTCCGGTTGCACTTATTTCAGCCATTTAGATTTATCACAAAGTTATTATCAAGTTGACCTTGAATTAAATAGCAGGAACGTAACAGCTTTCACTACAAGCTCTGGGCAGTATCAGATGACGCGCTTACCGATGGGATTGAAAATAAGCCCAGGTGCATTCTCGCGTATCATGTCAATTGCTATGTCGGGACTAAATTTTGAAAAATGCATAACATATATGGATGATTTAATAATCATTGGTAGAAACCTAGAAATACATAATCAAAATTTGATAAAAGTACTCGAAAGATTAAGGAAAGTCAATCTAAAAATAAATCCAAACAAATGTAATTTTTGTAAAAAGGAACTATTATACCTAGGTCATATTGTAACTGCTAAAGGTGTTTTGCCAGATCCAGAGAAGGTAAAGGCAATACAAAATTATACAAAACCACAAAATTCAGACGATGTACGACGATTCGTTGCTATGTGTAATTATTATCGTAAGTTTATCCCACATTTTGCAGATATTACTATTCCATTAAATAAACTTTGTAGGAAAAACATTAAATTTGAATGGACAGAAAATTGTGAAACTTCTTTTGATATCTTGAAAGGAGCACTTACGACTCCACCTATTTTACAGTACCCAGATTTTTCAACAGAAAACGAATTTATACTTCAAACAGATGCATCAGGTATATCTATAGAATCAGTTTTATGCAATAAAGACTTAAGACCAATCGCATATGCGAGCAGACCATTAAACAAAGCAGAACTAAACTATCCAACAATCCAAAAAGAGTTATTATCAGTAGTATGGAGCGTGAAGTATTTTAGACCATATTTATTTGGAAGAAAATTTACAATCATGACAGACCACAAGCCATTGATATATTTATTTAGTATAAAAGACCCCTCAAGTAGATTAGTGAAGTTCAGGTTACAGCTAGAAGAATATGACTATAAGATTGTTTATATAAAAGGAAAAGATAACGTAATAGCAGACGCACTGAGTAGAATAACTTTAACTTCGGACGATTTGAAGCGAATTAATGAAAATATATTAGTGACAACACGAGCACAGAGTAAGAAAATACAAGAGGAAAGTAGATTAAAAGAATTAAAAGAGGAAGGAAGTTCACTGGATTTTTCTAGTAAACCCATCGATTTGAGGCCTGATCAACCAAAAATCGTGGAGCTATTAAAAAAGCCAATTGACTCAGTGGAAATAAAATTTATAGAAGGTAAAGAGTTAGATAGACTTCGAGAGAAAAAACTAATAAGTAAAGAAGAGAAATGTTTAGCTTACATAGAAAAGCAATTAATTATTTACATTAATCTTAATTATATGTCACAATTCACGCGAGACGTATTTGTGAATATATTAAGTGAGTTTTGTAAGAAAATAAATGTAAAAGAAGTTTGTATAATTAAAGAAAAGAATAACGATATGTTTATTAAAGAATTATGTGAAGAAATAGATAGTAGAAATGAGTGGTCCGGACCACCTCGTATTCATATTTTACGAAATGTAAGGAGAATTCTCGATAGAGACGAAATAACAGTCATACTAAATGATTATCATTTATTGCCTTCGAGCGGACACGCCGGCGTTCGACGAATGGTGAACAACATTAAAAGTAAGTACTACTGGCCAGGAATAGAAAGTGACGTCAGAAATTACGTAAGTAAGTGTACTAAGTGTCAGGTGATGAAACATTCACCCAGTTACAAGGAGCCTATGGTGATAACAACCACGGCGAATTCAGCATTTGAAAAGATCTTTCTAGATCTTGTGGGACCTCTAGACAGAGATGATGAAGGTAACCAATACATATTAACCCTTCAGTGCGAGCTTTCAAAATATGTGGAAGCTTACCCCATACCAACAAAGGAATCAGCTGTCGTAGCGAGGTCTTTAGTAAGTAATTTTATTTTAAGGTATGGCGTACCGAGAGTAATCGCAACTGATCGTGGTACGGAGTTCATGTCTTCTACCATGACGGAAGTTTGTAAGTTATTAGAAATAGATAAAATAAACTCCACTGCTTACCACCACCAAAGCATAGGTGCATTAGAAAATACACATAAAAATTTACGTAACTTTTTACGTATCCAATGTGACGAAAATTCAGACACTTGGAGCCATTGGCTTCCCTTTTGGTGTTTTTGTTTTAATACTACAATACACACTTCAACTAACTACACACCGTATGAACTCGTATTCGGTAAGCCATGTAATATTCCAACTAGGTTAAGAGATGATTTAGAGCCATTGTATAATGCAGAAAATTATGCGTTAGAATTAAAATATAGACTACAGTTAGCACATAAGGATGCTAGAAAAAGGTTAATAGATAGTAAGATGAAAAGAAAGGAAATTTATGATAGAAATAAAAACCCTATTAGTTATAAGAAAGATGATTTAATTTTAGTAAGGAATGAAGATACTAATAAAATGGACAGATTGTATAATGGACCGTATGTTGTAATTGAAGAAGCAGGACCTAATGTTAAGATAATTAAAAATAGTAATGTAGAAACGGTACATAAAAACCGTACAAAACCATTTAAGGAATAAGGTAAAAAAAAAAAAAAATGTATTTGTTTTTTTTTTTTTTTTTTTTTCTCTTTTAAGGAGGGTGATGTAGTGTGTAACATTAAGTACCTAGACTAAGTTGTTACACATGTTCAGTTTAAGTGAGCAGTCTCTAAATATACGTCGTACAGAACAGACGCCTTTTAATTCAATATAAACCTCGTCCCTCTACAGATATCTCGGGCCTTATACATGACTATTTAAATAAGTATTCTTACAAAAAGCACGTAAAAATACATTTAAAAAGAAACATTTTGAAAAAAAATGATGTAAATTGGTTGGGGTGTGCACATCATAAAAACGAAGTCCGAGAATGGTTGCTTAATCTAATGATACGCACCCATGTACATAATTGGTGCAACATAATTAATAAGATACTAAAAGGAGGAATTCAAGAAAAACTTGTGAAACAGATGTGTGCACCTCAACAAATTGCCTTTGAGAAATATAAAGCCCATAGGTTAAGAGGAAAAATAAATAAAAAGTAAACTCTAAAAAGTCGTTTTATTTGTAAATTTCTGAACTTTTCAAATAAATTAAAAGAACCCCTGCGCAGAATTTTTCGTGGCACATCACTATGCTATCGATATTTTACGACGGATACTTTTGTCGTACGCTGTGACATCACTAGGCGATGAAACACACTAGCGCTTAGGCGCATACTTTTGGAACTTATCGTTAACCATACCACTGTCCTATCTGTCTCTGACTAGTATATAGTTATCTGTGGCGTCACTCGCCCAAAGACCGTCAGAATCACCACACGCTCAAATATTTTTGTAAACCGTTAATAAACGCGTTCTAAAGTTTGTGTGTCTCACATCATTCTTCCACCCTGACCAAATATCCACTAAAGCCGCAGTACCGGCGTTCACAAATTTGGTCCTACGAACCTGGATAATTTCAACCACACCCACCAACAAGAACAAAGGAAATACTGCGCTGCGTGGATGGCGGCCATTACGAAGATTCAAGTTTCAACGAGTCGAGACTTACAACATCATACGATACAAAGAGGACTACCTATATCTACAAGAAAGGTCACACGTGAGTCCTGAGGGAAGCTTTACTGTGAGTTCGTTCCAATTTGTCTTAATTGTCCCGTAAATCTGTTAATTACCACCACAAATCCGTCATTTTGTGAGCCGTATCATAGTCACAAATCCATCATTTTGTGATTTTTGTACCATTTCTTTTTAAAAAACAATCACTAATCCTCCATTTATTGATAAATTAATGATTGAATATTCACAAATCCTTCATTTTGTGAACCACTTCGTAGGTACGTCATAGATCCATTATTCTTATAACAAACCACTCATTTTTGCCTTGCGCAATAAACATCCCGTGGCTCTTATCTATCCTTATACTCATTACTCATTTATTACGCTCAGTAAAATCTCACTTTTATACCCACATGTATAAAACTTATTTTGTAATGATATAAAACTGAAGTGTTTATTCGTAACCTAGCGTAAGTTTCATTTCAGAGGTTCTAGGTATTTCAGATTCCATTGGTGTGTACGGGAACTGTATAATATCGCGTAATTAACTATTGCTATTTCGCATGTTCTAGTGCATTCGATTGACCGCTGCCTGTGGCCTGCGCTGAGAACGGGTTCGGGCCGGACCGGCAAGCCGCGCTGTTGCTAGCTTGCTACTTTTGCGCACCACCGGCTGCTTGATTATTGCACATTTTGCGCGTACCCTCACTCCGCTTCACATATGATAATTTAAGTAATCGTTCCATTGCTTGTCTATAAATTAACTGCATTGCAATAATATATTGTTTGTGATTCTTTCTAGCAACTCATTTCATCGCATTGTTTGGTGTAATATACATACAATCTATTCTCATTTTGGCTTAGACTTAGCCTTCATTGACATAAATATTCGCCTTTGAACATTGATTTCAATTCTTACATAAAAATATCCTTATACCTACTTCACCATGGAAGATAAAACTTTAATTAAAAGGCGTGCAACATGCAAAGCTAAGCTTACAATATTTGAAACTTATTTGCTAAATGTTGAGAGTTGTGACAACTTAAGTAAATTACAAATAAATGAATTGAACATCCGGTTATCAAAAATTGAAGAAATCTATACAGAGTTTCATTCAATTCAGTGTGATATAGAAAATTTTATGGAAATTCCAGACGAGCAGTACAAAGAACGCGAGGCATTCGAGACCAAGTACTTCGGGGCGATCGCACGAGCTCATGGTCTGCTGGCTCCAGCCGGCCCTGCGGGCGGCGACAGGTCTGTGACGGGTTCTTGTTGTACTGCGCGTGAAGGTGGGCCAAAACTTGCACTTCCTACTATTCATTTGCCTAGTTTTTCGGGTCAGTATCATGACTGGTTGGAATTCCGTGACACGTTTAGCAGTCTCATTCACTCAGACAAGTCAATACCCAATATTAATAAATTTCATTATTTACGGGCTGCGTTGAAAGACAGTGCCGCTGTAGTCATTCAGTCTTTAGATTTCTCAAGTAGTAATTATGAAGTAGCTTGGGAACTACTTTGTGACCGCTATAATAATGAAAGGTCATTGGTCAATAATCACTCTCAAGCCATTGTTAATTTGGAACCGTTGGCAAAAGAATCACCTAAAGCATTACGTAGCTTAATCGATACAGTCAATAGGAACCTCAGAGCACTCAAAACACTTAACCTCCTTACTGAACACTGGGATGTACTATTAATTCAAATCTTGTCAAACAAGCTTGACATAGTCAGTCCTCCTCAAGACATTGCTTTGTCAGCCACTCAAAATAACTGTGTTCTACTATCCACGGCCTTAGTCCATGTGACAGACAATAATGGTATATGCCATAAAGTGCGTACCATACTTGACAGTGGAAGTACATCCAGTTTTATAACTGAAAGTCTATGTGCCAAACTTAAGTTACCTATATTTTCCACTTCGACTATAGTCGAAGGGTTAAATTCTCAAATATCTTGCTTGTCAAAGCGTTGTGACGTACTCATGTCGTCATTATTTAATAATTATAGCGAGAACGTCTACTGTTATGTTGTTCCGCGCATCACTTAGTTATTACCAACTACAAAAGTTGATCGTATAACACTAAATATACCGCCTCACATAACGTTGGCGGACTCCAAATTCCACATACCTGCTCCAGTCGATATGCTACTTGGCGCAGATATCTTCTGGACAATACTAGGTTCCCAAAACATATCATTGGGTAAAAATAAACCAACACTAAATAAATCTAAACTGGGTTACTTAATTTCAGGCCCAGTGCCAACCAACATACAAAAAACATTAATACAGTCCACTGCTATCATATTGCCTTACAAAACAACGACGATCAATTACATAATAAATTATCTCAATTCTTTGAAATCGAAACAGCTACACGTAAACCAATATCTAAGGAAGAGCTTGAATGTGAACAAAGTTTTATAAATAATACCACTCGGTTGCCTGATGGGCGATTCGAAGTGATGATTCCATTAAAGGATTCGCCTGATAAGCTGGGCGACTCTTATGAACAAGCTTTGTCCAGATTCTTATCCTTAGAACGCAGATTCAAACGCGAACTACATTTTAAAGAGCAATATTGTAATTTCATCAAAGAGTACATTTCATTAAATATGTCATTAAATGAAAATCCTGAAAATTATACTCTCACTTATATTTTACCACACCACGGTGTATTACGTGACTCAAGCTTATCGACAAAATTACGGGTAGTATATGACGCGTCTGCAGTGACGACCTCTGGTGTCTCATTCAACCAAATTCAAATGGTAGGTCCAACAGTCCAAGATGACCTAATTAATATCTTGATTAGAATGCGCCAGCATAGGTTTCTCGTGACTGCAGATGTCGAGAAAATGTACAGAATGGTGAATGTCAAATCATCACAACAAATGCTTCAACAAATCCTATGGCGATTCGAACCTCATGAACAACTGAGGCAGTATAAACTACACACAGTTACGTACGGAACCGCGTCTGCTCCTTATCTCGCGACAAAGTGTTTGACGCAGCTTGGTAACGAATGCCCAGATCAAACCGTCTCAGAAGTCATCTTACATGACTTCTATGTCGACGATTTAATTACAGGTGCCGCTACTGAATCGCAACTCATTGACACATGTAAGGGTGTAATTAGACAGTTAGAAAATGGAAAATTTCATTTACGTAAATTCTATTCAAATAGTGCGCACGTTGTCACTGAAATCGTTGGTGAAAGTACTAGCGACGAATTGCTTAACTTATGTACTTATGAATATTCAAAAACGTTAGGATTACTTTGGTCGTCCAAAGAGGACAATTTGTTATTCTCAGTCAATATTAATGAAGAAAAAATTCTAACTAAACGCACGATATTATCACTTATGTCACAAATATTTGACCCATTAGGTCTAATAAGCCCATGTATACTGCTAGCTAAGAATATTTTACAAAAACTATGGTCTTCACAGATAACGTGGGATGAAAGTGCCTTTGGATATAGTGAACATGTGGTCTAAATTTATAACGTCACTTGCTCACATAAATAATATTCGAATCCCTAGATATATTTTAGGTGATGGACCTATCTTAATCGAACTTCATGTATTTAGTGATGCAAGTACACAAGCTTACGCCGGGTGCGTATATATAAAAAGTGTCAATAATAATAATCGTGTGTCTGTTCATTTAGTGACTGCAAAGGGCAGGGTGGCTCCCCTGAAGCCCATGACAGTGCCCCGGCTAGAGCTGTGCGGTGCTCTCCTCGCCGTGCACTTGGCAGATAAAGTGAAACATCACTCAGATTAAACATTAATAAGTGTGTCTATTGGTGTGACTCCACTATTGTCCTCGGTTGGATACATTCAACTAAAGCACACTTGCTTAAGCCGTTTGTATTTAACAGAATCAGTGAAATATCTGAGAAAACTGAATCATGCAGATGGCGTTATGTGCCCACTAAAAATAACCCAGCTGATATTGGGTCACGTGGGGCAGATGCCAAACAGTTACAAAACTGTAGTTTATGGTGGTCAGGGCCGCCATTCCTTCTACATGACGAACAGTCATGGCCTAACCAACCGTCACACCTTCAAGAGCCTGACTTACCAGAGTTCAAGGTTAAATGTAATTTGACTTCTGACTGTACCGATTATGTTACTTATTACTCTACCTTCATAAAGAGTTTCTCTAATTTTAGTAAATTACAACGTGTGATTGTATACGTGCATCGGTTCATTCACAATTGTTTGCACCCACAACACAAACGTACTGGGTTCATGAAAATCTATGAATTAAATTCATCATTAACTTCACTGTGCAGATTTGTACAACTTGAAATTTTCAACTCAGAATAGGAATACAACTTATTAAAAAACAATTATCAGTTAAAAATAAACTACTTCAATTAAATCCATTTTATAACGAAAATGACACATTATTACGAGTAGGTGGTCGACTTAAAAATTCATTTTATGATTTTGACACAAAACACCCCATCCTGCTTGATTCACGGCATCATTTGGCCACATAATTATTTAGGCATTATCATATAATTTTATTGCATGCGCCCCCGCAATTATTACTTTTTACACTTCGTCATAAATTCTGGTTTATTAATGGTCGAAACCTTGCCAGACAGATAGTTCAAAAATGCATTAAATGTTGTCGTTTTGCAGGAAAAGGTATTCAACCGATCATGGGCAACCTTCCTTCCAGTCGCCTGCATACAGAGTATGTGTTTGCCAACACGGCAGTCGACTATGCCGGTCCCGTCATGATACTGAACCGAAAGGGCAGAGGAAGCAGACTCATAAAGTCCTATCTATGTATATTTGTTTGTCTGGCCATTAAGGCAGTACATATAGAACTTGTCACTGACTTAAGCAGCACAACATTTTTAGCTGCATTAGACCGGTTCGTTTCCCGTAGAGGACGACCGCTAACCATTTACTCTGATAATGGTACTTGTTTTGTCGGCGCATGTAATGAGTTAGCTACATTTTTAAAGTCAAATTCTCACGAAATTAGCTCTCAAGCGTCTAATTCACATGTCAATTTCAAATTCTCACCAGCATATAGACCACATTTTAACGGATTAGCAGAGGGTTCCGTAAAATCTGTAAAATATCATTTAAAGAGGGTTCTAGGTTTAGCTAACTTAACTTATGAAGAGATGAATACAGTTCTTGTACAGATCGAGGGTGTTCTGAATTCTAGGCCTCTCACTCCGTTATCATCAGACCCTTCTGATCTCACGGCGCTTATCCCATCACATTTCTTAATTGGACGACCGCTTACAGCTTTGCCTTCTCCTCAGGACACTGACCCTGCGGCGATACCTTCTCTCTCACGATATATGAGAATCCAGCAACTGAAAGCCCATTTCTGGAAACGTTATTATATAGAATATATTACAGAACTCCAGAAGAGACAGAAATGGCGCAAACAAGGAGATCAACTTCGGCTTGGAGAAATGGTGCTGGTGAAAGATGACCGGCTGCCTCCCAACCGTTGGCTGCTAGGGCGTGTAGTTCGCCTGTATCTCGGCTCCGACGGCGTGACCCGCGTGGCCGACGTGCTCACCACTTCGGGGACTCTTCGAAGAGCCTTCAACCGACTGTGCCCGCTACCAGTCATGGACCACACCTGCGTTCCTGGGGCGGCAACATGTTAACGCCTAGCATGTGTGTGCACAGACGTTTCACGCACACACGCACACGACTTAGACTTTAGAATCGACCGCCGCGCGCGCCACTCGCCCAAAGACCGTCACCACACGATCAAATATTTTTGTAAACCGGTAATAAACATGTTCTAAAGTTTGTGTGTCTCACATCATTCTTCCACCCTGACCAAATATCCACTAAAGCCGCAGTACCGCCGTTCACAGTGTAGTTTCTGCAATGTTTCTTACTTTGTTCTTGTTATTCGTACTCAAGATACATATATTACAGTCTGTCGTTTCTAATTGTAAGCTTTCTTTAGGTTTAGGATATTTTATCGTAGTTGTTGGTTTAGTTTGCTTGTTGCGGGTAGACGTTTTTGTTTTAATTTGCATTTCGGGGGTAGGCGTTTTTGTTCGTGTCTGTGAACAATACAGAGGTTCCGCTTCTGGAGATATAGCTGCTTCGTAATGTTGTGATATTTTATGCGGTGATATTATATCAGTTTGTGTTGCCTGGTGGAATTTAGGCAAAGAATTGGTATCTTTGCTTGGGGTAGATTTTCTAGCTTTACTCTTCCTATTCCGATTTGGTGTTAGATTATTGTTATCTGTTAGATTGAGGTTTTTGTATGTTTCAACGACTTTCAAGCTCTTGTTGAGGCCAGACTTTAAGCGAAAGTTTTCTGTATTTAGGTTCTCAATTTCATTGTGAGCACTAGTCAATTGGTTTGTGAGTTCAAGTATCTTCTCATTTAATTCAATCACCGTTTGACTTTTGTTTAGTGACGTGTTCGGGAGGCTTATCATGGTGGTATCAAAAAGAGGAGACTCACTTCTTGAAACATCGTCAAGTGAGCTAGCTCGTCGGGGTTTGCTAGTGCGATTTGTGATGTTTTGCTCGAGATCCATGATCAATATATGAAAAATACAAAAATGTTTCGTGTATTGTTGGAACGTAATCAGAACTAAGTCAAAAGACCAGTATCCAAGATAAGTAGCTGTTGTCAGTGCAATTTCCGAGCGAATATTAATCTGTCAGTTATAATGTGCTGATCTGTGATTGGCTAATCAATAATAGGCTGTCCTTTGTTTACATTGCAAAATTACGATTTCAAATCTGCAACTGTCCTTCTTAGTTATTTTCTGGTCCAGTGTTTGTTTTATCCATGCAAATGTAGTTTTGATAAGAAAATATTGGATAGCCAACCTGATAATGTGATGTTGTTGGTTTGTTCTCGGTTTTAATCCATGTTGACTGCTAATTATGTTCTTGCACTGTAGATGTCATAGTCCGTGAGAAACAAGGTTTTAATCTTAGATAACACTTTCACTGGTGCAATTCGGAACGTAGACTGTAGTAATGCACTAGGTTGATGTTTCTTGCAAGCAATAACAACTATTTAAAAAAAAACTTTTACGGAGCGATGTTGACAGGTTGACGGTAGTCAACAACGTGTACGTACAACGTAGTTCGTTTTGTACATCTTCTGATTTAAGACAATTGTTCGCAAAAAGTGGATTCCAATTGCCGACTTCTCCCAACACCGATCGACGGTTACTAATTTTGCAAACACTATTGAAGCGGATTATATAATTCAAATTTCATTTATTTCAATCAAATTGATCATTTAAGTTGTACATTTGAAATTAAGACAAAAGATTTACAAAATAATCACACTACTCACATTGAGTTTAATTCTTGACTGCCGCACAAGGTGGAACAGTTTGTTCAGCATGATAGAACGCTTTTATAGTTTGAAAGTTTGTATCAACAAAGGTTTAATCGACATTGGGTCAAATTCTGTTACTCAATTCTCATCTGACGAGTGGGCTCTAATCAACGAGTTGATCACCAGTCTTCAGCCATGTAAGCTGGCCGTAGCATGTAGCTTAGCTCTATGCAGACGATATTCCAGTTTAATAACCGCGGACACAACTTTAAAGTTTGTCTTAGATAAACTTAATAGCCAAGATACAATTTTGAGTGCTGAGCTTTCCCAGGCACTATGCCAGAGAATTGGAGAACTGCATCATCGCGAGGTCACGGGGATGTTAGTCTATCTGCAGAACCCGAAGAATTACGAAAATTAAGTGAAAACCCTGATGGCTCATTTCCAATGCCAAAAAAAAAATGCAATACGTCAAGCGATGACACATACTCGTATGCTTATTCGCGTAAATACTCGTACAATTAAACCAGTAGCAGCAGAAGCAGAAGATAATCTAGTGGAAGTAGAATGCAATGGGGATGGGGCAGATTTCTTGAACGTCAATCTCACATTGAAGCAAGAATTGAAGATCAAACTTAAGCGTGACAATGAAAATTTCATGAAAAGGAAATAAACTGGCTTGAAAGCGAAGATTCAAATTAAAGTAGCATAATAATTTTTTTTCCTTTTAAGGGTTTGTCCGTTTTATTTTTGTTTCCAAAGTTTAATACTTAATAAAAAATTGTGATTAAAGGTTTTTTTTTCATTCAATATAATATACAAAATTAGGTAGTAGAACTGTAACAATTAATAATACTGTTATATAGACCTAGACCTATATACGCCTTTGACATCTAGTGTCAAAGGCGTGAATCTCTAACTAGCTTTCTTTATTAATTGTCATTACTTCAAATGTAATTCTGTCAGATGGCCCTGCTGTCGGTTGAAATATACTAAATTGATTAAAAATAAGTAAATATGAATTGTGTGTAATAAATATATATTATAATAAAACACACAATTCAATTTATAAATATAAAAGGACAAGTCTATTAATTATGATCATATCTATTGGTCGATAAAACGCTCAATGTCTATGACTGACAAGAGTGACATTTCCTTTCCATTGCTAATTCTTCATTCGTACGGATACGAAAATATCGATTAAGAAAAATGGTTCATCTAACATAATCAAGATGACTCGGAGGCGGCAGGGAATATAAATATATAATATGCCAGCAAGCGCTGTGAGTATTGGTTGAATTAGTCTATATTTTCATGCTTGTGAAACATGTGCTTATATGATGCTCATCGTGCATTTTTCCATTGGCAGGGCTCATTAGGATAATTTTATTTAAACAATAAATATATAATAATGGTCATCTATACATAAGAGCGACAGCTACAGTGTTTAACAACAGGCTCCGAATACCTATGATATTTTGACCGGTGAGAAGCTGGATGCCAACTGCACAGAGGGACGGTGCTGATTGAGATATCATACATCTGGTACTAAGTTTTAAGGGTATATTATAACCCATATACAAGTAAGTTTTATATGTATCATATGTATACTTTATGAAGCTGTAGTGCTGCCGAAATGTAAAATAAATTAGTTGACCAAATAGAAAGACTTTTACTTCTGTCGACCCTCATGCGAAATCATCCCTGCAATTGTCTCATCCTGATCACCTACCCCTGAGTTAGCTGGTGAGTAGGGTGAAAATAAAGCCTTACAGAACATTAATTAATTTTATAAAATCCTGTCTAAAATGGATAAAAATACAATATAAGGTCAGTCTGTTACACTGGTTACATAAAAATATGTTTCGTTGATGGGATTCTAAAATAGCGATTAGTAGATGGTACAGCTAAGCTTTGGCTATAAAATTTCCCAGAAGAAGATGGTAATCGGCCGTTACGCTCGACATCTAAAGTAGAAATTAAGTCGTATTATACACTTACATGCCTGAATCTCAGTAGTCGGTGTGTTTATAAAGTCGTTAAAGATGTTGCAATTGAAACGGTATCGACTTTAATTTGTATTGTAAATTTTTCAATTATTTCATTAAATATTTACGCTCGACATCTAAAGTAGAAATTAAGTCATATTTATAAACTTACATGCCTGATTCTCAGTGGTAGGTGTGTTTATAAAGTCGTTAAAGATGTTGCAATTGAAATGGTATCGACTTTAATTTGTTTTGTACATTTTTTCAATTATTTCATTAAATATTTAAACCATCACGATTATTTTTAATAGGTTAAATGGTAAAAAAATATGCTTTCATTTCACATATTGAACGCCTGTTTTGGATCACTGCACGCTAAATTATAACCAAATTAGCTTCTTTTATTTCTCCTGTAAAATACGATTTTTGATATTATCGCTTTATTGCCTGGGGTTACTAATATTTTGTATTTTTGTGTTTCGTTTTTGGAAATAAATACGAAGACAGGAAAAGACTTAGCATTTGGTGCTGTCCGTAGTCATTGAGCTACAACTAACTGAGTGCGCTTTGCGCAGTTGGCAGTTGATCCCGACCGCCATTGAGATCGGTCACGTTTGTTTTGTCTCTCCTAAAGGCAACCGCCAGATGCAAACGCTGTCTCCTCTCTTCCAATTTCTACTGAATGCTTGCATTTTTACTCCTTCTACCCATTCCGAGTCTCCGATTGGCAACAAAGGTGGTGATTCGGCCGGATCTAACTTCTCTTCTACGTACTTATGTTTCGGACGCCACCGAAAACCCAGGAGAGAAGCATGAACACTCGCAGCCGGCAAAATCTGAAAGAACTTTTGGGTAAGTCTTCTAATATTGAGAAAAAGGATGAAGATGATTACAAACTAGTTAAAAAAGTTGAATTGCAATCGCATGCACCATGTGATGACACGACGCCGAGCGCTATCGACAAAATGGCGGCGGCGGTGTTTTCTGCAAAATCACGTTCATCTGTGAAGTCGGGCTTGTTAGCGAAAGCAAGAAAGATTTTGGAACGCAGAGCTGCACATGAGAAAGCAATAATCGAGAAAAGATTAGCGGCCGACTTGGCTAATTTAGATGACAGTTCACACCAAATGAAGGACGATTTGTCAAAAGCCAATTTTCAAGAGTTGAAGATAGGCCAAAAAAAGTTATGACTAATATTATTTGAATAGATGATTTATCAAAATTCGCAAATATGAAGTTTATTTGCCATTTGTTAATATTAATCTAATATTGATTGTGCACAGGTTTCGTAAGAGTACTAATATATATATAAGATAATATATATAAGAATATAAGAAAGAAGTGGATCAAGAATATAAAACGAGCTAACTGGACACCTTCACTATATTCTCGCTTGTGTTCACTGCATTTTAATGAATCATGCTATCGCTATGTCTTGATAAATATGATTCATCAACCTATATCCATAGATGGGCTATGGATACAGGTTGATGAATCATGTTTATTTTCACATTTTACTTTTTAAAATTAAATTATTATATTTAAACCATTTTGTTATTATTTTTGTTAATTACTTTTATATACATACTCGTCTGTAAACTTTATTTTCAGTCTTACACAAGAACTAGCATACTACATATCAGTATATTGATCAGTAGCTGTTTGTACAGTCGTACGAGTGTACCAAAAACTGTCACTTTGATCTCATGATGTACCTCGTTCTGCGCAAGGTATGAATAAACATTATTATACAACGCGTATATTATTACGAAAGAGTGGAATTGTACTCTTACAGTGTACAAGTTCACTCTTTGTACGAGTACACAATCACTTGTTAAATAATTATAAAGAATTCCTAAAAAAACGTAGAATAAATTAGCCGCAGTTAGGGACGATTCTTACAGATATTTGACCAAATTTGTAGATCGCTCCTAAACTAAACTCAATAATATCGATATAACAGTGGCACAGATCTAGTACTGATATATGTCTATAGATAAGTATCTATAGCATCCTCGGCCACACTGGCACAAAAGATGGCATAGACAAAAGTTATATCTATATCTTTTTGCTTATGACGTTATCTGTTAGTGCGAAAGTGAATACCGATATTGAAATTGCGTCTTAAATACGTTACCTCTAGTAATTACAAACTCTCTGCCTTTAAACCACTTACAAATGATTGGTTCCACTGCGCAGGACGAACTTTATTATTTTTTATTACGCTTTTGGCAACATAAAATACAGAGCTATAGAATTAAATGAATCTCGTTCTTTACAAAAAATCCTATTTCGATTCAATCAATGTGAACCGCTTAAAACATATGTTCTTAACATAGTTACATATGGTATTTAGCGAAGGATAAGTCTCGCTTCACAGGCCACAATCAATGGTGTAAAGCTCAATTCTAATAGCCCACAGGTGTGAAAAGGTGTATTATCATGTCTTGATCCTAATGATAATAACATACTCTACTTAAATCGTAACCAATCTCCTAACACTTCTTAAACATTGGGTTTAAACTGAGTTTGCGATTTGGACATGTTAACTTTTTTTATAAATCTACCTCCAAGTAATAAAATAACTAAATGGCATATTTTATCTAGCATTAGCCAAATCTTTGACCCATTAGGCCTAGTGGGCCATGTGTCGTGTTGGCAAAGGTATTATTGCAAAAATTATGGTTATAGAAATGTTCTTAGGACCCAGTTTCTCATGACACACAAGAACGTTGGTTGTCGTTCGTTACTATTTTATAGTGCCTGAATAATTTAAATGTACTACGATATGCATTTGATGTCAACTATAAATTAATTAAGTTGCATTTTTTTACAGCTGCATCATACCCATAATAATATTAAATTGATCAGCGTGGCGTGAAGGCGATGCCGCCGCCGTTATCGGCGAGACGAAGAGAAGTTAAGGCGTTCAACATACCTGCCCTCAGTCCATAGAATCTGTCCTCGTAGACGCCCTGCTTCTCTTCGTGAATGTCTTTTCTGTCCGCGGCGTCGTCGATTGATTCGATTTGTAGCTGCAGTTCATCGAACCGCTGAATCAATTGTTCTAAATCACCTTGTCTGACTTTGACTTCGTTCATGGAGTACCGATCTGCATCGAAGTTCTGTAAGTATCTTTCTATCCTAGTAAGCTTGCCTTTGATTGCGCTTCTCTTCTGTTTGGTTTTGAGATCGATTTCGAGATTTTCTTCTTCATTTTGAGACATTGTAGATATTTTTTGTAGAATGAAAGATAAACCGCGTGCTTGCTAACGCTTGCTGACCGCGTGGAGCAGAGAAAAGGGAAATAAAAAATGGCGTAGCGGAAGTCGGAAGTTCCAAATTGTTCTGCCCAGTCGGGATAAAAATATGAGTTGACGGACGTCCTGTAGATGGCGGTTTTGCGTGTTCGCTGATTGGCCGATTAGAGATGCCGATGTACAAAGTATGTGGCTGTTGCCTTTGTGCGAATGTAGATGTCGCTGTGCACGGGCTCGCTATGTTGGTAGAAATTTTTGACTGTCGATAAAAGCAGTGTCTTGGTTACTTGAATTTATTATTGATTTTCGACTGTCGTCGCTGCCCGCTGCTGGTTTGCCGCCCCAACTCCCGCGTTTGCGTAATGCGTACGAGCGATCTATGCTTCGTTTTCTCCGCTTCCACACCAAATGACGCGAAGAAAAAAGTTGGCGATCCTTGTATTGACGGCTTTCGAAGGACCAAAATGTGTGAGGTCTTGATGGAAACCACTATAATTCACTTGAAAATCGTTTATTAGGACACTGGTTACACTTTCGTACATTACTAGCAGCAGAACTACGTTTGTCTTCAAGGATTTGGGCACAGGTAATCATGTTTTTCTCAGAGATGAGACTTATTATGGCTTACTAAAACCAGCATACACGGGACCACACAAAGTCCTTCAGCATGGGGACAAGGTTTTCAAACTCCTCGTCAACGGCAAAACTGTCTCATTTACTATCGACAGGCTCAAACCCGCATACATATTACACGACCCAAACACTACCATAAACAACACAAAAACATACTCAAACACGCCATCACCTACACAAAATAAATCAGCACCCACCACCAAATTACCTGATAAAGGAAACAGTATCAGGACGACAAGGTCAGGGCGTAAGGTTCATTATCGTGACTATTATTGCTCGCAATGACGATCTCTGGAAGGGGGTGATGTAGAGTATACCTATTTGTATTTCACCCACAAACAATCAATATAAAAATACTTGTTTTGTAATTATAAATACACGCATAAATAAATGTTAATATATATATTTGTAATAATAGTTTTTAGTACATAAATATATAAGCATAAATGTTAATATGTATATAAATAAGCATAAATGTTAATATGTATTAGCAATTGTTAATTAGTATATTAGTATAAATAATAATTTGTAAATCTGTATGTACGCGCGGACAAGCGAACCAAATTTCGTATTAGATGACGGAACGGCTGGCCGGCCGAGCGCGCCATTGTATGGCTGCGCTGGCCGCGCTAGCGCCAATGTTTACGGCGCGAGGAGGGGGCGCTACTCCGCTGCGTAGCGCGCCCGATATATTCGGCTGCGCTGGCCCGCCGCTTCCCTGTCTTCATCAGATTGTCCTCGCTATCAGTACCTTACATGCTTCGCGTTTACCTAAACCCACTCGCTATTGTCTAAAATCTAAATCTACATTGTTTCATCTGTGCCTTCTGTCTGTCCACTCCTTCATACTTCAAGCTGTATTCTTTCTTCTGTGCTTGTGAACTTCATCTTGCAATAAACTATATTCTTCATCTACCGTGCCAGTGTAAAAACTTTTATTTATCCACCTACCGCACAACGATAATCATCGCTAAACCCCTTTATGCAGCGACGGAGAAAATTAACTGGCGCTTCATACCTCCCGGAGCTCCCTACATGGGCGGCGCTTGGGAAAGGCTGGTCAAATCAGTGAAAATGGCGCTCAGGGTCACCCTTGCAGAACGAGCCAACGGATGAGGTACTTCACACGCTCCTTGCAGAAGTAGGGGCGTTAGTGAACACGCGCCCGTTGACGCATGCAACATTAGAGCCCGGCAGCGAGGAAGCCTTGACCATGCCCATGCATTTTATATTGAAATCGTCTTCAGGCCGCCCAATACCAGCTACATTATCAGACTCGGACCTGTGTTCTAGAAGTGGCTGGCGCAGAGCAGTCCGTTTAGCCGACCATTTTTGGCGACGGTGGGTGAACGAGTATCTGCGGATCCTCATTCCACGGCGCGGGCGAGGAGAAGCACCAGATATTTCAGTCGGAGATCTTGTCCTGGTTGCTGATGGTAATATGCCAAGAGGCGCTTGGCCTAGGGGGCGAATCACTGCGACATTCCCAGGTCGCGATGGCATTGTGCGGGTTGCTGATATAATAACTTCGGCTGGTGTGGAAGCTGGTCAAGCTCTCTTAAGAAAAAGGGAGGAAATGTGCGCAACGCACCACTTTTTTATGTTTTTACCTTTTATAGTTTTTATATTTTTCTGTTTTGTTTTAAGTTTGATTTTTTATTCTTCTTGTCAAAGTGATCGTAAATTTATACTTATGGTAAGTATAATATTATTTATGGTAAGTATAAATTTACGATCACAACCTTGAACCAGCGGTTTTTAGGGTTCCGTACCCAAAGGGTAAAAACGGGACCCTATTACTAAGACTCCGCGGTCCGTCTGTCTGTCTGTCACCAGGCTGTATCTCAAGAACCGTGATAGCTAGAGAGTTGAAATTTTCACAGATGACGTATTTCTGTTGCCGCTATAACAACAAATACTAAAAACAGAATAAAATAAATATTTAAGGGGGGCTCCCATACAAAAAACGTGATTTTTATGCCGTTTATTGCTATTGTACTGTTTGGTGTTCGGGAGACCAAATGAAAGAAGTGTCTTACTCGAAGTACCAACGTTTAATGCCTCAACTTACATGCTAAGTACAATTATATAGGGAGGATATGTTACACACACTACACCTCCCCCGTTAATTTTAGAAAAAAATAAAAAAAAAAAATTTTTTCTTATTTTATAAGTTTAGTGCTACTTGTTTATTATTAAACTTATGTCTAAAATTCTATGTGCTATTTAATACGTCCTTAATTGGCTTTACATAGCCATTGCTATAGTGCTCCTTAAATTTAATCAACTTACAGCTATTACAAACTTATATTGATTTATGGTATAATTTTGTACGGTTTTTGTGTATAATGTCCTCTTTACCTTTTATTAGTACTTTTACATTTGGTGATAAATCTTGTAAAACTTTATAAGGACCTGAATACACTGGTTTTGTTAATTTATTACCCGTCTCGTTCTTTACTAATATTAAATCATCTTTCTTATAAGTTACTGGATTTACATATTGATCAAAGTTGCATTTTCTAAGTTCTTTACTTGTAATTAAATTTTGTCTTGCATCATATTGTGTTTTTTGCAAACGGTATTTTAGTTCTAATGGATAACTGTCTGTATTATATAATGGTGCTACTGTAGTTGTATTTAAATTACTTGGCAAATTACATTTTTTCCCAAATACAAGTTCAAATGGGCTATACTTTGTTTCACTATGTACTGTAGTGTTGTATGAAAAACACCAAAACTGTAACCAATTACTCCAAAACCTAGAATTGTTATCAGTTTGAATTCTTAGAAATGAGTTTAGTGATTTATGAGTGTTTTCTATGGATCCTAATGATTCATGGTGATATGCTGTTGACGAAATATGCTTTATTTCTAACAACTTACATACTTCGGTCATTGTACTCGATATAAACTCTGTTCCTCTATCACTTCCTATTTCGCGTGGGATTCCGTACCTAAGAATACAATTTTCTACAAATGCTCTAGCTACACTACTACTATCTTTTGTTTCTAAAGGGTGGACTACTAAGTCTACTAACTAAGTAAGTAAATATGTGGAGGCCTCCACATATTTACTTAGTTCGCACTGTATTGTTAATATATATGAATAATTATGATAATCTTTTTCTAAGGGTCCTACAATATCTAAATATACCTTATCAAAAGCTCCTTGTGCCGTGGATGTGATCTCCATGGGCTGTTTAGTTGGTAAAGAGTGCTTTTGCTTTTGACAGCTATCACATCTCTTCACGAACTTCTTAACGTCCTCACAAATATTCGGCCAAAAGTAGTACCGCTTAATATTATTTAGCATGCGCCTAACACCTGCATGTCCACTCGTTGGTAGTAAATGAAAATCATTTAATATGACTCTTCTATCATCGACATTGTCTACTCTTGTTAATCCTTTAATAACACAAAGTCGTGGTCCGAACCACTTTGAATTATTTTTTATTTCGTTGATTAACCATTCAAGTAATAAAATATTCTTTTTATTTTTCATTATATATAATTCTTGAATATTCATTTTATTACAAAATAATTATATTCCTCTCACGAACGCGGCTCGCGCAGAACATGATCGAGTATCGATTTCTGTGTAAATTATGTACCTTGATGGTAAATACGAGAACGTGTTATATTGTTCACGGATCTCTTCGCAATTCTTATCATGTGTAGTTCCGTATCTCAGTTCGACTCCTGTATTCGGTTTTTTAAGCATTTCTACGACATTTGGGTGATCAGCCTGGCAATCGTAAGAATTGTTAACAACCGAATCTGGATTTCTTTGCACATCATCTTGCGTTCTCTTCATTCTCCTAGTCATAACATTAATTAATTGTCTATCCATCTGTTTTAATTCATCCGATGTCAATACTATGCGAGATAATGCGTCTGCAGCCACATTATTCGCCCCTTTTACATACTCAATCTTAAAGTCATATTCCTCTAAATTTTGCCTAAACTTTATTAACCGAGTACTTGGACTCTTGATAGTAAATAAATATACTAGTGGTCTGTGATCAGTTTTAATAGTAAATGTTTTTCCAAATATATAAGGCCGAAAATAACGCACTGACCACACTATTGCTAACAACTCTTTTTCTATCGTTGGATAATTTACTTCCGATTTATTTAATGTTCGACTTGCATACGCTATTGGTAAATCATTTTTATTACATAAGATAGAACCAATTGCAACACCTGATGCGTCCGTATGTAAAATAAATTCATTGTCTTGTGTAAAATCGGGATATTGCAATATTGGTGGTGACATGAGAGATTGTTTTAGGTATTTAAATGTGTTCTCAATGGTATTTAAATGTGTCTGTCCATTTGAATTGAACGCCTTTTCGACACATTTTATTTAGTGGGATAGTGATTTGGGCAAAATTAGGAATAAATTTCCGATAATAATTGGTAAACGCCACAAATCGTTTTATCTCATCACTATTACATGGCCTAGGATAATTTTGAATGGCCTTGGTTTTTTCCGGGTCTGGGCTAACTCCATTGGCCGAGACCACATGTCCTAAGTACAATAATTCCTTTTTCATAAAATTACACTTATGAGGGTTAACTTTGAGGTTGACTTTACGCAATCTTTCGAAAATATCTACTAAATTCTTATTATGTTGATTCATATTACGGCCAAAGCAAATAAGATCGTCTAAATATATAAGACACTTATCATAGTTTAATCCCGACATAGCTACTGTCATAGCACGGCTAAACGCACTGGGGCTAATTTTTAAACCCATTGGCAATCTTTTTAATTGATATTGTTTATTTGTGGTGAATGCTGTATATTTTCTACTTTCCGGACAAAGTTCTAGTTGATAATATGATTGGGTTAAATCCAGATGACTGAAATAGACAGAACCTGACAGGGAATCTAATATGTCATTTATATTCGGCAATGGAAATTTGTCGTCCTTCACTATTTCATTCAACTTTCGGTAGTCTATCACAACGCGCCATTTTTTCTCTCCCGAATTATCATTCTTTTTTGGTACCATAAGTATTGGGCTAGACCATTCACTCTGACATTTTTCTATGATCTCTTCTTCCAACATTTTACCAATTTGTCTTTCCATTTCTGGTTGAAATGATTTAGGCATCCTATACGGTTTAGTATAAACTGGTACTGCATTGTCTTTTAAATGTATAGTTTGTTGATAAACATTAGTTACCCCTAACTTATCTTCATCCATATAAAAAACATTCGTATACTTCGCACATATATTCTTAATAGTTTTTCTCTCTTCCGTGTTTATATGATCTAAACGTAATAGTCCTAATAACTTTTTTACTCTTTCTGCGTTAACTGGATTTGTTTCAAAATTACAAATATTATAATTACTTAAATAATCCATCTTTGGTGAGAAATAACTCAATTTCACAGAATCGTCCCTAGTGTTTAAAATCTTTAAAGGTATTTTCCCTGACTTTGGTGAAACTATCATGCCCGCTAAAAAAATTCCTTCACAAAGTTCTTGCGGAAATATGACACAATCTTGATCTATATTTGTATCTACGTAATGTATAGTTTCACACCGTGGTGGTACTACTATAAAGTTATTAAAGCCGATTTTCCCCATTCGTAAGTCTAAAACAATTATTCCTGAAGTTGTTTGAACAGATAATGTATTTAATTCGAAGTTCAAGTTGCAATTGAATTTAGTTAAAAAATCTTGACCTAAAATACCATCTGTTCGACAAGGTAAATTTTTAAATACATAAAACTTATGAATCAGCTCGGTATTATTTACTTGTAAGTTCAAATTTACATAACCATCCGAATAAATGTTCCCACCAATACCTCTGACGCAAATTCTCTCTAATTGAAATGGAATGTCTTGCGAAACTAATTTCTCGTACTTCACGGCGGACAATGATGCACCGGTATCTACTAACCAATTCCGAGTAACGCCAGATACTCTCATGGGAACGAAATTTACACTGTCACACATTGTATTTATTGCATTATGCACGAAAAAAACTATGCACAGTCTCAATATTTTCCGAACTTTTCTGCTGGTTTTCCTGCGAATTTTCAGTTGTTGGTCGAGCCATATTGATCTGATTATTACTATTTCTATTATTTTGGAACCTATTCCCTCGAGTATAATATGTATTTTGATATCCGCGGCTACCACGATTATAATAGTAAATTGGCTTACCTTGGCTGTTTGTATGGTAGTTTGTAGAATTATTTTCTGTACGCGCACCTCTTCCACGTATCGGCTGCGCCATAGGCCTTCTTGTATAATTAACTTGTTTCTGATGACCATATCCACGATTATTAAAATTATAAAACTTACCTCTGGCGTGCCCGAATTGCATGACTGAACTTTCTGGTTGCGATGATAACTCTTCATCCATTGCTCCCCTGATAGCATCTTTCAGCGTGCAATAATTCCGCGCTGCTACAATAGTACTGACACGACTATTTCTAAGGCCGTCTGAGAATCTTTTAATCGCATTTTTCTCGTTAATTGACTTTAAAATTTCGTACTTCTGAGAATCCCCGTCGGCCTGTGAAATTGTCAAGTCCACAAACATAGTCTCGATGTCCTTACCGAAATCTTGTAATGTCTTTCCACCTTGCTTTGCCCGCTGTAATTGACTTTGTATCGCGGTATCTGACTTTTTCGAGAGTAGGAAACATTTCATATCCTTTATTAATTCTGCAATTGAAGAATAAGTTGAGGTAAGAAGCGCAATTTCGCATTTTCTGACAACCTTGATTTTAAGATAAAATTAATTAATGATTTTTTATCATTATTGTCCAACATAGCCTCATACATTTCTATGTTGGCGATTAATTGTTTGGTTACATTTTCGTCACTAGTCATAACAGGTAGCAATGAAATTGCTGTTTTCAAATTAAATTTTTCCATGTTGGAGTTGATTCTTTCCGACTCCACAACAGAACAAAGTGATTTTATGTTATAGTATGTATTTTTTATCTGTTCATACAATTCTTCTAAAACTTTTAGATCTGATGATTTTACTTCTCCACTTGATACCTTATCCTCTATTTTCGTACATATATCATTAAACTTATTATATAATTCGTAAGCTTGGTTATATTTACCACTTAAATCTTGTACCAATCTTCTGGCTGGTCCCAACTTCGTAAGATATTCTTTAATATATTTTAATTGCGTTAATATATCAGTAAGCTCATCAGCCATAACACATGTTTATATTTATTTACCAGAAGATAGGTAGCTACATATTCTTATAATTAAATTTAATTTTAGATTGACATTCATATCCTTTAAACATTTTAAACATTGAGTTTAATTATAATATCGGGGTATTAATTATAAAAATAAAATTATAAGTAAAAGTCCAAAATTAGGTTCTCTCGATAATTACACCAAACACTTAATGCACTCTTTAATGCATTTTATTTTAAAACACTAAACACTTAATGTACTGTCGCACTATCACATTTTGGTTATAGATAATTTCTTTACGCACTCACTTTCCTGAAGATTCAGCTGCACTCGCGGTACGCTCAGCAGTAATCGGTAGAGGTGTCCTGTGTCCCGATGAGGCTCGGAAACTCCGGAACGTAGCGTGGAACATTTCCTGCCTTATCCACTGTTTATGGCATTTCTCATAGCATTTATATGCCATGTAGAGTAATACAATCAGGCCAATAGCAGACAAGATTGTTAAAATTATGCTGTTCATACCCAAATTCCAGCTAAGGTTTTGCTGCGCCTGTCCGTTATTTGCACCCGCTGCATTTTGGTTAAGAAAAACCTCCTCCTTGCTTTGCGTTGACTGGCCCATATTTTACGAGAAATCGTCCGTTTTGTCCACACATAAAACACACATCGTCACACTATTGTTTATAATTTCCGAATTAAATCGCGGTTGGTGGTCGCGGTCGATCCGGCTCCAGTTACAGGCAGGGTCGCCATGTACTGTTTGGTGTTCGGGAGACCAAATGAAAGAAGTGTCTTACTCGAAGTACCAACGTTTAATGCCTCAACTTACATGCTAAGTACAATTATATAGGGAGGATATGTTACACACACTACGAGTTCGACTCGCACTTGGCCAGTTTTTTTAAAATTAATTACTAACACTGTATATTAATATACCTGAACCGAACTGATTTGTCCAGATGCAATATTATGATAAATAATGCGTGGCTAATAAGAGCGCGAATACAATCCAGACATGTAAGATCACACATATATTATTCGACGACGAGCAATAATAATGCACTCGCAATGTTTTTTTAAAAATAATTTACTACTATGAGCCCTGTAAGAATTTGAAAGTTGAAATACATTTTATATATTTTGTATAATTACTAAATAAACCAAAGTAATCATATTTTGTACTGTAATATAACCAAAATGTTAAAATAATGACACGTTTAAAATGAAAATATAGTTTAATAATTATAAATTGATTTTTTATTGATATAATCCCATGGATATATGTAAAAAAAATGATTTAAATCAAATAGTGGATACTTTAAGAACATATTGGCATCTGTTCCATATGTGTTTGGTGGGTGGGGACGGAACCCATACATTTTTGACCATGGTCCTTTTACACCCCATAATAGAGAAAATAAGGTATGATCTACGTTCATACATCCGGAACTCGAAACTTGTAAATATGATTTTGTACGCAATGATAAAGTTCGTAAATCGCTACAACCGCCCTATGATGACCCATACCGCGTCATAGGTAGGAAAGAGAAAATACGTTATCAAAGGACATGGCCAGATTCTGCCCTCCGAACAAATCAGAATACATACATGTACAGTAATTATTATTGTGTGAAAATTACTTGTAAAATAACTTAAAATTAATCGGAACGATTACATTTATGTAGAATAGGCGACAATGAAATCCAAAAAATGAAGAGTGTTAATTGTTTTTGTGCGGTTTCTATGCATTGAATTTGCGTTTGGATACACGCATAAGACAAACACTGTTTCTGAAGTACGCCTGAAGGTCAGATTAAAATATAAAACAACTACAACTGCAAGAACGTATTGCTAAGGTAAATACCTCTAAAAATAAAAAAGGTTTAAGGTTTTACGATTATCGCAGACACCGTTTTCGAGCTGCCGAGTGTCATGTCATAATGTTGAAAGCATCGACAATATATTCCAGAGTGTGTATCCGAACGTCCTAGCCATATTGACGTTTTCTACGGGCGCGCACTGCACTGGTGCAGTGTAGTCTGTGGTGAAGTCTTGCGTTGATCATATCACAATCTTATCCTATTTATAGTGTCTCTCGCATCTTCTCTAATCATAAAACTTAAACTATTGTAGAGCCATACCTCTAAGCTTTAATACGACGTACTGTATGTACATGATTTTTTTTTGTTAGGGCTTAGCTCTATTCAAATTCATGTCCTTAGCGGATAGACAAGCTTGTATTTCAATTGACCGACTAAAACCCGCATTTATACTCGACGAATGTGAGGGAAACAAAAGTAAAGAAATTACAACACCCAACATACAAAGTAATAGTAATGTAATAAAAAGAAACCACCAAGTAACAAAGGAAAAATCCCCAGATCCAGTAAATAAAGAACAGATTGTCATTCGCAGTGGTCGCGTCAGTATTCTTAAGTAGTTAATCTAGTCTAGTCAGTATTCTTAATAAGATTTTTTGACGAATAAGAGCTAATGCAAACGAAACATAGTTGGTACCCAATGAGAAAGGAACGCCCCATTAGATTAAGTAGACGTAAGACGTATTTTATTATAATAGTTATTTGCATGACGTTGTCATGCGAACTATTGTGGATTCCAATGGGATGATATTATTTATAGCAGAATCTTGAGCATGACAAACACCCTTAGAATTATTAAATTTAATAAATAGGGAGCACTTAAAGTCAGCCCCGTCCAACAGGCGTCCGCAAAAATAAAATTTATATATGAACTGTATAATACTATGCTCAATTTAACTTCAGCTGTCTAAGTTAATTTGGTTCGGTGTCACAACAGATGACATCGCTTCACAATCGGTCAAGCGCAAGTTCAAGTCCCAGCAAAGTTGAAAGTCGCTTTTAGTGAATTCCAAAATTTTAAATTCATACATTTATTTCGGCTTGTAAACAGTTATTGACCTATATTAAAACCTGCTGTTTACCACACTTGATTAAGATAATTTACAAATCTATTATCCGTAAACATGCTGAACGAACAGCGCAAAAAATATAAATTAACGTTTTAGCATAAATAGTGACCTTCAACACCTACACCGACCCAGCCAGTTGTTGGACAACCGTGACGTATTCAAGCCAAGGAAGAAATTGAGGTAGTCTCAACTGCGGAGATACAGAACTGGATGGGTTACATTGAACAACACTTGGGTGAGGTATGTGTTATTGCTTCTGATGGAAAGCTTAACTCAGATCAGAAGCTTAAAATAACCAATTTGTGCCGAAAGATTGGACATGGAGTTTCGCAACTGACTGTTCAATACCAGTCGCTTAAACAAAATGTCCTTAATACCCATAACTCCCTAAAAATATTGAATGAATAAAGGGACTGCGTGCTGCGTGCGACTGTGCAAAGCGGCAGGAAACAGCTGCATCAACTTTTGCAGACATGGAGAAGAAGGGATCTAACAACTTCGTTCGTCCTAATACTTTTACCTCCGTGGCGATTTATCCCACCGACAGTTCATAGACAAGGGATGAAACCAAGAACATAGTCCAGAAAATTATATGCCCAGGTTAAATGAAGCAGAAAGTGAGAGACGTACGCAAGATTGGGAAAGGAGGACTCATAATTAAGACGGATACGAAAGATGACTTAGATAAGCTGAGGCAATCAGTTGAAACTGCTTCGTCAGGGCTTACCGTCGACGAACCGAAAAAGGGTAAACCACGCATAAAAGATGTTCCAGCATCAATGGCGGCAAATGAGATTTATAAATCCATTTAAGTTCAAAGCTTGGCCGACAAACTGCCAACTATATCCAGAGATACCTTTTTGTCCTTAATCAAACTGAGACAGAAATCTGATAGAAAAGATGTTGAGAACTGCAACTACATCTTAGAAGTTCCTGCGATCATTTGCAAGGCTCTCATCACACAAGACAGATTGTTCAAAAATTGGCCTTCCTGCCCAGTGCCCGGTACGAGATATTACACTGGTAACGAGATGTTACAAGTGCCAGCAGTTCGGTCATGCGGCCAAGACAGGCAAAGTTGCTGCCCCCAAATGTGGACATTGCGGTGAAAAAGGACACACTATCCACGACAGCACAAAGAAAACCGAAGGGCCAAAATGTGTAACAAGATTGCGGTTCAAAAAAAACAGCCAGCCATAAAACGGAAGAACCAGAGTGTCCTGCAAAACAATCTGCCGAAAACAGGTACATTAACTAGATTGATTATAAAGGCGCCTAACATCGCGATACTCGAATATATTTTAGACTTAACTTTATTGTTTTATTTTTCCTATACTATGGATAATATCTTATTGACCGATATAGATTATACATTTCGTACCGATGCAAAGTCATGTGAGGTTGAGGACTGTAGGCAATGTCTTTCTGAATATCAAAGTCACTAACCATACTGACTCAAAACATTCGCATTATTTATAAGAACATAGAAAGCTATCACGTTTTTCTTCATGGACTTAACTTTGATTGTGACATAATGGTACTAACCGAGTGCTGGCTATCTAATCGCCAGGAACACCTGCCAGAAATGCCGGCATACAACTTATTATATACTGTAGTAAACAACAATCAAAACGATAGTGTGATTGTTTATTGTAAGGATCCATTAATGGTTACAATCGAAGAACCAATATTTAAATACTGTGTGAGTCATTGCTTGATTACCAAAATTAGTACAAGTACTGCAATAATCACTGTCAGATCCAGGTATATAGGATCATGATTTGACCTACTTAGTGACATACCGGTGTTAGATTATAGTCGTGGGCGCAGAATTTGGGATACTGGTAACCAAGAGAATTATCACCTGTAACTTCTACACAGTTTTAATTCGTTACAGAGTCAATTACTATCACTATGGTACTAAGTACTACTCTGGACTTAAAAGGAAACCACTGAGCAGTTCCTAGGCCAGTATGTTGTCGCGGCCATGTCCGAACGATCACTGTCGCTCTACAATGTACCATATCGACACCATACGAAACACTAGACTCTACCCAGTACCACATCACATCAGATCATCAGCCTTTTAAAGTTCCCACTGCTGGGACATAGGCCAGTACCAAACAAGGTTATTGTGTATCATTTTAAGTAAACAAATCATGACAAGATCAGACAACTATATAGGTCCCCTTCTGCTAGAAACTTTTCAACTCTTTTCACGCACCCTTAAACAATACGTGGTTTTTTCGTGGTGCGTCTGTTCCAGTGACTGATCGGATTGAGCTCCTGGGCATGGAGTTGACATCCAGTCTTAACTTCGGCGCCTCCATTGAGCACAAAGCCCAAATTGCGGCCAAAAAACTGGGCATCCTAAATAGGGTGAAGCGATACTTTACGCCTGGACAGCTTCTAACCCTGTACAAAGCGCAAGTCCGATCCTGCATGGAGTATTGCAGCCACCTTTGGGATGGCTCAGCAAAGTATCAGCTTGCCGCGCTTGACTCGGTGGAACGCAGAGCTAAGAAGCTCATCGGCGACATTGAACTGGTGGATACCAAGCTTCACAGCTTGGCTCATCGCCGCAAGGTTGCCTGCTTGTCGGTCTTCTACAGACTGTATTTCGGTGAGTGTGCTCAAGAACTCCACGACCTCATCCCACCAGCCCCCTTCTACCATCGGACATCTAGACGCACTGCAAGTTACCATCCTTACCTTGTTGCCATTCCACCAATTCGCACCAAGCGCTTCCAAACATCCTTCATAATGCGCACAGCGAATGAATGGAACTCACTACCTGCGTCTGTGTTTCCGAACGCATTCAACCCGAATCTCTTCAAAGTTAGAGTAAACAGGCTCCTTCTGGGTAAGCTCACTCCATCGTCGACTCTGTCTCTGTCTCCTATGACTTAGACTAGAGTCAAGAGCAAACCCATCTCAAATAAAAAAAAAAATACCTTTGAAGCGCTTAGCTTATTAACAGGTGATATAAATATAAACATTAACTTTGAAAACTGCGACCCTGGGATCCAAGATTACCTTAATATATGCTCATACTATGGTTTTCTCCCCGCACACATATTGCCTACTCATCAGAGCGGTTCCTGTCTGGATCATATGATGATCAGAACGAACTTATCATGTTACGCTTATTACTAACTCAACTATTACAGACCATCACGCTGTTTTACTGACCCTAAACTTAACGCTGCCTAAGCTAAATAGTCCCCAGACGAAAACACAATAAACCACAAACTCGAATGTGATTTATGCAATCTTTAATTTAACCCAGTTTACAATAGTGCTGACGCTAATTTTGCTGTATCGTACTTACTAGCAATATTACGTAATACAACTTATATTAAAGTAAACAAAAAAATTCGTAACATCAAGCCTTGGATGACTCCTGGCCTAATTCGATCTCTGTGTCTTACTACACCGACAGATACAGATTATTAAAATAACCTATAAGAGATACATACATTTTTGGAACAACCTCCTAAAGAACTTAAATAATAATTTCGATAAAAATGAATTAAATAGAGCAGGAAAAATAATAAGGAACTAGATGTGCTTTAAAATATTTTGGTTAGCTGGATACTGACGAAGACGAAATAACCCGTATCTACCTGGCCTCTTTCTTCAGAAAGCGTGAGCACAGTAAGTGGACCTGGCAAAGCCCCGATGGTGCAACTAAAAACGAGATCGACTTCATCATGTCAACCAGGAAGCAAATCTTCAATGATGTCTCTATGATCAACTCGGTGATGGGAGCGATCACCGCATGGTAAGAGGCACATTGAACATTATTTTTATTTTATTTTATTTGGGAAAAAAAACGATATTACATTACATATAACACTTATCAGTTAGGTACTTATATAAAACAAGTCAATGTAATAACCACAACATTTTCCACATATTAATGTCAAGCTTGAAAGGTCTCGACTGATGAAGTCCACGCTCCGTCCAGCACAAATCCAGGTCCAAAACCCCGAGACCTTTCAAATCGAACTCTAGAATCGTTTCAAGTGCCTAGGAAGCTCCGTGGACGAATACAGCGATGGATTCGTGGAATCTGGTCGGGTCTACGTTTTTCAATACCCGCCATACAGATAGGAACAAAAAGCTCTCTGGTCCTACTCTCAAGCTTATGAAGGTCCTTAGCCCTTGGAATAAGGGCTCCAAGGTCTTTGCAAGAGAACTGTCTATTGGGCAGAGCCAGCTCACGAAACTGAAGACAGATGATGGCAGGATCGTATCCGCCAAACCGGAGCTCTTGAGGGAGATCGAGAGATTCTATTCAGTTGTACACGTCAACCAGTAAACCCGTCGCGAATCTAGCGAATGACCCTAGAGCTAGATTGACCCGACACTATACCGAAGACATTCCGGACGTCAGCCTGTATAAGATTAGGATGGCTCTGAAACAGCTTAAGAACAACAAGGCGCCGGGTGATGACGGAGTCACGGCCGAACTCCTGAAGGCGGGTGGAAAACCGGTCCTTAAGGCTCTTCAGAACCTGTTTGATTCCGTCATACTGAGGGGAGGAAGCCACAGGCATGGTGCAGGGGTGTTGTGGTACTGTTCTTCAAGATGGGTGACTATGCCTTACTGTACAACTGTAGGCCCATCCACTTCTAAGCCATGTCTACAAGCTGTTTTCAAGAGTCATCACGAATCGTCTCGCGCGCAGGTTTGACGTTTTCCAGCCTCCCGAACAAGCCGGATTCCATAAAGGCTTCACCACCGTAGACCACATACTCGTACATACGCTGCGGCAGGTTATACAGAAGAGTACAACCTGCCTCTCTGTTTAGCGTTTGTGGACTACGAGAAAGCATTCGATTCGATCGAGACTTGGGCTATACTGCAGTCTCTCCAACTCCAACTTCCGAAAGAGTGGGTCTTAGGATGAACATGGACAAAACCAAGGTGATGCTGAATGCCCATGTTACACCCACTCCTATCAAGGTCGGAGACTCTACACGTTGTGGGCGACTATGTCTACCTGGGACAAACGATCCAGTTGGGTAGGGCTAACTTCGAGAAAGAGGTCAATCGTCAAATCCGACTCGGCTGGGCAGCGTTCGGGAAGTTGCGCGATATCTTATCGTCCAACTTACCACAGTGTCTCAAGACGAAAGTCTATGACCAGTATGTGTTGCCAGTGATGACGCTCTAAGACGTGGCAGCTTATAATGGGCCTCATCAGAAAGCTTACATACAGTCACTCAAAGGGCAATGGAGAGGGCTATGCTCGGAGTTTTCAAGAAAACCAAGAAGAGAAAAAATCATCAGCGCAAATACGCTGCCGGCGGCCAAACAGATAACTATAAAACCAGTCAACTACCGGAGGAGATATGTTAAAAGAGTTTAGGACGCCAAGCAAAATATCGAAGTCAACAGCATTGAAGGCATTGCTAAAGTCAAGCAGAGCAAGTACTGTTAACTTTCCCTCCTCCATTCCTGACCTGATATCGTCCGTGATGTGCACAAGTGCTGAGCTGAGGTAGTGCTGTGTCTACGCCGAAAACCAGATTGGAAAGGATTTAACAGATTGTGTTTGGAAAGGAACGTACTGAGCTGATGGTGGACAAGCTTTTCAAGGACTTTGATAGGAAAGGAAGAATAGATATGGGACGATATTCAGAGAAAGATGCAGGATGTGGTTTTTTGGGTAAAGGAATAATGTGGGCATCTTTCCAGGCTTGTGGGAAGACACCACTAGAAACAGAGAAGTTGAGGATGTAAAGGATGACAGGAAGAATGTTATCAAGGATGGGGATGATCATCTTACGGCTGACACAGTCACTACCAACAGCATTGGATGTAATCGATAGAATACTCTTTTTAACATCACAATCAGTGAATTGACTTAAAACAAAAGGGGAATAATTTGGTATCGGAAGATTTGAAAGATAACTAAGCGTAGTAGCTTTGGTGGCCCTATCCAATACGGGCGAAGTAGAAAAATGACTGTTAAGTAAGTTGAAGTCCATGTCTTTAGGAATCGATTCATGAGACTTTTTTTCCGATACCTAATGTTTTAAGAAATTTCCAGACCTTAGCTGGATCACCGTTTTGAACTGAATTATGAATATGTTGGCGTTGTGCGTTCCTACACACCTTGTTGCATTGATTTCTAATTGACACGTATTTTTCCCTGTTGACATCGTTAGGCCGAATTTTTAACCTAAACTTTGCAGCTGCTTTTTTGCTTAGTAAAATTTTAATGTCGCCAGTCAGCCATGGCGCTGACAGATGCTTAACTCTCACGGCTCGAATAGGTGCATGTGTGTCGTAAAGCTGGATGAGGGTAGAAGACAAGATTTCAACTTGTTCGTCGACGGACGAGGATGTAACCAACGGCGTCCAGTCAATTTTACTGGCATCCTCCTGAAGACGATCAATGTCCATATCATCAAAATTGCGAAGCAGAAGAGTTTTAAACTTATGCTTAGGAGGTCGAATGTTATAGGAAGTGTAAATTAGATCATGATAGGAAAAGGCGTCAGCTAAACATTAACCATGTTTAGCGACGTGATCGTAGGATGAGACAACAATAAGATCAAGAAGCGTGGGAACAGAGTTAGGAAAACGGTGAGTGGCACCAAGATCGAGAATAGAAAGATTGACAGAATCAATAACATGACGAAGAGAAGAAGAGCGGGTGTCTTTTTTAAGAAGACATGTATTAAAGTCGCCCATTATGATGCTATGACTATAAGAAGGAATTAAAGTTTCTAAAATACGTTCGAAAGAAGAGAAGAAATTAATACGAAGAGAAGGGCAATAGTAGACCTCAAGGAGAATCTTAGAATGATGCAGTTCAACTTCCAGGAAAAGATGTTTACCGGCGCTCGGCGGGGGTGGCTGAGTGGACATGTTAACAATAGAAAAGGGAATGTAATTACGCAGATATATGGCCACCCCACCACCACCACCGACCGCGCGATCATTCCTAATAAGCTTAAAACCTGGCAGAGAGTAGGAGGAACAGGGAAGACAAGGTTTTAACCATGATTCAGAAACAAGAATCGCATGAATATTCTTACAGTCAAAGCTTGCCAGCATATCGGGAAAGTGGGCCGGAATACTCTGGGCATTTATGTGGACTACATTAAAGTTCCTGGAGACATCGGAAAAAAGTGAAACAAGAGTGTCGGCTAGAGATGGAACACTTGCAAAACTTTCATCATCACTATCCAAAGAATAAAAAGTATCGGAATTACTGCTACAACCAGGGCTGAGCATAAATATAAATATAAATAAATATCTACTTGTACAAAAACAATAACAAAAAACGCGGTAAACAATTTTCTGTCCACCTGCCAGTTGTGCTAATCTCGAGAGTACAAAAAAAACGAAATACAAAACATTAAAATTAAAGAAGATTTTGTAGTCCAGGCATAAATAAAATAGCGTACAAGTTTCATAACATAAATAGAAAATACGACCGTATAACGGAGCGAAATTAAAAATTTACATAACATTCAGACATTTGTCAAACTGAATCTATCAGATTGTGACAGTGACATTAATAGTACATTACTGCAGCGGCCAGCAAAAGAGGCATTGAAGGACGAACGTTTAAATGTGGGCCGAGGCGAAGCCGAGGCACACATACGTAAGTCCATCAATGCCTAGTTGTGGCCAAGGCTTGTATAGTACTTTTCTCAAATATGCGCGGAAATTTAAACTAATTAGTACCTAGAACTCATTTTGTCAAAATCAATGACGAACAACAATAATTGTTCCCGCGTTAGTGTTCATTTGTTTTTTTTTTCATTAAACAGCGTTCTTTTTGCAAGCCAGTTCGAAATTTAAATGAAACCTTTGATAAGTTACCTCCTTGGTGGCCATGCTTCGGCGAAAAAGATCGTTCCATTTTTAAATTACACGACAGATATGAGTTTACTATGGAATTTATTTGGCCGCTAGACACGACAGATATGGATTTCCATACAACTTTTGCCGGCCGCTGCGCGCATGTTTTTGGCCAGTACAGCAATTGCGATTTATCTCGAAGAAGGTTGTCAAAATAATGCTCAAATTTCCAAGCATGTTTGAGAAAAATACATTAACAAAACAAACGGTACAAACAAAAATAAATTAAATTGAATAAGAGCGGGTGTAAAGTGTTGAAAAATAATTACTACCTACAAACACAATACACAACAAATACCTGGACCATCAGGCATCGACTTAGAGCTTCACTTTCTGGCCACGGAACGCTTGATTTTTGTTGTGGGTACCTTTCCGACTGCGACTGGTTGAGCGACGCCCGGCTCTGCATGTCCAGAGACCTGTTCCGACTGCTGGACGATGCTTTTGAGGTCGGCAGTGCAGGTCACTCGATGTCGAGATCCCTTGGCATCAAGGACGACCACAGTGCCTTGTGAGGTCCAGCATTGGGTCAAGCCAAATCGTTCCCGTGCCGCCATGAAGATGTTGTGTCTGGTTTTCGTGAGGAACTCCGACACTGTGATACCAGATCCCTTCAGCTTAGTTTTACTAAACCAGACTTTATCCCGGAGAGCCACATCATGTAGTTTGAAGAGGATAGGCCGGGGTTTGTTAGATGCGCTGCGCCCCATACTGTGACACCTCTTGATGCCTGACACAGCCAAATCAAGTTTCAATTGTTGTGTAACAACTTGAGCCACCACCTGTGCAGTGTCCTCGTCTTGCTGCTCTGTCACTCCGTGCAACATCGAAATTTTACGCCTACCACGCATCTCCATGTTATCCAGGCTCTGTGCTAGCATGGCAGCTTGCTGCTGGAGATAACCGAGCGCCTGAACAATAAACGTCCGGAATGATGTAAACTCTGTTGCCAAACTTGAGGTGGTGACTGGTGTGGCACACGGAGACTTTTGCAACTCTTTTTCAAATTCAGCCATTCTTACACTGAACAGATTGCTCATATCCGTGATTGTGCGGTTGATAGCTTCCATTGTGGTCAAAAATTCAAATATTGTGAATAAATAAAATATAAATATAGTGTATTGGAGCTGATAACACTTCACTGGCAGGTAGTGATGATTAACTATTATTATGTAGCATCAATATATAAAATTGTTGACTTTTACTATTTTAATTATTTTTTTAAATGAAGAGCAAAAAATTTAGTTGCTTGCGTTTTGACTACCCTCCAATTTTTTTTTACAACTTATTTCCAGACCGCTACGAGGGTTCAACACCGTCTATCAGGCGGAGTGTGTGGGCATTATACAAGCGGTCCATGCCCTAGAAGCCAGGAGGGTTACGGACGCCCACATAGGAATACTCTCCGACAGCGCATCAGTCCTCCAATCCTTACGGAAAAAATATATTACATCAAAACTAGTACTAGAATGTCACAACGCACTAGAACAAATAACAGTATCTAGTCGCAACACGGTGACACTACAATGGATAAAGGGACACAGCGGATCGCTGGGCAACGACGCGGCTGACAAGCTTGCGAGACGTGGATCCAGCTCGGCGGTCTATGGACCCGAACCTGTTGTTCCCATTCCCTTCAACCAAATACGCAGGTGGCTACAGGAATTCACCCAGACACAGGCGGAGAACTGGTGGGCCTCGACACCGGGCTGCAGGCAGTCCAAAGAAGCTCTGCCATCTTTGGACAGTAGGCTTACCAGGCGTCTTTTACGACTGGACAGGAATGGCCTGCGCCTGGTGACGGGGACCATCACGGGACACTGCTTACTCAACAAACACTTCCACACAATAGGCATCACGGACAGTCCTCTGCGCAGGGCATGCATGGAGGCCGAGGAAACCGTTACGCACGTTCTCTTTGATTGCGCAGGTGTGCCCAGATAAGAACACGAACCCTCGGGTCACCCAGATCTTACACAGATATGTTGAGGAAACCAGGAGCTCTAATTGACTTCTGGAGGGAGGTGGGCTGGTTGGAGTGACCACCCAACGGCCGCCATGGCCCACGTACAAAGGTCCATTTGAAGGACTAAGTGCGGAAACCAAACCCCCCTAACATAGAACATAAGAGCCTCAATTTAACATTACTAACTCTCTTCTTTATGCCCATAAATATGTATTCCAACCAGTCAGCATGCGTTATTGTCCTTTTATCCTTAAAACAGGCAACATTAATTATCTCGGGGTTATTATAGATAAAAGACTATCCTTAAAACCTCATATTGATAGCCTAGTTAATAGAGTGCCCAAATTAATTTAAGTTGAGAACGATTGCAGATTCAATATTGATCAAACAAGTCTGTTTGGCCCTAGCTCAATCTGTAATCCAATTCTGTATCGCCTCATGGGGTGGAGCATCAAAAACGCATCTACTGCCTCTTGAAAGGGCTCGGAAAGCAATTTTAATTTCCACCCTTTTCTCTACCCCACTGATCTACTTTACAAATCCTGCAACGTGCTGACTATTCGCCAGCTTTTCATAATGCAATTAGTATTAAAACAACACACCAAGCTTTCCTATAACGCCGAATGCATAAATAATAAGAGCTAAAATGACATTGTCTGAGATTCTAATGCATCCTCAAAATATGTCTTTTTAAATAGATTCTTTACATTCTTAGGTCCATTTCTGTACAATCGATTTAAAAGAAAAAATATAAAATTAAGTCTATAAATTAAATTATTTTAGTTATAAAAAAACTATTCTTGATCAACTGCTTAGCATCTCTTACGGAGAGACAGAAGATCTCCTGGTTGTACCAAAATAATAATTTTGCTGTGTCTTTAATTTAAGTATTCCTAAAAAAGTTATACCCATTGGTGAAGACCGGACCAGGGGTACGTGCTCGGAAAGATCAACAGTGCAACGCTTGTGGAGGTTAGCATGACACGGCGTGGTGTAAATTCTCGCGATATGTTTGTCGTGTATGCAACAAACAAGGACATTTACACCGCGTATATTATATATCGTATAGAAGTAGGACATCAAGCATAACATCAGATGGTGAACGAAGTGACGAGGTAAGGGTGATAGAAATTTATAATTTATGTGTAACACAGTGTCCACCAATATTTTATAAATTAAAAGTGCACAACCAAGAATTAAGTATAGAATGTGACAGTGGAAGTGCTAACAGTTATTCAGTGATATTAACATAAACTCATATAATATAATTATACAGTGATAGATATTATACAGTGGAAATAGTATGTAGTGTGTGTATGAATACGTATTACCTATGTATACATGTGTACCTATCTTATAATAATGTATCATTTTATATTTGACTCACTAATAAATGGTTACTTGTATGAAGCAGTGTTTCTTTAAACGACCAACCTTATATGGCGACCATGCCATGTGTGACTCGGGTTCGGAAAAACATCGCATATGTGGACACTACAAAATCTTTAAATTTTCGTATGAACTCTAAATAAATTTTGGTGCCGAGTGTAAAGAAAAGTGAACTATGTGTCATTCAAAAGTGGAAAAAGAGGACGTTTTTATAACCCAAAACGCGCTGGGTTCGAATACTGCAACGGTTCAAGAATTGAAATCCCATCTCTCGGGGATAAGTATAACACTCATCGTTATCTGCACGATCTTGGGTGTTGAACTCCTGTATGTTGTATATAAGCTGTACAAGAGATGTCACATGGCTTGGATTAGAGAGGAAACAATGGTCCAAAATTTGAGGCGCTCCTTCAGACGTTCGGATCCTGGGCTACGTCCGCAACCTCAAGCCTATTATTGTCGGGATGAGACAGCGGCCAAGAAGCTAAGGTAACCTGCAAATAATATGTTAGTAGTCTAATATTACTTAGTACTTGTAATGGCTAGTGATTTGAAAGATATATATGAAAATCTGAAACATATTAAAGAAAGTTTAGTTAAGCTACTCTAAGAGAACTAAAGACGTTTTACAGTCTAAACTAAAAGAAGCTTATAAGTTAAATCAGGAATGTTATGTATGTGCAAATAAATTAATAACTACAGTTAAAGGCAGGCATTAACGGAGGTACAGTCATATTGCGACTTGATTAAAGATTTATATTTGCAAATCGAAACCATATGTTCTAAAGATTAGCAGACAGCTCCCAATCGAGTTCAAAGATGCGTGTAGCCACAGAAACCAGCACCATGGAGAAGTTTAGCTATAAAACAGCCGTCTCCATGCTCCCTGTGATGACGGGTGAGGAGGATGTTACCAGGAACTTGATGGATGCAATCGAATTATACAATAGCACACTCGACGATGAAGGTAAGAGTATGTTAGTAAAACTCGTTTGACACAAGGTACTAAGATGAGACTTTCGCAGACATATGACACGTGTGATGAACTCATAAGTAATATGCGTAATTACCTTTTGACAACAAAATCGGACACCGCGCTACATACTGAATTCGTTAAAATAAAACAAAACGGTTCGTCCCTCGACAATTATGCCAGTAAAATAGAAAAATTGTTCGTAGATTTGACGATCTCGCAAGCAGATGGCGATCAAAATGCTTTTAAGTTATTACGGCCTTTAAATTAAAAAATTGCCATCAAAAGTTTTGTCAGCGGTTTGCAAAATCGCCAAATATGTACTATTTTAACAGCACGGAATTACACGGCATTGAAGGATGTCATTAGGGCATCTAAGGACGAGGAAGCCTCCTGTAGCCAACAGAATAAAGAGGACTTCGCCTAATTTGTGAATCAAAATAGAACAGGTACGTATAGATCCCGTGGCAGGTATAGAGGTCATCGTGCTGGACGTTCGGGATACCAACAACAACATAGACCGGTACATAATCATAAACCAATTGGAGTCATAAAGCCAGAAGTCAAATATAAGTAATTGTAGTAGTTAGTTTAGTTTCGGCGGGCTGTTGCGGCCACGAATAAGCGCTTATTTTGCGTACGGGAAAATAAACTAAATAAATTGTAGTAAATTAGATTTGTATGCCAATAAAGGAGGTAAAACTACATTAATACGTCGATAGTGGATGGCTGAATTGTAAATACTATTGACCAGCTCAAAAAGTGAGGTTGTGTCAGTAAATGATGTACAAAATAAGGAGTTTAATATGTCGGAATTTAGTTCCAGATACTGTAAGGTGTTCGAGGAAGGTCTGGGTCGATTCACTAGCGCTGCGCGTGCCGGTGGAGCGGGCATTGAAGCAGCTGTTGCGGGATGGCATCCTTACACCTGTGCTTTGCTCGGACTGGGCCACACCCATCGTGCCAGTGGTAAAAAAGAATGGTATTATATCAGAATTTGTGCTGATTACAAATTAACATTAAATATGGTTTTGGAAGTTGACCGTTATCCCTTACCACGAGTAGAAGATTTGTTAGCTTGTTTACATGGCGGTGAGCACTTTAGTAAGATAGACTTATCTCAAGCACACGCACAATTTAAATAAGATAAATCAAAGAAATTTACGGTTATAAGTACACATAAAGATATGTTCATGTTTAATCGTTAAGTGTAGGTTAGCATCCAGCTCAACAATTTTTCAAAGATCTTTAGAGCAATATATAAATTGTCTTTTTAGATGATATTATCATAACGGGAACTCATGAACATATATTAACAATTTATGCTAGGTCTTTGATCGTTTACAAACATATGGTCTCAAGATAAATAAGGAAAAATGTAGTTTTTTTTAAAAGAGAATAAGTTATTTAGGCCACATTATTAGCAAAGATGATGATGTACTATGCAAAATTCCTTAAGAACGTCAGTACAATCCTTTCACCACTATAAAAGCTGCTCAGAGTAATGTTCCTTTCAACTGGTGTGGTAAATATGAGGAAGCATTCAAGAGTGGTAAAAAACAACCAGCTTCAGGTGATATTATGACGGAGAGGCGTGAGATGATCCTGCAGTCTTCAGATGGGGCGTGCAAATACCGTTACCTCAATCGACGGATCTCTAAATGCTTGAAAAGAGACCTCCGCCGCTTTAATGCCGAGCGTATTAAAGACGCGATTAAGCGAAATAAAGGAGCCACTACCGTTACATCGAGGTGTTGAAGTGTTTGTACAAAAACGCCACCATGTCAGTCCGTCTTCAGGATCAGACCACGAAAACTATCCTTCTCCAGCGCGGAGTGACACAGGGAGACGTTATTTCTCCGAAACTGTTCACTGCTGCGCTGGAGGATGTCTACAAGGTTCTGGACTGGAGCGGACTAGACATCAACGTTAATGGCGAGTACATCACTCACCTTCGGTTTGGCGTCGACATATTGGTCATGACTGAGACCATGGAGGGCCTTAGTACAATGTTCGATGACCTCAGCAGAGCTTCTGATGCCCATGTAACACCCACTCCTATCAAGATCGGAGACTATATTCGAAGTTGTAAACGATAATGTCTACCAGGGACAAACGGTCCAGTTGGGCGGCGTTGGGTTTAGTTACGCGTATATTCTCGTCCAATTTACCGCAGTATCTCAAGACAAAAGTCTATGACCAGTGTGTGTTGCCAGTATCACCTACGGGACCGAGACGTGGTCGCTCACAACCGGCCTTATCAGAAAGCTTAAAGTCACCCAAAGGGCAATGGGGAGGGCTATGTTCGGCATTTCCTTGCGCGATCGCATGAGAAATGAGGATATCCGCAGTAGAACCAAACTTACCAACATCGCCCGAAGAATTGCGAAAATTAAGTGGCAGTGGGCACATCGCTCGCAGAACGGATGACCGGAATGGCGACCGCAAACCAGAAGATGTGTTGGAAGGCCTCCCACTACTTGGACCGATGACCTGGCTAATCTATAGCTCCTATACAGTTCGGCAAATTGCTTTTATCTTTGAATCCTTTCGCGATATTAATCCAATCTCTTGCTTGTGTAGGTGGTTTACAGATATAAAAACTTTTTAACAAAAAATTCAACCGACTTCAAAATAAAAACACTACAAAGTGAAAAATAACTTCAACCGCGAAAGTCGGTGTTCTTGTTTTGGTTTCTTCGTTTTTGACACAGTCTTCCGAAATTGAAGTTGTTTTTCACTTTGTAGTGTTTTTATTTTGAAGTCGGTTGTATTTTTTGTTAAAAAGTTTTTTATTTTCACTTTTTAGTTGTGGTCCAAAGTGAAGCCAGAATAGATTAACCCAGAAACATGAAACTTAAACAAAAACGGTGGATTTAGAGTATAACAGGGTGAACTGTTCCCACCTGCGTACCCCTTTAGAGCATGCTAGTGTGATGTTATGTTATGAAATGATGTTAACAATAAACAGACATCCGATTGCAGCTATGCCGAGTGATTTGCCGTCATTTATTGAAGACTTCTGATGTATATCTCCGAAGTGAAGAAAATTTTAAATTAAGATGGGACCGCATGACAAGCACTTCAAATGAAAAAAAAATCATCAAAATCGGTCCCACCCAGTAAATAGTTCTGAGGTAACACACGAAAAAAAAAACAGCCGAATTGATAACCTCCTCCTTTTTGGGAAGTCGGTTAAAATAAAATAGGTTATTAATAATGACTTGGCACTTTGTTCGCACTTTACGTTGCATTGTTGAAAATCCTCTTGTAAGTGAGTAGTGATTGACTGACTAATCTGCGGTCAGTCAATGAAGCCCCAGTTGTGAAATGTCTGAAAATATTTATCTGTCTCAGGATTCAAAATACAAAAAAATTTAAGCATATTAGAGACAACTACACAAGATTTAGAAACAAAAACTCTAAAAGCGGCTCCGGTGCATCCACAAGCAAGGATTTCTTATATTCACATCATATGGAATTTTTGAATCCTATATCACGCACACGACCACCGAAATTATCGACAAAAGGTTCTAAGCAAACAATCAGCAAAGGAAAATGCAAAGGTCGCTAGTGAGGATTAATTGAAATGTTATCTGAAATAATTCAGACAAGAATCAGGAAATGTACAGACCTGAATATAATATTTGACGTCACTTGTAGGCAATTTTGCTGGTAATAGGGAGACTAAGTACACGATATTTTCAGAACTTTTAAAAGCATTGGACAACTTTCGACTGGCAACACTTGTTGTTTATGATACCCAAAAATGTCATGGCGGGAACTTCAACCAAGGCGCGCTTTTTCAATTTTTGTCCAATTTTTTTCATTGAATTTAAATACTGAAACTTTTGGGGAACTTCAACCAAGGCGCGCTTTTTCAATTTTTGTCCAAGTTTTTTCATTGAATTTAAATACTGAAACTTGTGTATATTTGCTGTAAATAGTTTGTTCTCGTCCTGAATATGGACGGGCATGAAGGGAGCGGGGCTGATCTCCAGAATCCCAAGATTCGAAAGCGGACTTTTGGCGCTGATGCTGAGGACCATGTCGGCGGCGGTGAGGAAAGTGACTCTATTAATGACGCGCCCTACTTCAAACCTAATTATAAAAGACTGTATCCAGAGCATTCGGGTAGCACGGAGTTTAAAGTGTTTGTAGAAAGTCAGGATAAAAAACGATTGGGAAATAAAAGCCCCACATACTTGAATCACATTTTCGGACACAGTGGACGTTAAAGGTGTGGTGGCAATACGCCGTGTCAATGCGAATAAAATTGTAGTCGTATTCAAGCAATACAACACGGCCAACAATTTCATCAACAACGTAACATTCCTAGAAAAACATAAAATGAGGGCCGCAGCCCAGATAGAAGGAGTTGGCATCATCAGGTTCGTGCCAACAAATATTTCTAATAAAGAATTGTACACAAAGCTTTCTTCTGTCTACGAAATTGTGGCAATCAGAAGATTTACAAAGAAAGTGGGACAGAACAGGGTACCACTTCATACAGTCGCTGTTTCAAATTCAACAGCGCTGCAGCTGCTGTGCTGGAGATCACTCTTACAAAGAGTGTGACAAGCCTAATGAGCTCTGCTGCATTAACTGCGGTGGACCTCACTTGGCTATGTCAAGGACCTGTTCGGTTAAGATAAGGAAAATGTTGGAAAAAAAGAAAAAGTAACTTATGCCAACATAGTAAATACAACCAATACTAAGAAGGAAACTGACTTCCCTCCTTTGCCGGACCGCTCCAAGACTTTTCTCAATAAAAAGGAAAATGTAAATAATGTAAATAAAGAACTTATAAGTTTTTAAACTGTCATGGTCACTAACACTAATATTAACATTATAAGCGGGATATTTACCATGTTTACTGTTTGTAGCGAGTTTCCATGACCCATAGTCAGTCAGATTGACTCGCCCACATACTACCTAGCGAAACACGTAGCTACTGTTCTTCAACCATTAGTTGGACATTCAACATCTTATGTAAGAGACTCTCGACATTTCGTTGACATCTTGCAATCCATAGATCTCCAAACAAATGACGTTATGATCAGCTTCGATTTTGAGTCCTTATTTACCAATGTTCCAGTGGCGGACTGCATGGAGGTAATTGAGATGAAATTGCAAGAAAATAACATCCCTGTAGAGTACGTGAAATTACTTCATCACTGTTTATCTACCAGTTACTTCATATACCAAGGTCAATACTACCTGCAGATTGATGGTGTAGCCATGGGTAGTCCGGTGGCTTCAGTGGTGGCCAACATTTGGATGGAACATTTTGAAGAGTTGGCGGTCTCCACTGCATCCACACATATTAAATTATGGAAAAGGTATGTTGATGACGTTTTTGGGATCATTGAAGGAGACCAACATGAGGTAGAATTATGCTTGGCACACCTTAATAGCATACATTGTAAAATCAAATTTACCTACGAGATGGAAAAAGAGAGGGAAATTCCATTCTTGGACGTAAAAATAGGGGCTCGTGCTGACGGTTCTTTGAGTCATACAGTGTATAGGAAGTTGACTCACACGGATCGATATCTACACGCTGATTCTCACCACCATCCCCGACAACTGAACTCTGTAGTGACTTCACTTACCAACCGCGCATATGATCTATGCGACGAGGAACATTTACGTGCTGAGCTAACACATGTGCAGAGGGTCCTACAGAGAAACGGATATACAGGGAAGGCTGCACAACCTAATCAAAAAACTGGTTGTAAGCACCGGAAGTGCGAGGTTGAGAGGCAGCCAGCATTTTTGCCGTACGTGAGGGGAGTGACAGATAAGGTTGCTAACATTCTTCGGAAATACGCCGTAAAGACTGTCTTCACTCCTTTCAGAAAAGTGTCACAGATGCTGCGCTCGCCGAAGGACAACTTTCCGCTGGAAAAGCCCGGTGTTTATAAAGTAGATTGTAGTTGTGGCAAGTCATACATCGGTCAGACGAAGCGTACGGTTGCTTGTCGAATTTCAGAGCACATCAGGGCAGTAAAGAACAATGACACACAAAAATCGGCCATAGCTCAACATCTCTTGGAATCAGGATTGAACCACTGGATTGAGTTACATAACCCTCAGGTCATTTCGACAGAACGCCACTATATCCCTAGACTGGTGAGGGAAGCTATCGAAATTACCAAATATAAAAATTTCAACCGGGAGGATGGGTTTCAACTGTCGAGAGCTTGGAATCCAGTGGTCCAGCTGTGTAAACCCCGAAAAAGTGCCGTAAAAAGTCCGCGAGCGGACAAAGTGAGTTTCGTGTGTCGGGAACAGAATCGAGTTGTGAGTGACAATGGTAGCGGTACCGAGTGCAAAAAACAAACAAGAAAGAGGGTAGACCGTTTTGTCTCCTCATAAACACCCACCCGCAATGACTTCAGTTTATCCGTGATCATGGTGCTTGCAACAGCACCGAAATATCGGAAACTCGCTACAAACAGTAAACATGGTAAATATCTCGCTTATATTATTAATAAAGAACTTGTTCTAAATAAGAACAAAATGAAATTGTATAATGTGGATAGTGTTCGTAACACACCTTTATATAAAGAAACCATGCCTGAGAAATAATACCTAAACCAAATATCCAAGCCCAAATCATTGCCTAAATGATGTTCTAATGGCCTTAGTCCATAATTTAGTACAACTAAGCAACAAATCGGATGATGTGCCCATAACCACGTCGTCTATCAAAGACATACTTATCAAAAATCTGTCAACTTAATGGATTTGAGTTCCAACATTATGAATTCCTTATGTATTGCACAGTATAATGCTCAAAGTTTAAATAATAAAAAACCTTTATTAATTAATTTTCTACGAAATCAAAATATAGATATTTGTCTAATAGATGAAACTTGGCTAAAAGACCAACAGAGTTTTAAAATACCTGACTATAATTTGTACCATAAAAATTCAGCTAACAGTCATAATGGATTAGCTATCTTAATAAAGCCATGTTTAGAATATAAGGTTTTAGACAACCATTTCTATGAAGATATTCAGACTATCGCAATTTCCGTATTTACATAAATAGGCGCCATAACAGTTTTATGTGTATATTGTCTACCTAAATCTGGGCATATAAGAATAAATCGATTGCAGAATATTATCAGGAACCTACCTAAACCTATATTCGTAAGTGATGATTTCAATGCCTTCGGATGCGTGTCCACAAAAGGCAGGGGGCAAGATTTATATGATTTAATTGATGATAATGACTTATGTATAATTAATAATGGTGACTTTACTACAGTCAATCGCCCTCATTGCAATCCATCGGCAATTGATGTAACTTTCGTTAGTCCTAATCTTGCGCCGCTTTGTGAGTGGTCTGTTCATGATGACACAATGGGAAGTTATCATTACCCAACTATTACAAAACTTGCAATTTATGCTGACAAATATCAAGTTAATCCGCCTGTTGACAGATTTTTGTACAATCAAACTGATTGGAGTAAGTTTTTTGAAATATCCAAAAATGTTTTCCATGACTTGACGATTGATAAAAAGGATCCAATGTCCACTTACCTCGAATTTTGTACTCGCCTTGATGCCTTGAAGGAAATTGTGATTCCAAAGTTGGTTAAAACTAGTGATTAGTTAGAAGTAGAATTCCAGCTCCTTGGTGGAATTCTATTTGTGAGCAAAGTGTAATTGTATCTTAAACTGCTCTGAAACTGTACAGAAGTGACCCAACTATAGATAATTACATTAATCATAAGAGATTAGATGCATTTAAAAAACGTACAATTTCAGAACAGAAGAAGACTTGTTGGAACAACTTTTGTAACACTTTTATTAGAACTACTCCACTAAGTAAAATTTGGAACCTTATTAAGAGATTTAAAGGCATCAGATCTGGTAACAAATCATACAGGGATGAATTTATTCAACTATTTTTGACAAAAATATCTGATAATAGTATCTATAAGATAGTAGTGAATATAAGCATTATTTTGATCTCAATAATGACAACCCAAACACCAAATTTTTATTGGATCCTTTTACATGAACTGAATTCTTAATGAGTTTGCAATCTAGTAAAAATACAACCCCAGGTTTAGATGATTTCTCTTACATACTGATTAAAAATCTTAATGATGATTTATTCTTTCAAATTCTTAACAGTCTTTGGTGTAAGCAAATAAAACCAGAATTATGGAAAACACAGTGTGTGATTACCATATTAAAACCCAACAAACCACCGAATTTAGCTAGCAGCTATCGTCCAATCTCGTTATCCTCATGTCTTGGAAAGATCTTTGAGAATATCTTGAAGAATCGTTTGTATAAATTCACTGGATGTTCAAAATGTAACTAGTGTACCGCATACAGATTATTATAGCTCCATAAACGAAGAACTGAAAAATCTCTGGGTTGAAATGTGGAAGAAAGACCAAGAGCAGAAAGGAAAAGGTACGGAAGTATCCCAACAGACTTACCGACAGAACCCTGGTACAACGTCCTGGAGTCAGCCAGCCGGCACTTTATCACCACGATTAACAGGCTTCGCTTTGGCCATACCACCACACCTGCCCACTTATCCCGTTGGGGCATAATTTCAAGTGATTCTTGTAAATTCTGTAACACACCGCAAGCTGACGCTGAACACCTGATTTTGAACTGTCAAAATTTTGCAATAGAAAGAATGATACTTGCCAGTGAAGTGAGTGATATCTTACCAAATACATGCATGGAGTACTGCTCTTACCTCTGGGATGCATCTGCCAAATACCAGTTTGATGCACTTGAGTCGATTGACAGAAGGGCCAAAAGGTTTATTGGCAACGATGCACTGGTCGCCTCAAAGCTCCAGAGCCTCGAACATCGACGCCGAGTTGCCAGCCTGTCGGTTTTTTGTCGGTTACATTTCGGGGAGTGTGCGACGGAACTGCACAATTTGATTCCGCCTAGCCCTTTCCACCATCGGACTACAAGACGTACGGCAATGTGCCATCGGTACATGGTGGATATCGCACCCATACGCACAAAGCGTTTTGATAATACTTTAATTGTGCGTACAGCTAAGGAGTGGAATTCCCTGCCGGCGTCCTTGTTTCCTGATAGCTACAACCTAGGGTTCTTCAAGTCAAGAGTGAGTAGGTTACTTCTAGGCAGGCGTGCTCCACCTTAGACCATATCATCGCTTAACATCAGGCGAGATAGTGGTCAAACGCGAGCCTATAATAAAAATTAAAAATAATTCCTCCCGCCGCCTGAACGATATTCTCAAAACTAAAAAGTGTTTTGTGCCGATTTTTAAATGTATTAAAAACAGTTGTGGAAGTGTGTAGTGTACAAATCAAGTGTGTAAACTCTTAAAACTTCAAATTAAGACTTTTTTATTAAAGACTTGGCTTAAAGGTCTCGTAACCAAGCCAGTGCAATAGCCACATAAAATAAAAAATAAAAAACCCAAACACTTTATAAAGCAGTGTCAACTGTCAAACTTGACAGCTTTTTAAATGACAGATTGTTTGGTATTTGAAGCGGTACAGTAATACTTTTCGTTAGTTTTAATTTTGTTTGTGAAAGTTGTTCGAAGTGTTAAGCGTGTGTTATAACACGAGTGATTGTCGATGTCGTCGTCCTAAATACAGAAAAACAGCGAATGCAAAATAGATTTTTTGTATACAATCATTTCCTAACGTTGTACTGGTTAGGGGATTTTGGGAGGAGGTTGATACACATTCGTATGGGAACTTGATCACAACGAATCAAAGTGATTCTTTTTCTTTCAGATTTCATTATGCCGAGGAAGTATAAAACGAGAGAAGGTGATCGAAAGAGAGCACCTGTAGATAAAGAATTCTTGGAGTCTGCTGTACAAAAAGTTTGGGGCGGCCAAAGTATTCATGGAACTGCAAATGCTCACGGAATAGCAGTCATGACTTTAAAAAGATACGTTCGAAAAACAAGAGGTGCTACAGAGGATGAAGTAATTGAATATGCTCCAAAATATAGGCACTCTCAGGTGTTTACAAACGTGGAGGAAAATGAGTTAGTGGAGTATTTAATTATAGCTAGCAAACTCTATCACGGATTGACACCAAATACTATTCGACAACTTGCCTACCAATATGCTTATAACAACCAAAAAAAACCGGCCCAGTGCGAGTCGGGCATTATCGCAAAAAACTGCAAAAAAAATATGTTATGCTAATTCGAGTCGAGGTAGACGCATAGATGCGTCAGTTCATTCTTTTGAAAAGAAACATCCAATTTTAATTCATGCTTCACATAGATTAACTAAATTATATTTCCAAAGAGACATCCAATTGTTGTTGGCATCTGTGCGAGAAGCAGTATGGCCAATTAATGGTAGGTGTCTTGCGAAGCGCACAGTCAATACTTGCGTAAGATTTAGACGACTACGAGGCGTGACGTTACAACCTAAATTTTTCAAATTCAAAATCTTTATTTCGAGCGAAAACTCATATAGGGTTAGTAACAATGTGCTTAAAACTAAGTGTTAGTAAACAACACGATACCTTGACACATGTAAATAGGTAATTTAACGGCCCAGAGCATAACAACTGACTATCCCTTTGTATTTGTTGGCTTGGACTTTGCTGGCCCATTTTATATTATCAATCGTAAAGGCCGTGGGAGTCGTGTACTTAAAGCTCGTCGAGTAATAAATAAAGTGGGTAAGTGTTTCAGTTGATTAGGACTTTATTGGATGCAACTTTGTAGCTGCCGCGGTTACCTATCATAAGTTCGAAAAATATTTGACCCAATTTCATTTCACCACACTTTTAAAACTTTTCAAGTAATATCGTTTCCTTTTTTTTTATTTCATCGAAGTCACATCTACCACTGTGTCAGTTGACTTATTATCAATTACCGAAGTTACACTTGGCTGTAATAACATTTGTTCGAAGTATTATGTTCTCGAACATTCATTATACCACTGTTTTAATTACCATAATTTTCATATCACCAAACGCCTAGTTTTTTTCCTTTGTATTTTATTGGGTGGAGAAGCTAGCGTATGTTTTGGTGGGATTCGCTTTTGGTGAGAGCGGCATTACCTATAAAAAGTCAAAAATAACTACTGCTGTACTCTTGGCGGAGTACCGTATAAATCAGAGCCCTAGCCAGTGCGAGTCATCCACGTCCCCTTCGTTGTCCCTGGGACCTGCAGAAACCGCACCGCCGCGCGTCCGCCACCCCGAGTTGCAGCTCAGCTAACGGATGTAGGGCGAAGAGCGAATATTCTGCGCCTTAAAACAGAATCGTCTCACTAGGGTGGATACCCGAAATAAAACCGAGCACATCCGAAGGCTCTAAGGCGGTAACCCCGCTATGGGATTAAGGCACAGTGGGCTAATCACCCACTTGTCCGACAATAATTGATTCCTGAAACTGAAACAGAAACCGGACCTATCTTTTACCGACTAATTTTGTAATGAAAAAACGGACACGAATTGCTTATTGGAACGTTGGCTTGGTGAGCTGAGAACGTCCGGGGCCTTGACTTAGCTGTATTCAGGTAAAGAAAGGGAGGAAGATGTGCGCGAGTATGGCGTGGGGCTCCTCCTTTCTAATGCAGCTAAGAATAGCCTCTTGGACTAGAAACCGATCTCAGACAGGATCATGTGTGCCCGTTTCAACTCAAGAGCCGGGAAGATCTCCATTATCCAGTGCTACGTCCTAACCAATGCATCATCAGAGGATACCAAGGACAACTGCTACAATGCCCTCAACGCCACCCTTAGGAGCATAAAAAAGCAAGACATCGTCATGGGGGACCTGAATGCAAAGGTTAAGAGTGTTAACACTAACCGCGTGCGGCATATGGGTACACAGGAACTTGGAGTGTGCAACGAGAATGGGGAGCGATTTATCGAGTTTTGCCAGAACCTCAACCTTACCATTCGAAGAACATTATTCATTCATGGCGGCCACCATAAGTACACGTGGAACACACCCGATGGGGACACCCAGAACTAAATTGACCACTTCGCCATTAGTGCCAAATGGCGGTCTTCACTGTTCGATGTCCGCAACCGCAGGGACGCTGATATTGATAGTGACCACCATCTGGTTGCTGAAGTCCGGCTCAAGATTGCAGTAGCCCGTGCGGCTGGAGAAATTGGCAAGATTGGAAGAAGGTTCGAGGTAAGCAAACTGCGTGACTCACGACTTGCATAATATTTTTTTTGCTGGAATTGCGCAATCGCTTTTCTGTACTCGATGCTGCCACAGACTCATTAGACGAGAAGTGGAACCGCATCAAACTGGGCTATACAAAGAGCTCCGTCGTTCTAGGGCACAAATCAACTCATCCTCGGGAGGCCTGGTATCATAACTCACGTGGAGCCTGATCGAAGATAGAAGGTATCTTCATCTGAGACTGCTTGAGACCCATAACGACACCATACGAGCAGACCTTAACACGCAATACCGTTAGAAACGCAAGGAAATCTAGCAATCTATTGCAGTACCCGCTAATATAGGAGATGGTAGGCTGATGGTATTGCTGATCGTTAAAGAAAAGAAAGAAAGAAAAATATTTATTTGACCCGCACAGGAGACACGAGAAATAAGCATAAAATTAAACAATAACAAAAAATAAAAACCCCGTGCGAGACCAAAAAGGCTCCTATCTCAGCATGCTCAACAACCATGCATGATCGTGCTCAACAAGCTGCAAACTCCGGTAACTTGAAAGAGTTGTACAACGCTACCAAAACCTTGGCAGGTATCAGCAAGTCGAAGAAGAAGCCGCTGAAGTCCAAAGATGGTCAGCTCATTGTGACGTCGGAAGGGCAGCTACTTCGCTGGCGTCAGCACTTTGAAGAGGTCTTCCGTTTGTTAGCTACATCGACGCCTGACGCGCTGCAAGTCAGTTCCCCACCATCTTGGCTTCTCGACATTAACACAGAACCACCTTTAGCCTCTGAAGTTGCGGTGGCAGTCCCTTTGAAGACAGGTAAAGCACCAGGACTCGACCTGATAACTGCGGAAATGCTACAAGCTGTAAGTCAACTTGTAGCATTTCCGCAGTTATCACCTACCGCCGTCTACGTCCTGACGCCTATTAGGATCGCCGAAGAACTCCCAGACAAATGGAACAAAGGTCTTCTTATAACTGTTCTTAAGAAAGGTGATCTTAGCCAGTGCGATAACTGGAGAGGTATAACGTTGCTCTCGATTCCCTCTAAGGATTTTTGTAAGATCATCCTGGATAGATTTTCGAAGGCAGAGGATTCCCTCTAAGGATTTTTGTAAGATCATCCTGGATAGATTTTCGAAGGCAGAGGATACTCTTCTACGCAAAGAGGAGGCTGGTTTCCGCTCGAACAGCTCCTGTACGGATCAGATCAACACTCTCCGTATCATACTGGAACAGGCATCAGAATAGCAGAAGGAGATTTATTTAACCTTTGTAGACTTCGAAAAGGCCTTTGATACGCTCAAGTGGTCTACTATCTAGTCCCGCCTATTGAAGATTGGAGTGCCGCCGAAAATAGTCCGCCTGTTGCAGAGTATTTACTAGAATTATGCCGGTAAGTCTACTCATGACGGCCTCATATCGGATGTCGTAATAGTACAGTACACGCGGGTGTCCGCCTGCCACCTGTCGCCGCTCCTCTTCTTAATCGTTCTTGACGGTATTTATTGAAGAGTTCTGATGTATATCTTCGAAGTTCTTCATCAGATCTTGGCAGCACTTCTCTATAACTACATTTAAAACGTCCGTGATATTTTCACTGAGTATGCTCTGAGAAGACATAATGTATTTTATCTCATAAGAATACCTACGACGCGTTTATCAAAATATTTAATGATTAGGCAGATAAAAATATTCATGGATTAGATTTAGCAATGACCCTCAGAGCAAGTTTGCGCCTTAGCTAGGGCTTAGGCGCAAACTTGCTTGGAATCCTAGATTATCTAATTTAGTGGCACAACGAAGATTAGCTCTTGGGCAATTCCGTCGCAATCCTACCCCTAGTGATCTTACAATTTTGAAAATAAAAACATCGTATATTTTTTCTTAATTACCCAGTATCTGTTTATTGAAAGTACACCAATCCTATACAGTAACCCACTAGTGATATCATTGGCCCATTATTTAACTTTAAAACAAAACTTAATTGCTAAATACATCTGCCGAAAACACAATGGAGGCAAACATAATTCACTTTCCATTATAGGTACAGGTGTCGTTTTAATAAAACCACATATAGTTCTCACCAGGACTGAACTAGCTAGGCTAGATCAGTAAACTAGAGAGAATTTTGTGATTCACGCAGCCACATCTCCATCAGATATGTGGAACAAAATGAGGTGGATCAAAGGTTATCGACAGGAAAAAAACATGCACTAGATCACAAAAAAACAAGAACTACTCAGTTAATTAGCCCCTGACTATGTTAAAGTATCTAAACCTCAATTTATATCTAATAATATACTGCTAGAACAACAATTTTCCATACAAGAACTAGCACCATGAAAAAGAAAAAGAAAAATACATAACCGGGAAATGATAACATCTCATATTCTATGATACATAATCCCCCAATTGTAGGTAAAATCTTCTTACTTAAATTATTTAATAAAACGTAGTAACGGTAAAAAAATGGTAATCCATGGTTCGGGTCTGTTGGATTTGTTTTGGCCAGAGTAAGTCTTAAAGCTTGTTTACAAAAAAAAAAAAAATTGCCGTCAGCCATGTAGGGTGTGACTTGATCAAAGGAATATTTCTTTGGCTGTATTGTGTTTTTCATTTCAGGGATATGTTCTATGTTATGTTCTATTTGTTATTTGTTAATTTCAGGGATATTTCATCCTCGGAATATTTTGACACAGAATCAAAATTAGATGAAAATCAAGAATCTTTGGCTCACTTAAAGAAGTTTGTGAAAGCAACACAAAACTATTTTAAAAACTGTGCTCGAACCAAGTCTAGAAAGTATTTTGACCCACGGGTGGCGCTCCACACATCTCAACGAGCATTTAAGTTAATGATGGTAACGGTAACAAATAATCCATGGTTAATATGGTATAATATGGTAATCCATGGTTCGGGTCTGTTGGATTTGTTTTGGCCAGAGTAAGTCTTCCGAGGTCTCCAAGCCTAACGATGTAAAATTTCTTTGAAAGCTTGTTGCAAAAGAAAGTAAAAATAGCCGTTAGCCATGTTGGGTGTGACTTGATCAAAGGAATATTTCTTTGGCTGTGTTTTGTGTTTTAATTTCAGGGATATTTCATCCTCGGGATATTTTGACGTAGAACCAAAATTAGATGAAACTAAAGAATCTTGGGCTCACTTAAAGGAGTTTGTTAAAGCAACTCTAAACGATTTTAAAAACTGGGCTATCACCCACATGGGTGCCTATGATACATAACGATTTTTTTTGAATAATCGGACTTCAGTTAATATTTGCTTATTTAATTACTTTAAATTGTATCTTCTTTTAATTGTAATCACCTATATAGGTGTATATACATAATATGTCTTATTAATAATTGTAATATATTTTATAAGTATTATATTGTATAAATCAATATCATATAAGTAATCTCGTCGTTGGTTTTCTTATTTACAGTTACACGCCTCAACAGCAAATCGAATCCACTTATCACTTCCTCTTATCGCGGTCGTATTTAAAAACATTGAGATAGGATGAGTCTCAAACCGTTGATGTAATAAACAATACTTCAGTACTTCGATAAGCTTAGTTTACGATAGTCGAACGTTGAAATTATATTTCATCCTCGGGATATTTTAAGCAGAACCAAAATTAGATGAAAATAAAGAATGTTGGGCTCACTTAAAGGAGTTTGTTAAAGCAACTCAAAACGATTTTAAAAACTGTGCTATCACCCACATGGGTGCCTATGATACATAAGGTTTTTATTTGATTAACCAGACTTCAGTTAATATTTGCTTATTTAAGTACTTTAAATTGTATCTTCTTTTAATTGTATTTACCTACATACATAATATGTCTTATTAATAATTGTAATATATTTAGAAGTATTATATTGTATAAATCAATATCATATAAGTAATCTCGTCATTGGTTTTCTTATTTACAGTTACACGCCTCCACAGCAAATCGAATCCACTTATCACTTCCTCTTATCGCGGTTGTATTTAAACACATTGAGATAGGATGAGTCTCAAACCGTTGATGTAATAAACAATACTTCAGTACTTCGATAAGCTTGGTTTAAGATAGTCGAACGTTGAACTTTGTATTTCATCCCCGGGCTATTTTTGAGCAGAACCAAAATTAGGTGACAGTAAATAATCTTGGGCTCACTTAAATGAGTTTGTTAAAGCAACTCAAAACGATTTTAAAAACTGTGCTATCACCCACATGGGTGCATAAGATACATAATGACTTTTTTGATTAACCAGACGTCAGTTCGCTCGCTGTTGGCTAACGTCACGTCGGTCGAAGTAAAACCTACAAAAATAAATAACTTCTTGGATTTACAAAAAATAATAAGTCACAATTGGAAGAACAGCTAACAGAATACGGAATTGACACACAAAACGAAACAGTTGATGAACTGCGAAAACTACTGATCAACTACTGGAAAGGACTATTGTAAACAAACGCCGACAGATCTTCACCACAAACAAAGGCAATCAAAATCATGTCAAATGGTGAGTATTGGGTATCTTTTGAACAATAACTACGATGTATAATCACGTTAAATGAGGTACCAGAAACAAAAAAAGTACACCTACTGTTCACCAAGATCACACCAAAAGTTTTTGACACATTGACTAGTTTCTGTGCGCCTACGAAACCAATTGATTTAACTTATAATGAAAAAACTATGCGAAAAAGCAGTCATCAGTATTAGACAGAGCCGTATTTTGTAGTCGAAATCAATTGCCAACAAAAAATGTTGCAGAATATTGATTGACATTAAAAATACTAGCTGGAGTATGCAACTTCAAAGATATGAACGACCAAATAAAGAAAAGTATATTAATATAGTGTATTCAAGAATTATAAAGTTTGAATTGTTGAAGAGTGATTCTGAACTGAATTTGGAAGAAACCGTGATGCTGGCACGAACTGTGGAAACAGCCTTGGTGCATACTACCAGTAAAAAGAAAACGGAGGTTTCAGTGATATTTCACTAAGAAACAAAAACAAAACAGAAGCAAAATAAATTAAAATTATAGAAAAATCAACCAGTGAAAAACAAGGAAGTCAGATGCTTTTGCTGTGGCAACAATGGCCACATTAAGTCTGAATGCAGATTGATCAAGAAGTACTGTTCAGAGTGCGGGCAACAAAGAATCCACAGAGAATATACTCAATAGAGGGAAATGATCTGAAACCAAGCCGGATAAAGATGTTGAAGTTTCAGTTCAGAAATTATTAAATGAGTAGAAACGATTTGAACATGTCTTGTTCCAAATATGCTTAATTTATGCCATCACAACAAAACTTGCAATGCAGAGTCATGCTGTCCCAGAATATCTATTTCAAATTGTGTCTATGAATATGTTTCTTATGACAGAAAAAGGCAAACAAAATAAATACCTAGTCACCATAGTTCACTACTCAGATTACTTTGAGTTAGATAAATTAAAGGACCTGTCAGCTAAGTCTGTCATAGAATTCTGTAAAAGGAAATTTGCACGTCATGGGATTCCAGAAGTAGTCTGTACAGATGGGGGCATAAATTTCGTTTGTTAGGCATTTGCTTGAGTTTTCCGGTAAATGGAATTTCAAACATCATCACCGCATCATGGAATCATCAAGGAAACTAGAAAGATGAAGCAACGGTAGAGATTGCTAAGAACCTGTTAATGAAGTCAAATGAAGCCAAAGAAGACTACCGAGAGTCCGTGTCACGCCAGCCAAAGCCATCGTCCCAGTCCCAATCCTGCCAGTCAATCACAGCGTGCCAACAACCCACGGAGCCCGTGCAACAACCCAAGCCAAAACCTATTCGCCTGGCCTTCCCAAAAAAAAGTACCCTTCCAACGACTCAAGGGGCGCCCTTGAGTCGGGAACTAACCCATACGCGTTATTATCGGAGAGATGTTATCTTGTAAACCGATAGACGTAATTGTTGTTTGTGTGTGAGTGAGCTTATGTAAATAGACTTTTTATTAAAACAACAATATTTTTTATTATATACACAATATTGTCATATGGTGTGAAAAACGGCTTCGTTTATTCCTTTCTGTTTCATTCAGAAGTGCCTAGTCCGCCCATCTGGATGGGACGACGAAGATAACGACTGAACTTCGTCGAGCGAAGAAGACCGTAATGTTTCACCACGACCAGCCAGAAAAATCTTAATGAAGTTACTCAATAGCGAAGTGCAGAAACCTTAAGCTTGCAAGACAGACTGAGTGGGCAGGCTAGGAAATTGTATAACCGACTCGACGAATACGACTATATATGGGAAGAATGGAAGCACCTACTGAAGCGCGCTTTTCCTGGAAATCGCGATTACGGGAAAATGTTGGAGGAAATGACGAATCGAAGGAAACTACCCGCCGAAACCATGACAAAATATTATCAGGATAAAATCGTGATGTGTTTTCGATGCAAACTGTCAGACAACGCGACTATTTCTTGCATCCTTTGTGGCCTGCCGACATCACTTCAAGCAAATACTAAAACGTATCAATATCAATGCGAGCGCCCGGAGGAATTATACGAAGGATTTTTATGCGCTTTTGACTACTATCAACCACCGTCCGTTACCACACATACGTGGCGCATGTGTGGTAACGGACGGCCGGTGCGCAAATGACGCGGCAATTGCGCAAGAAAATGCGTCGATCAACCCACATGTGGTTCCCTGTCCGTGCTGTAAAAAAACAGGTCACATTTTACGCAATTGGGTGTGAACCCAGACACGCAGACATGATTTAAAAGGGGCAAGCAAGGTCATATTGCTGCCACATCGCTATTAGAAAGTAAGCAAAATCAATGGCACATACGTGTGACGGGAGGTGTATACGTGGGTATAAATAAGACCACGTATCCAAGTCAATATAAGAAATATATTAAAAAAACACATTACCCACCTTCGGCAGTCGGGTAATAAGAGAAAGGGGGTAGGTACGTTTATGGCACTAAATTTTTCCAATTGCACCCCTTGTGAGTCGCGCAGTACTCTCCTGGCTCAGCCTGTTGCGACGATGACTCAGCGGTAGTGTCACGCTGCTGACGCCAGGGATGGTGACGGTCGGCGGATGTTCGCCCCAGACCCGTAGGTTGCTCGACGTGGCCACGCGGGTATAAAAGTATCCGGCACGGAGCTTGTTGAGAACCCGGTTAAACCGGAACCTTGGTCGATATGGTAGCCGGAACTTTGGACGTGAAGATTAGCCGGAACTTAGGACCTTGGAAATAACGTCCAGCGTATCACAAATTGGCTAATGGTCATCTCCGCTGATTGTGACACCAAGGCATAAAGCAAAGCGAGATGTACTAATGCGCTAATAAAGGTGATGTGTGGTTGTCACAATCAGTACGGAGTTTACATTTTGAAAATGGAAGTGAAATGCACGACATGACTTGCACATTTTGAGTCATGACAATTACGTAGGTAGGTACATTAAATGTGCAGAGCCAAAGGAAATTAGGTTGTACAATACAAAATTAAACAGAAGGCACAAGAATATAGCAGTTTCATTGCAAATAGGCGCACGCCTTAAGATAGCCTAGATAGGTAGGTGGGTACACACAATATAAAATATAATTAGCTGTTCAACATTTACCCAGTATGGGGTTACAATAACACAGAATTTAATAACGTTGACTAATAGGAGTCAATAAAACTGTTGTCTGCTTTAGGCTTAAATAATTATTAAGACTACGTATGTAAGTCACAAGTGATCCAGGATCAAGTGAAATACGTGACGGCGCATCGCTAATATGTCGTATTTAAACGGCTGCTGTCAGCTGTCACCGATGACAGCTTCTACCAATGAGGTAGGATAACTATGGAGACGGCATATTCTACTATATGAAGAATAGTTATAGAAATATCTATCAAATCGACACACGCATGTCAAAAAGCATTTTGTCTCTTTTTAACTAACCAAGAGCTGCATATGCAAAGAGAGACATCTAAATGTTTGTCAAGGACTAAACTAGGCAACACTTTTGTGTGACGTCATAATCATGCCTATGCGTGACCGGTCGCCATTCTAATTGCAGAAAGTACTCTGCGGTTTTGTGGTAGTTGTCCTGTCAAACAGTTGCTTGCTCAAAATATTTTTGTTGTTTTATAGAGAAATACTTATAGAAACTAGATATTTTGGTGTTCTGAGTTTGGACATTAATAGGAAAATCATGCCTTCGTGTTGTATAAAACAGTGTGGTGCGAGAAAAAACATAAATCAGCCTAATTTGACTCTGCACAGGTTAGTAACTAGTTTTCACTAATCCGGTTGAATTTTGTAGAATTCTGTGTTATGTATTGTTACAAGATGGTATTTTTGCATATTATTGAAACCTCTGTCATGTTTGTATGGCATGAAATGTTATTATTTTCTATATTTCCTTGCATTGTTTACCAACAATAATAATTGGTATGTAAGGTTAGTGATGTTCGAAGTGCGTATATGATATGTATCGATAATATTGATAAAGTGTGTAAAATACATTGCAATGCTATTTTCATCCACAGATTTCCTGGAAACGAAATTTTAAGGAAGAAATGAAAAACATTTAAACAAACACACAGATATTTGGTGCTGTTTCCAGTAGGCCATAAGTAAAAATAAAAAACTGCCTTTAACCCAAACTATCGCCCGGTTTTTTTTTGCCCTTATCCAAGTTTTTTGCCCAACCTGTATATTGCCAGTCGCCTCATACATCTAATAAGTATCATACAATACTCTACACCCTTAGCTACTTCTGTTTCTATGGGCCTGGTTTGATCATATTATATTGTTATTACATTATGCAGCAGTGCATCCACTGTCCTCTTTTGGTTTGAAGGTAAAGACAACCAAAGTAAGAACAGGCTATGGAAAAACAGACCCACAATGAAGGTCGATGTTTATATCGATATCAGCTGCGCATGTTTCTCGCAGTTACAACCCTACGAAAGGCAGCCATTTTAATTGCCCGATTTTTGAAGGTATGCACGCTGATTTCGTAGGTATGGCAAGTCCATAGGTTTCTAAGTCAGTGGCTTCTACTGATTAGTGACAGTTAACGTCAAATAACAATGTCAGACGTCAGAATAAGAGTGGCAGCCGTCACTCTAGCGGAGCGTCGGGCGGGTAGGGGCACGGCGGCCATGTTGAAGGACACTTTTTGAACGTGAACCGACCGTGCACCACGCGCTAGACGAATCGCTGATATTCTGCGTCATCCTAGTGTGAAATGCAATTTTCTTAGTGAATTCGATTACTAATTGACTTTAACTAGAATATAGAGCAGTTATTTTGTGAATCAAGTTTTGTTAACGCAAATTATAGTGACTTTGATCAAAACTCGAGTGTTAATTAAAATTACGATTCCTTGCCCAAGTACCCACGCCTGACCAACTATGGCGGATTCTGATGAAGGCCCTCCTGTGCCTACATCAGAAGTGGGATCCCACGGGCTGCGACCACAAGAGACAAGATCATCGTTGGAAGACCATGGTGCCACAAAATTACTAAGCAACATGGAAGCACTACTCTCGCGAGTGGTCTCAATGTCACAGATGCCTAGCACAAGTACAGCTGTCACCCAACTTTTGCAGTTCAACCCAGACGACAGTGATGCTGACATAGAAGGTTGGTGTAACGTTACCGAAATGATTGTGCAAAAAAAGTGTTTAGAAGGGGTCGAGCTACTTATGGCTCTCACAAGTGCACTAAAGGGTCGCGCAGCCTCTTGCATAACTAGATTAAATCTAACCGAGCTGACTTGGCCGTTAGTAAAACAGTCTTTACTGGCCAAGTTTTCAAAGCCGAAATTGCCGCAAGACCACTTTGATGATATATTGCGGTTCCAGATTGGAATAAAGGAAACAGCATCTGAATCTGCAATGCGGTTGTGGAATATGATTGAGCGAATACCCAAGACTGACATGCCTGAAGAAGTGATTACTGGATTTGTGGTATCTGTGCTCTGCCAAAAAGACGGTGTTATACGTCGTGAGCTGAATGCTCATCTCATCAGTAGTAGATCTCAATTGTTCCGGATTCTAGGCGGTATTTCTTCGAAGCGGCGCCTCGAATCAGAGATGCAAGAACTAGAAGTGAAACGACCCCGTATGAGCGATGCACGGTTCCCTGGAAAATGCCATTGGTGCGGATTATCTGGACATCGACAAGCTGATTGTAGGAAGAGACGTGAAAACGCCGGGTCATCAGTACAAGCAGACGCCTCCAACTCTTCGCGTCTTGCTGATAGGACACCAGCTGTCACCTGCTACGTGTGCGGCAAGCAAGGGCATGTGGCGACAGTTTGCCCCGACAGAAAAACTGGTGGAGGAGCGGCAGTCAAGGAGGTCAACCTGTGTGGACAGCGCACTTCGAGAGGCATCCTAAATACCTCGTCCGGTGAGCCCGTTTTGTTTTTGTTTGATAGTGGGTCGTCTTGTTCGCTCCTCAAAGTGAGTTTTTGCTGTAAATTTCCTGGTACTGTGTGCAATTCTCTTGTCTACCTAACTGGGATCGGGGCTGATGATGTTAGGTGTGATACTCAAATTTTAAATGAAGTAAAAGTAGGCGAAATAATTCAGACCTTACTTTTTCATGTAGTACCGGATTCTTGCCTATCGGAACCTGTCATAATAGGTAGGGATATCTTAGAAAATGACAGTAGTATATTATTGGGTTCTCTGGATCAACGGAAATCAATAAGTCCAGTTATATAGAACTAATACCATTCACCCACAATCTATTCAAATAGACGAAAACAGTGGTTATTGAAAAAGAGTAACATCGTATAAAAAACTTCAGATTTTGAAAAGTAAATATACCTTCGCAGAGAAACGCAGGTAAACTTTTCAAAATCTGATGATACTTATACTACCATTATTAAGACTGATTGGTTACCTGAGAAGTAAATTAAAAGAAGTGAAGCCGTTGGATATAGCTAGTGTATTTAATTTGCTGACAAACTGTTTTCTCTATAACACTAGTGTAAAATGTGCATGCACACATTGATATATTTCATATTTATTTAAATGACTGTGAAACAATGAGCCACTACAAAATTTTCTTTCTGAGGTGCTACAAGTGATAAAAGTGTTTATAAGTGTGTGTGGTGCGTGTCCCGTATGTTTCAGGCAACTAGTCTTCTTAACAATACAAAGTGAGTATCAATCTTTTCAAATATAATAACTTTTCAGAATAGTTTACCTTTTTCATCAGTTTCAATGAATAAAAATTTGTTATTAATGTGCTTACAAATATTATCTGATGAATTTAATATTCGGTTAATTAAATCTATTTATCCAATTTGTAAGAACAACATAAACCGACTTCACAAAAAGGTGGAAGGTTCTTAATTCCACCCGTATTTATGAATACAAGCGCTAAAATCACTTTTAGATTTCGGGTGTACTATTTTTCTGAAAGCATGAGCTGAATACAAATGCATAGGTATTCTGAAAACATTTCTGAATTAACGTGTCAGCTAGGTACCAGGTTACCTTATGATAATAGCGACAATGTATTCGAAGATGTAACTTACCATATCTGATACGAAAACTTAAAATAATTAAATATGATTTCGATAATTTAAAATAATCAGTTTTCAATTTTTGTTTACAGATCTACAATTCCACTGCATCAAATTACTTCTAGTGCAGAAGTGTAAGTCTTCAAAATCTACATCATCCTTACAAAATCTTCAATCAAATTACACAAAATGTAAGTATCATTATAATATAAAAAATACCTTTTAATTTTAACCTTACACATACTTTTATTTATAAATACTAAGACATTACAATACAAAATAATATATAACTATAGTCACATTACAGTCAAATTAATCAATAATTATTTTATAAAACAAGCTCATTTATCCAACGCGAAATATTGCAATCGACATCTTCTTGGGCCGTCGGCCACATCCACATCAATGTCTAGGTAGGGCCGCTCCATCGTCGAAGCCGAATAACTTGGCAATTGGTTTGAATTTATGACGTGTGCCGCGAATGCACATGCTAGTTGCACGGATTATTGAAATGATGATTCTTGATCTTAACCAACCCATCACTACACTAACCTTAACCTTTGTAATTGGCACGAAAATGTTGTTTTATTATGGTACATCTAATATTATCAACATCTGCAAGTTTTGTAAAAGTATTGAATTTTTATTTTCTTATACAACAGACCTATTAGCAGAGAGACGTAGATAAGTAAAACGAGGAAAAATATATAGGTATCTAATTATTTATTTTTTATATTTCAGGTCAAAAGCTGATGAACTTTTTCCTACATCCTCTGAAGAAGAGGTTGAAGAAATTCGTCCTCAAAAGAAAACGAAACGGAGTAGAGAAGAGTCTCATCCATCTAGCAGCATGCCAATCTTGGATGACGAGGGGGAAGAGCTGGAGAGAAAGCGAACTAAACGCGAAAAACAATCGTCAACACGTCGAGCTGAGCCAGCAATGAGCACTGAACACATACGGCCATCATTGAAAAAGCCAAAGATTCGACCAGTTACAAGACCTACGGCTAGGGAACTTTTCGGTACGGACAGTGAAGATGAAGCACAGGAAGCTGCCTGTGCCTCTTCTTCCTCTTCTAAAAAAGTATCAACTTTAGTATCTTCTATCACTAGAAGATTAGCTAACGGTATCTCTCGACAGGGTCATCCTTCTAAAGAGGGATCGCACTACATTGACTTAAAAGTCTATAAAGTTTCGGATATTGAAAACGTTTCTGCAATGAATAGATGGCGTCAGGCAGTGATCAGTTTAAAAAATAAAACAGACGATAATACTGAAGCTTGGGGATATTTAGCTAAATATATAACTGCAAGTAGGAAGGAATTTAAGGATATCCCACCGACATTTATTTCAAACTATTATTGAATACAATCAATATTTTTGTAATCAAGATGATTTTCAAAATATGAATTTATTTAGCATTTGCTTTTCATATATAAGCCTATATCATATAAAAGCGTAGATCATAAGCATATAATCAAACTGTATCCATAGGTTAAGTTGACAAAGTTAAATAAATTAATATAAAATTATTTTATCCTAATGATGTCTTGTTTTTTTTATTACAGCTACCGCTACCGGCGATAACGGATCTCATTTTCAAAGTCATGATACTATGATATGCCATGAATGCAAAGTAATTTTACGAAAACCTGATTATAGATACCATGTAAGAAGTAATGTACATAAATCAAATTGTTTATTGAAAACTGAGTTTGAGAATGTTGAAATCATTGCAACTGCATTTAAAGACAGGATCCTTACTTATCGATTAAATCCATATGAACGAGTGCTTTGAGAACCCTGAAACTTTCTTGCATGATAGTATGAAATATATCATAAAACTAATTACTATGGCGCTAGAAAAAAGTACTTGCTTAAAAGTAAATTTTGAGCTATTTGCAAACTTTATATTACCAAATTCAGACTCACAAAATCTAAAGTCTTTTAACACTAAAAATACAATTATTCTTAAAGATACTGATATAAAAGAAAAGTATATGGAGGCAGTGAATACAATGAATCAAAAAATGAGCGAGTTCCAATTTTGTGAGTCAGGCTGGTCTTTTCTCTCAATAAGTCATTTAGAAATAAATCTTAATAAATACTGTCCTTTGAGAGGTGGCTCCTATATTGATTTACCACCCATAGTGAAAAACACTAAAAGCTGTATAAATATACAGAATAACGATAACCACTGCTTGTTATGGTCTATAGTAGCAGCTTTACACCCACGCGAACGTAACGCGTGCAGAGTAAACTCTTATCCACACTACAGTAATGTACTGAACGTTCAGGATATGACTTTTCCCCCTACAATAAGCGATGTAAAGCTCTTAGAAAAAAATAATCCAGACTTGAGTGTAAACATCTACGGATTAGATAACAAATTTTATGTAACTGGACCTCTATATAAGTCAGATTCAAGAAAAACAAATCATGTGAACTTACTTTACATTGAAAAAAATGGTAAGTTTCATTATTGTCTGATTAAAGATCTTCTCAAACTAGTACGCAGGCAAATTTCTGAACATAAAGGTAAAATGTATTTATGCGAAAACTGTTTACAATTTTTTTCAAGTGTGTCTAAGTATACTGCGCATTCTTGTTCAGAAATATTATCGGTGTTACCTCCAAAAAACAGTGTATTGAAATTTGAACACTACGAGAGACAGCAGAAAATCAACTTTGTGATATATGCAGATTTTGAAAGCATTTTGACACATTGTACAGAAAACCAATCAACTGAAAATACTAAACTTATTCAAAAACACGAGCCATCTTGTTTCGGCTATTATATATGCTGTTCACATGATTCAGGCTTAAATAAATATGTAACATATAGAGGTCCAGATTGTGCTAAAGTATTCATTGAGTATTTAATCAGAGATGTGTCACAAATACACGATATATTGCAATGTAAAAAGCCGATAATGAAATTGTCTAAACACCAGCAGGACAAATATGAAAGAGCAACTACTTGCCATATCTGTAATAATTTACTTTTTGATGATAAAGTAATGGACCATGACCACGTGACTTCTGAATTTAGGGGGGCAGCGCATAATCAATGTAATCTTTTATATAGAGTTTGCTCTTTTGTACCTGTGATATTTCATAACTTATCTGGCTATGATAGTCATCTGTTTATAAAAGAATTAGCGAAGTATGAGGGTGATTTGAAAATTATACCGCAAACTAAGGAAAAGTACCTATCCATTACTAAATATTTGCCATCAAAAGACTCATCAAAATCAATACAAATAAAATTTTTAGACTCTTTTCAATTTCTTAGCTCTAGCTTAGATAATTTATGCAAAACTTTATGTGAGAATGATTTTATTAATTTATCTCATGAGTTCCAAAATCAAGAACAGTTTGAGCTTATGCAAAATAAGGGTATTTATCCATATGACTACCTAGATACATGGTCTAAGTACAGTGATACGACACTGCCAAAAAAAGAATACTTTTTTAATAATTTAAAACAAGAGCATTTATCAGACGAAGAATACCTCAGAGCGCTAAGAGTATGGGATGTTTTTGATATTCAATCGCTTGGAGAATACACAGACTTGTATTTGAAAAGTGATGTTTTAATTCTTAGTGATATATTTGAAAAGTTTCGAAATACATGCCTTCAATACTATAAGTTAGATCCAGCTTATTATGTCACATCGCCCGGACTCAGCTGGGATGCAATGTTACTATGTACGAGTGTGCAACTAGAATTAATTAATGATGTAGAGATCTATCAGTTATTAGAAAAAGGTATTCGTGGAGGTTTAGCTCAATGTTCCCTGAGACATGCTAAAGCAAACAATCAATATCTCCCCAATTACGATGATCAGAAAGAAACATCGTTTCTTATATATCTTGACTGTAACGCACTATACTCTCATGCTATGACAAAACCAATGCCAATTTCCGAGTTTAGGTTTTTAACGGACACTGAAATTTATCATTTCGATGTCATAAATACTGATGAAAATGATGATTACGGTTATATTCTAGCAGTTGATTTGGAATACAGTGATTATTTACATAGTACTCATAGTGATTTACCATTCGCAAGCGAGAAATTCATTCCTCCTGGTGGTAAAAACCCAAAACTTATTGCAAACCTGTATGACAAATATCATTATGTCATACATTATGTACACTTGAAAGAATGTCTAAAACATGGGTTACGTCTTAAAAAAATTCATAAGATTCTGTGTTTTCGTCAAGGTAGCTACCTCAAAAAATATATTGATTTGAATACTCAGTTACGTCAAAAGTCTTCATCAGCTTTTGAAAAAGATTTTTTTAAATTACTTAACAATGCTATTTTCGGGAAGACGATAGAGAATAAAAGAAAACATGTCAATGTCAAACTAGTCTCTAAATGGAGCGATACTAAAAATAAAACTAAAAAAGTTTTGGAGGCCAAAAAACTGATTGCAAAACCAAATTTTCATAGTGCTACTATATTTTCTGAAAACTTAGTAGCTATCCAGCTAAATCACGAAAAAATCAAGCTGGACCGACCTATATACATAGGGTTCAGCGTGCTAGAATATGCTAAAACTCATCTCTATCAGTTTCACTATGACTTTATTAAAAAGAAGTATAATGAAAACGTAGAACTATGTTATACTGACACAGACAGCTTACTTTATTTGATCTACACTGACGATTTTTATAGAGATATGAAGGACAACATATCGTTATTTGATACTAGTAATTTTCATTTGAATAATCCGTTTAATATGCCAATAACAAATGCTAAAGTGCCCGGGTTATTCAAGGACGAGTTAGGTGGCGATGTGATTGCCGAATTTGTAGGACTCCGAGCTAAATTGTACTGTATAAAAAGCGTAAAGGTGCAAATTAAAAAAGCAAAAGGTATATCAAAGACTGTCACTAAACAACTGAACTTATCCGACTATTATCAGATTCTCATAACGAATAAGAATTTGCGGTTCAAAATGAATATGCTAAAATCGATAAAGCATACTATATATACTCAGGAAGTCTACAAACTAGTCTTGAATAGAAACGATGATAAAAGACAAATTCTTTCCGATAATTCTCATACGTTACCTTGGGGACATTGTGATACTATATTTTAAATGTAGCTATTATGATAAATTACAATACTTGTATAATAATTGAACCTAGACTGTAAACTAGATAATAAATGATACATTTAATGATTAGATGTATCATCGTTAAGATATTTCAATTTACTTATTCAAAATAAATATATCGAGAATATATTTGGTGTTTTATTTATGTTTTCTTTTAGTGTGTGTACGCGACGATAGATCGTGGTAGAGGAAATGAAAGAGAAGTGGACTGTATAACAAGATGAAGTATATTGAAATAGAGAAGATGAGAAATTATAGAACAACGGTCGGTTAAAAGTAAACAAAGAGAAATGATGCGCGAGCGCAGCCGTGCGTGGAGGTGTGCAGCAGCTGACTGTCGTGGCGGTGTGTCGCTCGCTCGGCCGTCGGCCGGCGGGCACCCCGCTGCCCCGCGTCCCTCGTTCACTGCTGCTGGCGCGCGACGGTGTTGAGAGGAGCGGGTCTCAACATGCTCCCCCCGTTGAAGAGTCTTCAACAGTAGAAACCGGCAGCGGGCAGATGGTGTTGAAGGCGCGCCGGATGACACCCTTTCTTGTGTGGATGTCAGCGACCCTCGCGACGCCATCTCTGCCTGGGAGAACATGTTTGATGCGTCCTAAAAGCCACATAAGAGGAGGTAAGTGGTTGTCCTTTATGACAACTAAAGTTCCTTCCTTGAGCTCGCCAGACGACCGGCACCATTTCGTTTTCTCTTGGAGCCACATAACATACTCGTGTGAGAAACGAGCCCAGAAGTGCTGCTTCAGATATTCGATACGGCGAAATCGTTTCAAGCTGTTGACATTGACGTCCTGGATCTGTGGATGAGGCAGCATGATTAGAGAACGACCAATAAGGAAGTGTGCCGGGGTTAATGGAGCGAGGTCGGAAGGATCGCTGGACAGTGGAGTTAAGGGCCTTGAGTTTAAAATAGCCTCAACTTGAATTAAACAAGTCGCCATCTCCTCAAAGGTCAGGTTTGTTAAGCCCAAAGTGCGTCGTAGATGATGCTTGGTGGATTTAACTGCAGACTCCCATAGACCTCCGAAGTGTGGAGTATATGCAGGTATAAATGAAAAGTTTATACCAGGGTCGATTTTATTGAGGTTTAAGTCTTGCGAAAGTAGCCGGGCCAACTCATTGAAAGCACCGACAAAGGTTGTACCGTTGTCGGAAAAGATGTTACGGGGTTTTCCCCTTCGAGCAATAAAGCGGTTTAGTGCGGCTAAGAAAGCTTCCTTTGTAAGGTCCGACACAAGTTCGAGGTGGATGGCTCTCGTAGCTAGGCACACAAACACACAAATAAAGCATTTGATGAGTCTACACCCTCTGCCTTTCCGGTCAGCTATCACGATGGGGCCGGCGTAGTCTACTCCTGTGTCTAAAAATGGAAACTCTAAATGTAGACGCTGCTCTGGAAGATTACCCATGATAGGCTGAATAGTGTTGGCCTTGATCCTACAACATTTCACGCATTGATGTGTGGTCTTTTTTGCCAAGTTCCTACCCCCAATAGGATAATAGTGATGACGAACAGTGGCCAATAAAAGTTGTGGCCCAGCATGCAAGAGGCGTAAATGAAACATGTTGAACAAGAGAATGCAGATTGTATGAGAACTAGATATTAGAATTGGATGCTTGACGTTATAGTCATAGAATGAGTTATTTAATCTTCCTCCAACACGAATTAGATTAGAAAGAGTATCAAAGAAAGGTGACAAAGATAATAGCTTATTCTTTGCTGGTAACTGTTTACCTGATTTAAGTAAGTGGTACTCTTCCGGGAAAGATTCCATTTGACTAAATCTTAATAATAAGTTTAAAGAATTGTTAAGTTCAGTAGAAGTTAGTGAACCAGTTTCAAGTGATTTTTTATTGCATTTATTAATGAATCGCATGACGTATGCCGTCACACGCTGTAATGTGCTGAAGCTTGAGAATTTTGAAATTAACGCATTAATTGGATTTTCTATAATGTGATTAGCAACCTGAAAAGAATCAACTGTTTCCGGTAATTCAGAATTATTATGATGTGATTCAGGGAACTGAGGCCATGAAGATGTATCTTTGCTAAGAAATTGTGGTCCTGACCACCACAATGAAGACGACAAAAGCCTGTCAGTACTAAGCCCACGCGAAGCGAGGTCTGCGGGGTTTTCAGCTGACGGAACATAGTGCCATGCCTCTCCTGCTACAGTTTCCTGAATTTCAGACACTCGATGACGAACGAATGTCTTTAATTGATTTGGTGAAGTAGATAACCATCCCAAGACGATGGTGGAATCACACCAACAATGGACTTCATCAAATTGTAAAGTAAGTGACTGACGAACCTTTGAGTATAATCGTGAACCCAACAAGGCACCACATAGCTTAAGTCGCGGTATAGTTGTGGATTTGATTGGAGCTATCTTGCTTTTAGCGGTAAGGAGGTGTACAGTGATCTCGCCGTCTCTCGAAACACTGCGAACATAAACACACGCCCCATAAGCCTTTTCGGATGCGTCAGTGAATATATGCAGCTGTAGACAGGACGCTGATTCACACAACACCCACCGAGGTATCTTGAACTCGTTTAGAAGGTGCAGGTTATTTTGAAAATTATTCCAAGCATACTGAATATGCGTAGGAACAAGCTCATCCCACGAACATTTGGCCAGCCACAGAAGCTGCATAATAATTTTGGCTTCCACTATGCATGGAACGACTAGGCCAATGGGATCAAAGATTTGTGCTATGGTTGACAAGATATGGCGTTTAGTAGTTTTGTCAGTGGAGTTTAAGTTAATAGAATAGGAAAACGTGTCACTTAAGCTCTTCCATAGAAGCCCCAGAGTCTTCGACTGCTCGTTGTCGCTCAGGTCCACAACATCAGAAACGTCATGTTCACCGCTTAGCGCCTGTAGTACCTGACTAGAATTGGACCGCCATTTTCGAAGGTTGTATTTTGCTGACCGAAGGATGTCGTCAACACGGCGGCTTTTTTCTAAAATTTCTGAAACAGATGGTCCACCCGACAAGTAATCGTCCACGTAAAAATCATGTGCTATCGAAAACTTGGTTGAAAAATCTGAGCACTCTTCAGCCAATTGCAGCAAACATCTGGTAGCTAAAAAGGGTGCTGATGCCGTGCCATACGTTACGGTGTCAAGCGTGTATTCCTTTAACGGATGAGTTGGTTCTTCCCTCCAAAGTATTTTTTGTAATGGACGATTACTGTCGTGAATAAGAGTTTGTCGATACATTTTTTCAATGTCCGCGCTTATGACTATTTTATGCTGACGGAAACGAAGCAGTATTGACAACAAATCATCTTGGATAGGGGGACCAACCATCTGTATTTCGTTAAAAGACCTACCTGATGAGGTTTTGGCGGAAGCGTCAAAAACAACTCTTAATTTGGTGGTAGTTCTTGACTCCTTCAGAACACCATGATGTGGTAAATAGTTAGAACATGTTGAGTCTAATGGGCGCTTACTTGACTCAGACATATGTCCCAGCTTTATATACTCATTAATGAAGTCAACGTATAGGCTTTTAAGGCGAGGATCTCTACCCAAACGACGTTCAAGTGATAGAAATCGCTGCTTAGCCATCATGTATGAATCACCCAATACGTCCAGTGACTCTCTAAAGGGGATACTTACCACAAATCGACCATCAGAATTACGATATGTGGTATCTTTAAAATGTTGTTCACAGGATCTCTCTTCACCAGAATGTTTATGTATGGATGTCACTGAATCTAACTCCCAAAACCGATCTAAATCTACTTGTAAGTTATAAGTGTGCATACAAACATGTGAAGAGGAATCTGACGGATAATATGCACCCGAAATGAGCCAACCTAATTTTGACTCAAGTAAAGTGGGCTTATGAGTACCTAATGCGATACGGCCGGTGCCTATGATACCCCAAAAGACTTCTGCACCGACAAGGATGTCGATGGAAGACGGAACGTGATAAGTGGGGTCGGCAAGTCGGACGTTCGTAGGTATACGTATGTTGCTAGTATCAACATAAGTATGAGGAACTGATGCTGATACTTTCGGCAATACGAGGCAATCGATGTTCAGTTCGTACTCACTGTCATCAATTGATTTTAATGACACTGAGCATCCCTGAGTACAACTAGTAGTTTGAAAATTAATACCTGTTACCTTGGACTTGGTAATGTAGGTAGGAAAGTGTAGCTTACGAACAAATTCCTCCGATATGAAATTTGTTGTGCTTCCACTGTCCAGCAAGACTCGTGCAGTGTGGTAGTTACCGTCAGCGTCGGTCACCCTCACGAGCGCTGTGGAAAGTAAAATTACTCGAGATGTAAAAGATTGACTAGCTGATAATGCAGTGTTGTGTGCACTAGGAAGAACATTGTCACTATCGGTGTGTAGAAGGGTGTTATGTTTTTGTCGACAATATTTACAATGACCAAATTTGCATCTGGAAACATCATGACCGGGACGAAGACAATTCATGCACAGATTTGAACCCTGAGCTTTTTTAATACGAGCCTGTGTCGAGAGACCTTTAAACTGCTCGCATGCATAAATAAAATGATCCTGACGACACATGGGACATGACAAAGACTTAGAAGACTTGTCAGGTACCACAGCACTGCTCTTAGATTTGGCCGCAGGTGTGTTGGGTTCAATTTTGGCTGATACTATAGGCTTAGACTCCTCAAGTGTCTCTAGTAAGTCAGCCCTGCTACTGATGAAGTTAATGAACGCAGATAAAGCTGGAGGTTCAGAAAAAGTGTTTCTGTGTTCTTCCCACTGACGGTTTGTAACGTGATCGAGTTTATTGGTCATTATGTAAATGATAAGAACATCAACAAAAGCGTTTTGAACAGGTTGACCAAGGGTTGCTAAAGCCCTAAGATTTTTATTAGTTGAGTCAATTATGTACCGTAGTGACTTACTTGACTCTCTTTCTATGGGCTGAACGTTAAAGAGTGCTTGCACATGATAGTTGACAAGCAATCTTTTGTTGTCATACCTCTCACAGAGTAACTTCCAGGCAGCATCGTAGTTTTCTGACCTGAAGTCAAGGTTATCAACGACAAGAGAAGCACTACCCTTTAAAGAAGCACGTAGATAGTGTAATTTATTTATTTTATCCAAGGATGTGTTGTTATGTACTATTGAAATGAAAGTGTCTCTAAATTCCAGCCAATCATGATAGCTACCTGAAAACTTGGGTAAATCAATTTTGGGTAAACGAATTGAATTGTGTTTGTGTGTACTAGTAGTACAAGAATCCACCTCGCTTGCGGAGTCCCCCTTAAGAAGACTTCTTGCGCCGGTGATCAGCTGGCGTGCAGAAGCCACCAAGCTGCAGTACAGCTTTTCAAACTCCTCGCGTTCCGCATATTGCTCGCTGGGGTCATCCACCATTGCCTCCAATTCGTCCTGCAACGCATCATATTTTTCGTACAAGCTTTCAAATATATTAATTCGATATTCGATTTCGATAACTTGCACCTCACTCAACTTTTCGCAAGTCTTAGAAATGTTTAAATAATTATTAAACTGCGTTAGCTTGGCTTTAATTGAAGCTCGCTTCTTAACTAAGCTTTTCATGTCAGCCATGACAATTAAAAAATAATTAGCAGTTGCAGAAAATAAAAGAAAGAAAAAATAAAAAATGAGGGTATGTGATATTATTCAGTGATGTTTTTTAATGATAAATAAAGTTTACAGTGGGCACAGAGCTATAAGCAGTAAGAAATGAGATTGCTATCACAAAAGCACTAGGCGTTTCCGACTGAATCTGCTGAGTAATGCTAAGCGAATGATGCAATGTTTTCTTTACACAAAACAAAATAAATTCAATTTAATTCACTGGAACAATGCAAAATATATCGATTAACAATTAAAATAAGTAAGATTTAGGTTAAAACCGTTACAAATAACGGAATTGTGACTGGTACCTACCTACTATTATTAAATTATTAAAATCTTCTTATTTTTTTTACTTTTTATTTAAATTTTAAACCTGTGTAGGCACTAAATAAGAAATGGAAACTGTTTAAACAAGTTGATAGGCTGAAGATTATGGATAGACTGAATTTTAACGGAATTGCAACTATTAAATAAGTTCAAATTAGGAAAAATAAATTAGCAAAATGATGGGAAAAAGGAATTGGAACGTTCTCACGGTTTTATGCTGTCAACCTCTGACGACTGTAGCCGAATGTTGAAGTCTTCTTGTCCCGTAGTCTCGACGATCTATTCATGCGCCGTCCGTTGGTTTGAAGTCGATGAAGACGGCTGTTGCCGTATCGACGTTCACGATGCCCAATGCAGACGATGAGACGCGAAGAATGAAGATCTCTTGAACCCGAAGAAGAAGTCCTTTGTTCTTCAACCGACGAACCGTTGAATTTTTGAATTCGAAAATTCCGTTGTCTTCTTCGTTTGGCTCGAAAGTTAACGGTAGAAGGACCAATGTACGCGACGATAGATCGTGGTAGAGGAAATGAAAGAGAAGTGGACTGTATAACAAGATGAAGTATATTGAAATAGAGAAGATGAGAAATTATAGAACAACGGTCGGTTAAAAGTAAACAAAGAGAAATGATGCGCGAGCGCAGCCGTGCGTGGAGGTGTGCAGCAGCTGACTGTCGTGGCGGTGTGTCGCTCGCTCGGCCGTCGGCCGGCGGGCACCCCGCTGCCCCGCGTCCCTCGTTCACTGCTGCTGGCGCGCGACGGTGTTGAGAGGAGCGGGTCTCAACAGTGTGTTTGATATTATAATGGTGTAAAAAGAGTATGCATTATATATTTTTTATTAGAACAAATAATAAAATAATTTAAATTTACCTATGATACGACACGAAATGATTTACTTATGTAATAGACAGCAACGAAGAGAAGTGATTTTAAAAAGTATAATCACCTGTACCTTAGATTGAATTTTATGAAAGACGAGAATAGCATCTTTCTTGTACTCAATACAGGTTTCGACCTGTTAGTTATACAAGTATATATATATATATATATACACGTTAAATTGTTTTTTAATTAATCGGTAAGATGAAGTTGATCAAGCAACCAATATCCCTCAATGTTAATAATATAAGATTAAGTGACTCTGTTCTCCACATCAGGCATAGCGCTTTATTGCCAAATACCATTCGCTGTATAATATGCGGTCCTTCAAGCTGTGGTAAAACAAATGTTATGATTAGTTTACTGCTGCATGAAAATGGACTCAAATTCAGAAATCTTTATCTTTACTCTAAGACTTATTTTCAACCAAAATACCGTTTTTTAACCGAAGTACTAAAAAGAGTGCCACAGCTTCTATGAGTTTAGTGATGATAAAGATGTAATATCTCCGAGTGAAGCTTTAACAAATTCTGTATTTATTTTTGATGATGTTGCGTGTGAAAATCAAGTTAATATCCGCAATTATTTTTGCATGGGTAGGCATAAACAAATCGATTGCTTCTATTTATCTCAAACATATTCTAAAATTCCAAAGCAATTGTTACGTGACAATGTGAATTTTCTTATTATATTCAAACAAGATGATGTGAATTTAAAACATATTTATGAAGAGCATGTTAGTTCAGATTTACAATGGAAAGAGTTCAAAAATATTTGTCAAACTGTTTGGAGTAAACCTTATAATTTTCTACTTATTAATAAAGAATCGCCACTAAATAATGGAAGGTACAGACTGAACTTTGATATCTTTTTAAAATTTGACTGACTGTTCATACATATAAGTAATTAACATGCAAAATCAAATTCAGTATAATTTGATTTTTAGCTGAACGCAGTTGTTAAAATATAACATGGAGAAAAATATTAAAATAGAATTAATGAAGTCCGTAGACTCCATAAATAATAAAATAAAACAAATGAAGAACCAGGATCATTGTATGAAATTGTCGCTTGATCAAATGCTTAAACCGGTCACAGATCCTCTTAAAACCCTAGCAGATTCCAATACAAATATGAAAAAAATATTGTTGTTACAAAATACAACTCCCACATGTTCTGGAGATATTGAAATGGATGATATTAATACTAGCTCGACTACAAAGTTTGAGGGCTGTTACGAACCAAAACACAATTCTGCACAATTGGTTAAACAGTCTCCTAAAGTGGAAGATGATTTAGAGATTTCATTAGACGATTATGATATGTATGATGGTGTAAATATACCGTTTGGAATAAGAAGTGAAAACAAAACTTTATTTATGGGTAATTCAATAGTATCGTTTTCTAAAATTGATAGTTTGAATAACGATAGCGTTATTTTGATTAAAATCGGTGATAAATCTTACAATTTAAGTCCTGGCCTGAAAGAACTTTTACTTCGAAAAAAAACAGATTTAAAATTAGTATCACCTAAAGATAAACTTGTCTACAAGGATATATTGCATTACACCAATGCTCACAAAAGAGACTTCAATCCTAAAGGTCAAATAAAAGGTGATAAAGGAATAAAATATCGTGAAATCATCAGACCTTTTTTTTCTGAAACATTAAATGATAACATTGCGATGTTATAAATTTAGATAGCTCTAAAAATCCTGGTTCTCATTGGGTAGCCTATGCAAAATACAACGATTATATTGAGTATTTTGATAGTTATGGAAATCTTAAGCCTCCAAAGGAATTTATAAAATACTTGGGCTCCAAAATTCACTATAATTATGATAATATTCAGCGTGATCACCCTTTTAATTGTGGACATCTTTGTTTAACCTTTTTGAAGAATTTTTGGTGTAGTGAAGGCATAAAATAAACATGATCTTTCGAAAGAGGTCAGTATAAAAGCATGTCTACTACGGTTACCATCTCTGGGAAAACATCGGAATTGATTTCATACTTTCAACCACCATTGCATTTGTCAGATCAATATGAGTGCGGTTTGATATACTTTTCAGTATTAAAATCAAGACAATATATTCCCATTATTAACAGAGGTCTATCTGTAATCAGAATCGAATGTGATCTTGTTAACGGTTCGTACTGCAACGGATAACCAACTCATTTTATTCATGAATTTGTGTCCGATACTACTCCAGGTCATCAGTGCACGGAAATACCACAACATGTTATTTACTTTCCAGTAAACAAAAATATAATTTCATCGGTATCTGTTAAGATTGTCCATGTAAAACATTGGTACTCAGCTGAATCCGGTTAGACTGGAAGCCGACCCCAATATAGTTGGGAAAAAGGCTAGGCAGATGATGGTATCTGTTAAGATTGTAGATCAAATTGGTCACTGTATTAACTTTGGAGAGGAACAAGTTCAGTTACGTCTTCATTTAAGAAAAACAAAATGATAGTATATTATAAAAACAACCAAGCGAACGAAAAAGGTCTTAGTCCTTCTGCGATTGCTAAAGTGCAAAGACGCAAGAAAAACGTTAAGAAATTGACTAAAGCCAATAAAGATTTTCTTAAAGCCCTAGGGTTTAAAGTATGAATATACTACAGATTACTGAATTACCACACTTCGACACTTCGATCGAAAGTTATGAAGTTCATTCATACAATCCCTACAATAACAGCTTTAGAGAAAACGATGAAATCAGAATTCCCATCCACCAGCAAGACATATACGTGCTACCATCAGCCAGTTCAATTTACTGTGCCTATTTCAAATTATTTTCTGAATTTGATCTTGACATGGTAAATTTGTATTGATTTAACTGAATGTTTTTAATAATTTATATTAAATGGGTCTTTATTATCATAGTAAAAACTGTTTGCATGCCTTAGTTAAGGTAGTTAGTATAAGGAACATTATATTAAAACTTAACATCTGTTACCTGTACCTACTTTCTGTGCAAATAAAGATTTATTCTATTCTATTCTATTCTATTCTATTCTAAATGAAGCAGAAAATAAAGTTGCTGCTCTATGGGGTTGGAATTTAGAGGGATTTCAAAGTGAAGGGCATTTTAGTGCTGTTATCCCATTAAATAAGGTTTTAGGTTTTGCAGAGGATTACAATAAAATAGTGATAAATTGTAAACATGAACTTATATTAAACAGAAGCAACACTAACTTAAATAGCGTTATCCTTACTGATGATATTGTTAATTTTCAAATAGATGTGCAAAGAGTTCAGTGGAGGGTGCCACACATAAAAGTATCAGATCGAGAACGACTGTCACTTTTAAAACATTTAGAAAGAGATAAACCCATTCAGATGGCGTTTAGAAATTGGGATTTATATGAGTATCCGTTACTACCTAAAACCACAAAGCATTCTTGGTCAGTTAAAACTGCTTCACAATTGGAAAAACCCAGATATGTAATTTTTTGTTTACAAACAAATCGAAAAAATAATAAAACTAAAGACAGTTCACTATTCGATCATTGTGAAGTAACAAACGTTACGCTCTTTTTGAATTCACAATATTATCCATATGAACCTTTAGGTTTAAAGTTTTCTGAGAACAAATATAGTATATTATATGACATGTTTGTGAAATTTCGTCAGTCGTATGACAACTGTCCAGTAGACCCGTTGCTTGAACTAAAGGAGTTCAAAGAAAAAGCCCCTCTTTTTATCTTAGACTGCTCAAGACAAAACGATAGCCTGAAAACAGGTCCAGTGGACGTGAGGTTAGAAATTGAATGTTCTACAGCAATACCAGATAAGACGACTGCATATTTTTTGATTATAAACGATCGACTCGTAGAATACAAACCTCTCAGCAACATTGTGCGTAGGTTATCATGATAGCTATTGTGGATATTCAAGGCTTTAAAACAGAAACAAATGAATTTATAATAAAAGAAATCGCTATATTGTATAATAAAACATTACAAGTGTTTTTAATTAAGCCACCATTTCCATTTTCAAAATTAACAAAACAAGAAAAAAAACATGTTAGTTGGATTGAACGTAACAGAAAGATACACTGGCGTGAAGGATTTGTACCCTACCATAATTATCAGAATTTAGTTATAGATATTTTAAGAGATAACCGTATCTACGTTAAAGGTTCAGAAAAAGTGTTGTGGTTAAAACATATTTTAGTAAACAGTAATTGTAATATATTCAATTTAGAAGATAAAGGATGTTCTAGTTTGATAAGTTTATACGATCAATATAAGTATTCTCAAGATTTATATAACTGTATTTATCATGATTCTGTATGTGCTTTAAAAAATGTATTGTGTTTAAATAAGTGGTGCTTTGATAATAAAATTCTAAAATAAATACTTTCTTGTTTTATTTCTATAGTTAGCTAAAACGCATCTTAAAGTTTTCTATCCCCCTCCTCCCACCTCTGTCCGGTCTTTATAAGTTATTGACAAATGCCGGACGATACCATTCAACGTTTATAATTGAACTAGAAAGTAAATAGCACATGTCTCAAAATGAATACAAACCTCGATATGACATGTATAACACGTTTAAAATGCGTGAATATTCATTTAATTATTATTGGAGGACGTTTAATAAAAAGAAAAGATTAGTAAGGGAAGTGGCTGACGCGGGATTCTTTTATTATGGAAATGGTATAAATGATATTGCAGCATGTTTCTCATGTGGAGGTGTTATCGAAGATTGGGAAATTTATGATGATCCTTGGATGCAGCATGCTATACATTATCCTGAGTGTTTTTATTTAAACGCTGTGAAAGGAAAAGAATATATAATTAAATACAGATATATCCATCTCAGCATTAAACTCTCAGCATTGTAGTGTTCAATCAATTGCAAATGTGAGTTCAATCTTAATCAACGCTTGCTTCAACAAGAGAGAGAGACTATATTAAATAAATTAAAATTCACATAATGCTTCATTCATCGAAATTTGGTTTGGAAGGCAATTCTAAACTTATTTTCAAGAATGCTAGTGGCGAGATTATATTTACTCAAGACATGACTGACAAGAAAATAATGAACACCAGGTCATCAAAACTTCAGGATAATACAAACAAGACAGAGCAAAACTCAGAAAAATCGTCCTTCGAAAGTACACGATATCTCACACTCAAGAATGGTCACAATGAGGTCCTTACTTTTGTTCGAGTTGGCAAAGTACATCCTGGTCCTGAAAAATCGGCTGTAAGGTCATCAAATGCTCCGCCTGATATTAAATTAGAAACAAGAAGTATAGTGCGTGATATAGTCTTTCCTGATTCAGAAGACATTCTATGCTATCAGATTCTGCCACAAGATGAAACTCCTTTTCTTTAATGAATTATATAAATTATAAATAACTGTGCTCAATGGTGATATTTATAAGATGCTAATGACATTAGAAGTTATGGTTCATAACAAGTGTAATTAAACATAATTATGTTATAAATATCTTGTTTTATTTTCTACTACATTCATCACCATCTATTTTCTTTCTAGATAGAACCTAAACATTGTAATATTTTAACAAGTAATCACATAGGTGTATAACAAGTTGATCTAATTGATACTTCTGAATACAAACATACATTCTGATAAGTACACGAATCAATAGCAAAGAGGCGTAACATGGGTAGGAATAAGATAGGAATGCAAACAGTTTCCTTAACGGGTACGGTGATATGTAAACAATCACTCTCAACCGATTCGACAATACATTATGATTGTGTGCTAGGTGAGTACATTGCAAAGGGGTATGGACCTTCAGTTTTTGTAAAGTTAACCTGCGCTTCTCTGGGACAGTAAAATAAATAATTAAGTTTTCAACTGGATATTATTGGGTTATCTGGATCAACGGAAATCAATAAGTCCAGTTATATAGAACTAATACCATTCGCCCACAATCTATTCAAATAGATGAAAACAGTGGTTATTGAAAAAGAGTAACATCGAATTAAAAATCATCAGATTTTGAAAAGTTTACCTGCGCTTCTCTGCGAAGGTATATTTACTTTTCAAAATCTGAAGTTTTTTATACGATGTTACTCTTTTTTCAATAACCACTGTTTTCGTCTATTTGAATAGATTGTGGGTGAATGGTATTAGTTCTATATAACTGGACTTATTGATTTCCGTTGATCCAGAGAACCCAATAATATACTACTAATGACATTGGCGTCCAAATAGATCAAGATCAGCTTAAATTCTTTTCTAAGAAACAGTCTAATTCTTGTGAGTTGCAACTGAACAAAATAACTTCCGATTCAATTGACACTGATCTTGAAGGTGAAGATAGGGATTCTTTAGTGAAACTGCTCAATAAATATGCTCAATATTTTATAGAAGGGGTTCCAACTAGAAAGGTTAATACTGGTATGTTAGAAATTAATCTAGTTGACCCACACAAAATTGTCCAAAGATGTCCTTATAGATTAGCGCCACCAGAAAAGCAAATTGTAAGGGAAAAGGTTCAGGAACTTTTAGATGCCGGGATCATAAGAGAGAGCACTTCACCCTTCGCTAGTCCGATACTCCTAGTTAAGAAAAAGGATAATACAGATAGGATGTGCGTCGATTTTCGAGAACTTAACTCTAATACTCGACCCGAACACTATCCATTGCTGCGTATAGATGATCAAATAGACCAACTTACAGGTGCCCAATTCTTCACTTCCCTCGATATGGCCTCTGGTTTTCACCAAATCCCTGTTCACCCTGATTCAGTAGAGAAGACGGCATTTGTGACGCCAGAGGGCCAATATGAGTACTTAGCCATGCCGTTCGGTTTGCGCAATTCCCCATCTGTATATCAGAGATGTATAACGAAAACACTATGCCACCTTAAGAATAAACCCCTGGTATATATGGATGATATTCTCTGTCATTCTAAAAGCGTTCGCGAAGGCCTGGAGCAGTTACATGAAGTTCTGGGTGCCTTATCTGAGGCAGGATTTTCACTCAACTTAAAAAAATGCAAATTTCTTAAATCAAAAATTGATTACCTGGGATATTCGCTTCAAAGCGGTGAAGTGAGGCCCAACCTTCGTAAAATACAGGCTCTGGTAGATGCTCCACCCCCAAAAACAGCCACACAAGTCCGGCAATTTCTTGGTTTGGCCTCTTTTTTTCCGCAAGTTTATACCTGGTTTTAGTCACACAGTCGGCCCATTGTATCCATTGACGAAACTAAAGGGTCCCATTAAATGGACTGACAAATGCGAGGACATACGTAGGACGATTATTGGCATACTGACATCTGAACCAGTCTTAACCATTTTTGATCCTGAGCTGCCAGTTGAGTTACATACCGATGCCAGCTCCGAAGGCTATGGCGCAATCCTTATGCAAAAAAGAGATAATTTACCTCACGTTATAGAATATTTTAGCCAACGCACAAGTGATGCAGAGTCCCGCTACCACTCATACGAACTGGAAACGCTAGCAGTCGTACGAGCGGTAGAACACTTTCGTCATTACCTCTACGGGCGAAACTTCACGGTCTTCACTGATTGCAACTCGCTAAAAGCATCTAAGTCAAAAGTAGACCTGACACCACGTGTTCATCGCTGGTGGGCTATCCTTCAGGCATACGATTTTGAAATCGTATATCGTGAAGGCCGTGGAATGGAGCACGCAGACTATCTCTCTAGAAATCCCCAACCCGATACAAATTCAGCTTCCTCAACATCTTCTGTCAAAGGAAGAAAACATGTCAAATTCGTAGAACTGCATAAAGGTTGGCTTTCGGTAGAACAAAAAAGAGATTCTGAGATACAAGATCTGATACGTAAACACCATAATAATGATTTCCCCGAATCCGTAGCAGAAACATATGACGTCAGAGACGGTATTTTGTATAGGAAAATTGCTCGGAATAAAATTGTATCATGGTTGCCCGTTGTCCCTCGCTCGTTGATTTGGACTTTAATTAGCCACATTCACAGCGAACTACAACACTTAGGATACGACAAAACGCTGGACAAAATTTATGAACAGTATTGGTTTCCCCAGATGTCCAAGTAAGTGTGTTAAGAAATTTATAGAAAGCTGTATTATATGTAAGGCATCAAAAGGCCCTTCTGGAGCTCAAGCTGTTCAGCTCCACTCCATTCCAAAAGTGTCTTTGCCCTGGCACACCATCCACATTGATTTTACTGGTAAGCTCAGCGGCAAAAGCGACAGAAAAGAGTACTGCTCGGTAATTATCGACGCTTTTACGAAATACGTATTACTAGAACACACCTATTCATTAGACGCAACTTGTGCTGTGCAGGCCGTAAAAAAGGCAGAATGTCTTTTTGGCGCACCGAGACGTATAATCGCTGATCAAGGCCGTTGCTATGTAAGTGCAGAATTTAAAAATTTCTGCGCCGAGCATAAAATCGACTTGCACTTTATAGCAACTGGTTCTGCTAGGGCTAACGGACAAGTTGAGCGTGTTATGCGAACGCTCAAGAGTCTTCTCACAATTGTTGAGAATGACCCTAACAAAACCTGGCGGGAAGAACTCGGCAATGTCCAGTTAGCATTAAACAGCACTAAATCAACCGTAACTAAATACTCACCGACTGAGTTGATGATAGGAATTCGTGCACAATCATTAGGATTATCTAAAATAGGTATTTCCGATTCCGAAGAGTCAAACCGTCTAGATTTAGAGTCTGTACGAGACGATGCTTCACGAAATATTCAGAAAGCAGCAGCAGCCGACGCTGAACGATTTAATAAAGGTCGAATGATAATTAAACCATTCTCAGTAGGAGACTTCGTATTTATAAAAAGTAGCGAGCGAAATCAGACCAAGCTTGATAGGAAGTTCAAGGGGCCGTTCGTTATCACTGCGATTTTAGACAATGACCGCTATGAGCTTAAGACAGTTAGTGGTGTCGGTTCCAGACGTACCTACAAGTATGCACATGAGAATTTGCGCGCAGTACTTAAGGGGCACGAGGGTTTATTAGAAGTAACTAGTAGTCTATTGAATGAAATGGAGGCCGAGACGGCGCCAGAAGAGGTACACGAGAGTACTAGTAGAGAAAGTACACACTCATTACATAACGATGACACCTTGACTCTCGAATCCAACACCGATACAGCTGGATCAGATACATTAACTGCGGGTTCTGATACTCTAAGTATACCCTCGGATGACGAAACGTTCCAACTACACGAAGTAGAAGTCGAAATCCATAATAATTAGGTATGTACGAGACTTGTGTAATTTTTTGTGTATCATGTGTGCCGGCGGACGGAATAGTGCCGTCCGGTCCATGCCATACTGGCTGGTCGAAGGGACGCACTCTTCCTGTCTAGTCCATTTTCATTGAGTAATTGGTCGAAAGGACAGTGTCGTCCGGTCCATCAGTGATGGTCGCAAGGACACACCCGTCCGGTCCAAAACTTGTCTTCGAGTAATTGGTCGAAAGGACAGTGTCGTCCGGTCCATCCGCGATGGTCGCAAGGACACACCCGTCCGGTCCAAAATTTGTATTTGAGTGATTGGTCGAAAGGACAGTGTCGTCCGGTCCATCCGCGATGGTCGCAAGGACACAACCGTCCGGTCCAAAACATGTATTTGAGTGATTGGTCGAAGGGACAGTGTAGTCCGGGCTACCCATTACATCAGGGTTAGTCGTAAGGACACACCCGTCCGGTCCAAGTCTATATGCAATTGAACGGTGATAGCAATGTCAAAGTCAAAACTTATTCTGCTTGTCAGGTTGGACGAGCGTATATTTGAAGTTGCGTAACGTTGTTTCAGGATTGCATCCAGGTACGCCCGAGGACGGTCGCTAGTCAGTCTGGCCGTGACGGCGCATCGCTAATATGTCGTATTTAAACGGCTGCTGTCAGCTGTCACCGATGACAGCTTCTACTGATTAGTGACAGTTAACGTCAAATAACAATGTCAGACGTCAGAATAAGAGTGGCAGCCGTCACTCTAGCGGAGCGTCGGGCGGGTAGGGGCACGGCGGCCATTTTGAAGGACACTTTTTGAACGTGAACCGACCGTGCACCACGCGCTAGACGAATCGCTGATATTCTGCGTCATCCTAGTGTGAAATGCAATTATCTTAGTGAATTCGATTACTAATTGACTTTAACTAGAATATAGAGCAGTTATTTTGTGAATCAAGTTTTGTTAACGCAAATTATAGTGACTTTGATCAAAACTCGAGTGTTAATTAAAATTACGATTCCTTGCCCAAGTACCCACGCCTGACCAACTATGGCGGATTCTGATGAAGGCCCTCCTGTGCCTACATACGTATGTCTTCGCCCGGAGCAGGAATTCGAATGTGTCGGGTAGTCGTGTATCGGCGGAGGTTATATGAAGTTTACCGGTCCTCATTCACTCGTTCTAACCTCATACACTAGCACGGACAGCTAACTAATTGCGTTAGTAACATAAGACGTCCCTAATGATTTAACATCTGAAGTTTGACTTTACATTTATTGTTGTCAATATGTTGTTTATGTAAATAATAACGTACAACGTTACATACGTCAAACCCTACATTGACTGGAAGCCAAATCAACGTACTCTCCATACACATATCTAAATTACTGAACCTCGAGGTGACCCCCTACTAACATCATGCTCAAGGGATTTTCAGGTGACCACTTTAACAGTTGCGGAGAAGTCTCATTCCATTTAGAAGTTGAGGGTGCGTCCCTTCACTGCAAAGCTCACTTTACTGACGTGGACATGGGGACCATCAATACTACGGTATACCTCAAGGTCGTCAACACCGGCTGCCAGACTGTCACCTGGGACGAGGGACATGTGCTGACTAAAGCAGACAGCTGCGCTGCCTCACCGTGGGCTAATGTTCAGGTTAGTAAACGAGCCAATTATGCCTTTCAACCAACCTATATCATCGGTGCTGCATACTAGTTTAGCCGAAATTTGCGTTATTGGTGGAATTAAGGTAAATTAAATCAATACGGGGCCGCTTTTATCTGTAACCTCAATGACTTTTATATGCTATGCTTAATGCTCGTGAATTGTTTCCTAAATAAATATTGAAACTATAGAAAGTTATCATATCAAAACACATCCAAAGCAAAATATTAGTGATCTTCGTGAATCGCAAGTGGTTGACTTATAGTCAGGAACAAAATGCTGTGTTTTGTTCATTTTGCTTAGCATTTTCTGCAATTTCTGATATACTTGTTCTAATGCTTAGTCAGCACCGGCCCTCCTAGAACTTGATTGCTCACCATCTTCCAGCCAGTTCGGCAGGAGGGGTACAGTTACCTTCTAGCCTGCAACATTTTTTTTTGGTGCGCCATCTATTATTTTTGTTCCTTAAACTAAAGGCGAAAAATTCACATAGGCCGTACTAGATGTCACTATCAACGAATCATAAATGTCAAAATTCAAAATTGACAAAAGAAAAAACGGCTATTAATGTTTTGCACAGTTTTGCAGCACGGGCGCTGATTTGTTTTCGTGTTGTTTTTGTGCTATTTCTCCTTATTTATTGCTCTTCGCTGCTAATACGTTGAGTTGAGCCTCTGCTCCTCCATAAAGTCTTGAAGAGTCAAATTCGTCCTTCCGTCCTTGCGTTAAGTATATCCGCGGGGCGAAGACTTGGGGCAACGCAAATAGAAGACGGCGAGACGAAGGTACGGTACAGACACGGCGCAGATACGGTGCAGGCGCGATATCTGCGCAAACAGACGCGGGGACGGTACGGCACAGAGTATTATTATACAAGGTGCTATTTAGTGGAAATAACATTTAATACACCTCCTTTCGGTTTTTTTTCGAATACTAATTCCCTCCTTTTGTATCATTATAATTCCTATGTACAGTCGAGAGCACATCAAGTGTAACATTGCGCTACGAAAGCCGCCACTATTACAAGTGCAATAAAGGCGTGCTCAAGGTCAAACTGTATAGCTTGATGTGCTGTCGACTGTACTTATGTTTGCAATATGTAACCGCTATGTTTGCTATTTAACTACTTTAAAATACGAATAACATCGAAATACATAAATCAAATCATAATAAGTTAAATTACATCGGATTTTCATTAAAATCATGGATTAAGGCTGATTTACATTGATACAGTAGCTGGCGCCAGCTACTGTATCAATGTAAATCAGCCTTTAAATATCCATATGGACGAAAATTTGAACAGTTTAAAATATATTGCTACGTATATTTGTTCATACTGTATATAATGCGAGACGCCGCTTGCGCCTACATCTGCTGGCGACGTGGCGGGGGGCGAGGAGCGGCGTGCCTGCGCCGTCCGCTTGCCGCCTTCAGTCACGAACAAAAGATAACGCAAGACGCACGTCGCTTCGTATACAGGATGCGTGACGATATTGAGTTTAATATTGAGTTTTGCGAGTTAATTGAGCAATACCCGAATATCTATGACTACACTAAGACAGGGTACAGTAACAGAAATGTGCAAGACAAAATATGGCAAGAAATAGCAATAAAAGTCGGTGCAACAGGTATGTATTTTATTTAAATTTTAAACATTATGTCTAGTCTGAAACGGAATCGGAGATCGTTGTGTTAGATATGTTGTAAGATATTCCCTGATATGGTAGGGATTTTCTCCCATTAATCGCATGTTATTGTTTGCTCCTATCAAATTATTTCTAAACCGTGGATTTGATTTTTTACCATCACATGTGCGAATTACGTTATGCAACACACACATTGCTTTTATAATATTATCAACATATTCTGGTTTGCAGCAAATAGGCGTGTAAAGTCCACCAAACTTTGACGCTAACATACCATAGGCACATTCTACTGACTTACGTGCCCTTGACAACCTGTTATTATAAGCTCTTCTCTCATTAGTCAATTGATTTCGACCATATGGTCTCATAATATTTCTTTTTAGTGGAAAAGCTTCATCTGCCACAAAATAAAAGGGCACATTCTGTGTTTCTCCAGGCAAAGGTGTAGGGTTCGGTAAATCGAGATCGCCTAGATCCATAGCTTGTCCAAAAGAGCTAACTTGTAATACTCGCCCATCACTATTTCGGCCGTATTCACCAACATCTATAGTTAAAAAGAAACCATCTGCATCTACAACTGCTAACAATACAATAGAGAAATATCCCTTATAATTTATGAAAGTCGAACCTGAGTTGATGGGCGCTGTAATTCTAATATGCTTTCCATCTAAACTCCCAACACAATTCGGTAAATTCCAGAGAGTGTAAAACCGTTCAGCAACTTCTACCCATTTTTGTCGTGTAGGTACAGGCATATATTCCGGCTGTAGGCATTCCCACAAAACGCTAGAGGTTTCATGCACAATTTGCCGGACGGTACTGCCTCCTCTCAATACATATCCAGAAAGTGATGTAAACGAACAGCCATCTGAGTAGTATCTGTAACAAAAATAAAATAGCAATAAGTATGTAACATTTGTGTGTTTAGATTGAGGTGCCACTTTTCGCATCGTAAAGTGGCTAATGGAGTTATTTAGTAGTAGTTTAGAAAATTTTGTAGAACGGATATTGGATTTTGTATTAGAATACTTCAAAAGTTAAATGAATATAAAGGTGGCACCTCAATCTAACTGTTTGCATTGAGGTGCCACTCAGAACTGGGAAAATTATGGATGAAATTTTATCAAAATTTTGTATTATTTTGTAGTACTCCAGAATTCTGGAGTACTACGAAATTTTGATGAAAACTCATCCATAATATTCCCAGTTCTGAGTGGTACCTCAATCCAAACAGATTGAGGTGCCACCTTTATATTCATTTAACTTTTGAAGTATTCTAATACAAAATCCAATATCCGTTCTACAAAATTTTCTAAACTACTACTAAATAACTCCATTAGCCACTTTACGATGCGAAAAGTGGCACCTCAATCTAAACACACATTGTAACTAATCTCCTTAAATATTTTTCAGCCCAAGAATGTAAAGAACGGTGGAAGAATATTCGATGTAGTTACAGCAAAAACAAGAAAAGGCTAGATTTGCCATCTGGATCAGGTGCAAAGACGATTAAAGAGTACTACCTTTCACCACATCTACATTTTTTAGACAATTACTTGAAGTCCCGACCAACCAAAAGCAATCTAAGCAAATATGATTGCACAGACGGTAATGATAGTGAAGAAGTCGATGAGACACTGTTTACTGGTCAACTAGCTTCTGAAAACACAAATTCGGATTCCATCTCCAATCAATCCACGCCAACACCGCCACTGCTACCACTATTAAATAAATCTAGGGCAATCTCTTTAAAAGATGTTAATAAATCAGCACATGAATATTTCAGTCAAAGAGCATTACAAATGAAGACCATACATAGAGCTGAGCCTGAAACAGACAGCGATCTAGCTTTTTTTCAAAGCATGCTTCCAGATATGAAATCAATGACACCAGCCCAAAAACGAAGATTTAAAATGGGCGTTCTCAATTTATCAGAGCAAATTTTAAATGACCCAGTACCTAGTTATCCTAGGACACAGCCGTATTATCCACGAACACCTTCTCGAGAGACAGATTATGATCCTAATGAAGGTGCAACCCAGCAGACTCTTACATCCAGAGCTAATACAAGTCCAGCACCTTCGTTTACCTCGACTCAGCAGACAGCTAAACATACTGCAGCAGCTAACAAAAATCCGGAAACTCAGCTGACTTTGATATCCGGAGAGTATATAAATCCAGCACCACCGGCGGCAGTGGCTGTAATTGAACAAATAGCTGGGCCTTCAAGACACCGAACTTATGATGAGAAAGCTTATTATCAACTCAGCATTTCAGAATATCAGCAAACGCGGACACCGGGAGCTTATGAAAGAGCACAATCCTTAGCACCTCCGGCAACTCCAACTACATTATGTTTGCCAATATTTTCACCAATAACTCCAGCTACACCTCACCCGAATCCAGAGACATCTATCCAATCTCATGAAGACGAAATAAGTGATTTTAATGAGAACTATCCAATGCCTTGAACTTTATTTATAAATGGCTCTTAGTGCGACAGCTAGCTTGAGTAGTCATGTGCTGTCCCTGTCCGCATGCGCTGATTCTGTATTGTGAGATAAGGACAGCACATGATGACAGCTTGACAGATACTCAAATTAGCTGTAACACTGAGAGCAATTTATAAATACTAATTGTAGCAAAGATGCTAAACCAAAAACATTTTCAATGAATATTATCTTTTGATTTGTCAATAAAAGTTTGATCTGTAAAAAATAGTTTCACTTACCTTAAAGTTATCAGTAGTCTTTCTTCAGGGCTGATTGGTTTTCTCCAATTTGTAACTTGCTTCCGAAGTCCTTCTCTTACTTTTGACAATACGATATGGTAACATTCCAGTGACATTTTATAAACTGTGCGAAAACGATCAGGATATTCATATAATGTTTCCATTATTTTATAGTACCTGTGCTCTTCTGCATTTCTCCACACTGGATGTATCCAATACCTTCTTGGTCTTTGCTGTAAATTAATAATCTGTAGCAAAGCCAGTGCATCTTCATCTTCGTCTGAAGAGGAATACATGTCTTATCCCGTCAATATCACGCTCTATAATGACTTAACTTGCCGTATCGTCCCCGCGTCTGTTTGCGCAGATATCGCGCCTGCACCGTATCTGCGCCGTGTCTGTACCGTACCTTCGTCTCGCCGTCTTCTATTTGCGTTGCCCCTTACTGGATTTGGTGTCTGTTTGCGATATTTGGACGCTATTAGTTAAGTGTTGTTACGGGATCATATTTACCATGCCTTCTACGAGACGATGTGTAATTGGATGCGTTACTACAGGTAAAATTTCTTACTTCTTCCCTAAAATCCCTCTCCTTTATAAATGGTCTCCCTACTACTCGTAAGACGACCCACTGACCCAAAATTGTAAGCATAGAATGTATTGCTAATACATATTTGAATACAAATATTGCTCATGTATACAATCCCATCTCTCTGGATGGGCTACCGCTAGTGATGATGCCTGCAGTATGGGCTCTTCAAGTTACAGTTCTGCTCAGGATGTAAAAGTAATATTAATGGTTACTTACTTAGGAGAGCAAGGAGTGATGTTGATATGTGTAAAAAAATATCTGGTGTTATTGAGTAGTCATCATCTGCCGAGCCTTTTTCCCAATTATGTTGGGGTCGGCTTCCAGTCCTACCGGATTCAACTGAGTACCAGTGTTTAACATGGGCGACTGCCTATCCGACCTCCACAACCCAGTAGTCAACTCTTTGATTATGATTCTCACAAGAAACAAGTCCAAAATAACAGCCCCTATTTAAGCTGGAGCTTCCTCACTTTATTACTATTAAAAATAAAGTTTATCACCTATTCCATAATTATTATTATTTCCAGTGCCACTTCTGCCCATTGCATCTAAAGCAATTCTCAACTTGCAATCAGATTTCCCGAGTACATCTGTTCAAATCACAGGTAAATAAGTATTTTGCTCTATTTTACTTTGCTGCCAATGTTATTATTTTTTTCGAATATCATTTAGATCATTTTTGAAAATGTAATTTAATATCTTTTCAGGAGTAACAACTCCTTCGACCCAGAAGGAATTGTATGTTTGCGATGGTCCTGTGGCTACAACCTCTAAACTCTCTAAAACTCATCACTTGGCTCACGTAAAAGCGGCTACACACGACCCTAAAATCACTGGCAATATCGGGACAGTGGTGGGGAGGACCCTAGATCGTATCATAAATCGCCTGGTGTGTAGGCAAATCGTACCCGATTTTTTTCATCCCTAAATCGCTACGGGCGAGCTCACGATTCAGGGACGATTATCGGCTCAGGGAGCGTTGTCAGGACGTGTGTAGCGAAATCAGGACGGATTTTTGCGCAGTCTGCGCTCGAGCGCTGCGGCGACACGACGTGCTTGCGGTTACTATTGTCGCCACGGGCGATACGACGTGCTTACAGCTACTATTTTTTATTTCGAAAATATGGCGAAGGAAAATGAGCGAGAAGCGTGGACAAAAGTCATTGATTTATTTAAAGATTTACCATATTTGTGGGACAAAAAACAAAAAGACTATTTCAACCGCGACATGAGACAGGAGGCATTCAAAATGCTAGTGCAAATTTTTAATGAAGAGATCGGCAGAGATACATCGCTGGCTGACTTCAAGAAAAAACTTGAGAATATGCGTACTACGTATGGAAGAGAGCTGAAGAAGGTAAGATCATGTAGAATATTATGAGCCTATACCCCTCTTTTGGCGGGAAAATGAGAAAAAGACAAATATCTCGTGAACGAAAAAAAAGCAATTTTTAATTTTTTTAGTTTGTTCCTTCATTAAATAATATAAAACTTTGTAAAATGTATTAAAAAATTGTAAATACACCTACCCAGTCGATGAATAGATCACTTTGCTAAAATTCCTTCTCAATCACGAGATATTTGTCTTTTTCTCATTTTCCCGCCAAAAGAGGGTTATACGCTCTTAAATAGAGCTACCTACTTTAAGCTCACGCTTTTTGGTACATCTCAATTCACGTGTTTCAGGTGAATGCTTCCAAGCAAACAGGATCGGGGTCCAATGACATCTATGTACCAGCGTTATGGTATTACCCCCTCTTCCAATTCCTAGAGGGGACGACGGAGCCATGCCGACCTGGAACGGATACTTTGGATGAGGTAAGAAAAAAATATATGCAATTTATAAACTGATGTTTTCTTTGTCAGATACACACTAAATTTATGTAGGAACTACTCTCAACATATCCTCCTGAAAAGAAACTCTGCCGTGTCCATTGAAATAAGTTGTAAATTTATTTCGCACGTTGTTGCCTTCATTATTGCGCTCTTTTTCACTGATTTGCGCTAGAGATACAAGTCCTGTGGTTTCTTCCCGCCAGTCACCATAACGAAAAGTAGAATCATTGATATTTTCAGCATCGACACATGTTTTTGTGATATAATTTTTTGAATTTGTTCTTAAATAATTATGTAAGGCACAACAAGCGAGCACAATTTTGTCGACATTATCAATGTGCACACTTATTCTTTGACGAAATATCCTAAAACGTGCTGCTAAAATTCCAAACGCGTTTTCAACTACTCTCCTTGCTCGTGATAATCTGTAGTTGAAAATCCTTTTCTCGTGAGTTATGTTCTTAAATGGGTATGGCTTCATAATGTGTCTATTAATGCCGAATGCTGAGTCTCCCAAAAACGTGTAGGGCACTGAAATATTTGTGCCCTGTAACGTACACGATGGTGGTAGATGTAACTTATCTGTCATTAATTTATTATACAGTGATGTATGAGTTATGACACCGCCATCAGAGACGCTTCCGTTAATGCCAGTATGTATATACATAAACTCATAATTTGCATTTACTACGGCGAACAGAACTGTACTAAAAAAGCCTTTATAGTTATAGAATAACGTGCCACTCCTCGGTGGCTTTTCTATGGATATATGTTTCCCATCTATTGCACCAACACAGTGATCGAATTGCCACTTGTCTTCAAACATTTTAGCAATATCTTTCCATTCACTTTGCGTTGCAGGCATCTGAAACAGAAAGTAAAGGGAACGTTACGTCACCAGATATATCAGCATCGACATCATCGACACAAATTATAAATACAGAAATATGTGATAAAGAGGGGCCCGCGGACTCTGGAAAAAGTTCACAGCCCAAGAAGCAGAAAATGTCCATACAAAGTAAACAAGAAAAACTGCTGGATGCTGCTCAGACACTGATGACTCGACAAGACGATGATTGGGAGATAATAGGAAAGTCAATAGGCGTTCAATTAAAAAACCTGAGTACCCATCAACAAGTGATTGCCCAAAAAATTCTCAATGATGCCCTATTTTACGGAAAACTTGGCAAATTGACAGACGAATCTAGTATCACTTTATCTCCACAACACACAGTATTACATCCTCGCATTCCACATCGCTACTATCATTATTCCTCTGGCTCTTCGGTGACAAATTCATCACCGCAGCCATGTCAACAATATCTGGCACAACCGTCTCCTCAACCATCTCCACAATATGCGATACACCCGTCCCCTCAATCATCTACACAATTTATTATACCACAATCCCCTCAAACACCTCCACAGCATACGGTACAACCTTCTCCTCAACCACCCCAACATCATATGATGTCACAATTCCCTCAAGCATCTCCAGAGTATAACTCCACTGTACAACCATTTCTACAGTCTATCCCACAATATACATTTGAACAACCTTCTTCTGAATACGTAAATCCAACCAACGCGACACATTCATCGTCGACCGACATAGATCTTACCACTGAATTTCCAAACTGTACAAGTGACACAACAGTTCAAAGAGGAACTGGCTGTAAATACCTTGTATGTTTTTGCTTAATATAAATAAATAAAATAAAACTTTTAAATGGATGTTTTAATTATTCTATAAGAATTCAGTCTACTTACCTTAATAAAGTGTTTCAAACAATTATAGATAGCACAACATGTCTCTGGAATCATTGTGGACATAAGTTGCGGCGATATTATGGCACTGAATTTCAAATCTTCATAGCTTTGTCCAGTTGCTAGGAAACGTAAAGTAACTGTAAGTCGTTCTCTCGGACTTATGGATTCTCGCATTACGGTATCCTGTTTCTGTATAAATGGTGTCACCATATTGAGGAGCTCTTCAAAACACTCAATATCCATTCTTAAAAAGTTTCTGAAATCATCTGCTTCTAAATGTCTCATGACGTTCATGTGGCTTAATTCATGGCTTTTCATTAACCAGTGTTTAACCCAGATCCTCCTTTTTCGTCTCTGGTTAGGTGGCACCGTAGTAAGTGCCAAGACAATTCCTATTTTCTGCTGTTTTGAGAGCGTCGGCGGCATTTCGAAAAACGAGCAGTCTGTAGCACGGTCGGTTACGTACTGACAGGCAAGGACGTGTGTAGAGTAGAGACAATTTTATCGCCGATTCAGCCCCGATTTCACTGTCTCGATATCGCCAGTGATTTTAGGGTCGTGTGTAGCCGCTTTAAAAGTAGTTTTGGTACTTATACAAGTTAGATTTTTGAGGTGGGGCAATAAGGAAACGTCTTAACTATTTGAAACATTTTGATCTGCCCTCACAGTTTTAGAAAAAAAATTACAGTCAGCAAGAAAATGGGCAGTTTTCACAAAAACTTCTAACTCTACCCAACTTAACTTACTTTTAGGGTTCCGTACCCAAAGGGTAAAACTGGCACTTTATCAGGCTTAACATTTTCCTCCTTCTGAACCTCAAAGGGAACAACTTCTAGATGCCTATCTATTATTTTAGTTTCTCTTAAAAACCTATTGTTAACCAAGCCAGTCTTTCCACCAATGATCACGAACCATAAGTCTGAGTTGGTACCAGCTGACTTCATAAAAACGATAGCATCGCTGTCCGGTCCGGATCAACACTTGTATATCTCACCAACGTCTTCGCTTTAGAAATAGGTCCTGGCAGGTACAAATATTATGTTGTTAGAAAGTTTTCACATAAAAACTGACACTGACTAATTGCTAATGTGTTAACTGTATTATAATTAACAATTAAGTGCCCTTGTTAGTCACAAACTATACTATTTCAATGTTAAAAGCCATTTTAATAGTTTCGTGCCGATATACCCTTGCATCCTTTTTCACCATGTTATGTAAAATTATTTTACAACGTTTTCAGTTTATCATCATCATAAATTCATTTTGACTTCTAATATTTATTTGGAACCAAAAGTATTTAAAATTGTTTTATTGACAAAATAATGTTTAACCACTGTGCCAAAGTAATTGGTGCCGAATAAAGATTATAAGGCTAAATGATCATTTGATAAAAATAAAAAATTGCGTATCAGCACTGTATGAAATAGGCAATAAAAAAAATACTTGAGTTCTTACCCCCATCATATTATTTTTTTCAGTCAATAAGTATTTGATTAATTATTTAATAATAAACATATAATTGTAAATAAGTTTGTGTATGTTTTAAGTGAAAAATGTGCACAACAGTATATAGGTATTACAGTGAATGTGAACAATACTTATACATTATCAGACAAATATATCTATTTACTGCTTTAACAAGCTTGTTTAATTAAAAATACCTTTACTAAGCTTGTTTCATTAAAAAAATACCTTTACTAACTATTTTACAGAATTAATGTGCACATTTTCCATGTTTGTAGATTGATTAAAATTCATGTGGCGCGGTTTTTATTTTCAAACTACTCTAAAATTAATTTCACGCTACCAAACATGGTTTTTCCTAAATCAATCTATAACTATGGAAATAGAAGCAACCAAAATTGAAAATGAAGTATAGAGTACCTAGGTATATATAGTATGGTTAGTTGTGGAACAAGAAATCCAGATGGCGCTACGCATGACAGGTTGACATAAAAATCCCGTGAGATGGCACTCTATTTCCGTATATAATAGTACTCTGTGCAGATCGGGTTTGGCATTCAATGAATTGGGACGTGTACCCAATTTTCCTTAAATATATTATCTATTATTTAAGCAGTCTAAATAAACTTCTTTTTAAAAGATTCGGGACTTTTCCATTCTAATTTCATTTGGTGGCAGCGGTGGAATAAGACATCCCCAGTGTTCTTAAAGCGCTAAATACGTCATTGGAAATAAAAGATAGTGTATGCCTGTGTTCCTAAAATTGCCCAGTGAGTGTGTCGTCTAATAAGCACTCCAACCCGAACTCTTCACATTGAAGGTCGATACTATTCGACTTGGTCTAAGCTGCATATTGCCGCAAAATCAAAACATATTGTGATACCTACCTCAATTGACTTTGGTGAATCAAACAGGTATGTATCTGAAATATCGGTAATGCGACTGAAAGTAAAGAATTCCTTGCATTGAAAAGAACTCTATACTCATTCTTGATTTCTAAAAAAACGGCCAAGTGCATGACACACATTTAGGGTTCCGTATGTACCAACGAAATAAATTATCAATATATTGATATGTTGTAGTATACATTATCACCAAATTACAAGTTCATAGGTCACTGGGAATTAAAAAAATTCTTCAGGACAAAATTGTATGACAGACAGGGCCGTCTTAAACTATGCCGGGGCCCTTGAGCACACAAGAATTTGGGGCCCTTTTGAAAAGTAAAGAAAGCAAATTATACTAAATTTTTTCTACTCTGATCTTCTATTTAATATAATATGTCATTAATGATAGCTGCTGGTTTTTTGGTTACGATTACGATAGTGGTTTCTTTCGGGCTTTCTGTTGAGCAAAATCTTCTATTATATCCTCATAGCAGAGTCAAGTTTTTGAAGGATGTCACTTTCTATGCACATAATAAACAAATTACTAAGTCGGTCTTGTAACATTGTTGTTCGCAATAAATTTTTAGGGTTCCGTACCTACGCCTACGGTGGCCGGGAATCGGCTTGCGACTCCCGACGCCCAGGGCTTCTCCTGCGGTGGCTAGGGGCGTGAGGGCGTCTCCGTTGCATCTCCCTCACGTGTTCTACCTCCTCCTTTGCGAGCATTACTGCTTCGCAGAAGGAGGAGACAGCTTGCCATACCCACTCGCTCCGTAACATGGCCTGAACCAGGGCTGGACGCGAGAGGTTGCCGCCGATCGCCTCCACGAGGACACGGCGGTGCCCTGCCCAAGCGGGGCAGATATCCACCGTATGCTCCACCGTGTCCTCTGGGCGATCCACACAATTGTGACACTCGGGCGTTTCCTCCCGCCTAATTCTGAACAGGAACCTCCCGAAACAGACGTGTCCGGTGAGGACCTGCCTCAGGACTGCGCGAGGACTTTTGCCTCCAGATCCCATGGCGGCAATCCGGCAAGGAGGCTCTCCGCCTCACCAGGGACTGTGCGGTATCCCCGGACCATGACCATGGATGGATGGCCATGACCTTTTGGGACGCGTTCAACCGGCGGACTGGGCGCCGCCTCAGGGCGACGCGACACGACCCCCGCGTAGAGCCTCCGGCAGGAGGCGTTTGGACCCCCTAGATTGGGCAGGAGCCGCTTGAGGGCAGCCCCGGCCCGCTCCAGTCTGGTAGCCAAACGTCGGAAATGCTCCACGAAATGCCACCGGCTATCGAGGACGAGTCCCAGGTACTTCATCGTCGACCCGACGCCGATGTGAACCCCTCCTATCGATATTTGGAAACCCGGCGGTGGTGCGTTCCGAGGACCATGAAAACACATGGCCTTGGACTTGTGCAGGGCCACCTGGAGTCCCAATTGCCGGATCCTCTCAACGACTGTCACAAGCCCGCGTGTCGCTAATTCAGCCGCCGCCTGGTGCGACCTCCCCTGCGCCAGGACCAGCGTGTCGTCAGCGTAGCAAATTACGCTGACGCCGCTAGGGAGGTCGGCACGCAGCACCCAGTCGTACCCGATGTCCCACAGATGCGGCCCCAAGACCGATCCCTGTGGGACTCCCCGGCTTCTTAATGAGAACAATTTCCCCGTCTTCCAGCGAAACGGGATCTGGCCCCTCTCCAAGCATGCGCTAAGGAGCCCCCTTAGTCGGGGCCCGAGAGCCTCCAAGGCCAGGACCCGGTCTTTCCCAGGTAAGCCGTCCGGTCCTGGGGCGGTATTTTTGCCATTCAGCCTACGTACCGCCACTCTCAGTTCTATCTCAGTCACCTCCGGAGCATCGTCGTCGTCGGTGGTGTGGTCCGCATCGGGCACCGCAAGAGGTGGAGCCATGAGTGGGGGAGTATGTTCCCCTAGCGAAGGGAACAGTGTTCTCACCACGAACTCCACGAGCTGCGGCCGGAGACTCTGCGTCGGGAGTCGCAAGCCGATTCCCGGCCACCGTAGGCGCGGGCTTGCGGACGGTGAGTAATGGGTAGCTCGCCGTCTGATAATGACCAGGCCCGAGTCGACGGCGCGTTGTGTTCCACGCGCGACTCAAAGAGATGTCAGCAGAACTGACGGGGTCCGCTAGGGCCAATGCCTGTCTGGGTCGCGGATAAATTTGAAAAAGAGTTACCGCGGCCCTGGCTCGAAGCAACTGAAGGAACACGGGTGGGTATTAGTCAGTACAAGTCTGACACGCCCTTCCGCCTCAAGTCATTGGATGATTTCCCACCCAAAAAAAAAAAAGGGTTCCATACCCAAAGAGTAAAAACGGGACCCTATTAATAAGACGTTTTGGGAATACTTTTATTATGCGTATAGCTAAGGAGTGGAATTCCCTGCCGGAGTCTGTGTTTCCCGATAGCTACAATCTAGGGGTCTTTAAGTCAAGAGTGAATAGGTTACTTCTAGGCAAGCGTGCTCCACCATCGACCACATCATCGCTTACTATTAGGTGAGATAGTGGTCAAGCGCGAGCCTATAATAGAAAAAAAAAAAAAAAAGACTCCACTGTCCGTCTGCCTGTCTGTCACCAGGCTGTTTCTCATGGACAGTTGAAATTTTCACAGATGATTTATTTTTATTGCCGCTATAATAAAAAATACTAAAAACAATAAAATTAATATTTAAGGAGGGCTCTCATACAATAAACGTGATTTTTTGCGATAATAGTACGGAACCCTTCGTGCGCGAGTCCGACTCGCACTTGGCCGGTTTTTTATTCTCTGAGGCTGCGAAAATGAACGCTCTCCACTACAATTGATAACCATTCATCATCATCATCAGCCTATTAATGTTCCCACTGCTGGGACACAGTCCTCCTCTCTGTGCGAGGGGATGGGCCATAATCCACCAGTGCGGATTGGTGGATGTCACATTATCTTCGATTTTTTTTATTTTTCTAGGACATGCCGGTTTCCTCACGATGTTTTCCTTCACCGTTTTTGAGAGCAGTGGTGATGAAATAATTTACACAAAGTAAAGCGCCTGCCTGGGTTCGAATCCACGACCTACAACTTGTAAGTCGCAGCCGATACTACTGGGCCACCACTGCTCGCATTACCACCATTAGGCAAAGGAATATTCTTGAAACAACTTCATCAAATTAGAAGAAACGTATCTAAAGATAAGTTTCTTCTAATTTAGATGACTTTATTAGGTTGAGATAAAAAATACGCTGATTGCTTTGCTATGTTTTTTAAATATTGGGTTATATGAAAACATTCTGTTTTGAGCTCACATGTATTAATATCATCATGATGAAATTCAGCAAATTCTTTGCATTTTTTGGTCAACTCGCCAGATTTCAAGCCAAGTTTAGGCTTGAATATGACTTTTTGTCATAAATCGATTCTAACTAAGCTAAATAAGTCAAAATCAAATCAAATGTTATGGAAATTTTATAATTCTAAAAGAAAAAAGCAGTTTGTCTTGATTTTGCCTTAATTTGCTTAAATAAAATCGTTATAATTTTGACTTGAATTGTAATACAAAAGTAAGTTTAATTTTCGTGCCCGACAAAAATATTTTGAGAATTTAATGTGAGATAAATTATCGGTCCTTCGGGGCCCCCTGAGGATAGCGGCCCTGGGCACGGGCCCCGTGTGCCCATAGGGTAAAGACGGCACTGATGACAGACGACGGACAGACGGACACGTGAGTTACAGCAATATTGGACTATTTGGGTACGGAACCCTAAGAATAAAATACTACTTATTATTGTTATTCATTAAAGTGTATCATTATACACACTCACTTATGATGATATTTTAATAAGACTAAAAAAAAATAAAGATCTATCTTATATCTGCAAATATAAATGAGTTCAGCATCACTGATTTCAGAAATCCATATGATAGCCACAGTTTTATAAAGATAGATATACATATTATAATCACGTACCTAATTCATAAAACAAGTATAAACATTAATATTTACAAAAATATTATAATATCCGACTATGAACGAAATTGTTAAAATTATGCGTGAAAATCATGATATCCCTATTTCAAGTCACTGAGGCTCTAACAGAATGTTAAAAACAATCTATAGCACGCACAGTTTCCGAACGTCTCAAAAGTTAAATCACAGCGTCGTAAAGTTGGCAGCGAGCGCACCCCAGATCGCCAACCTAATAACCATGTTCTGTCGCCCGCGCCTCATAAGCCTCCCTCTCCCTTTTTCTCGGGGAAAATAAAAGGATACGCACGTATGCGCCCGTTTGCGTCCCGACGGCATTTTTATTATAACTTCCTACCTAATTTCTAACATATTGTGTAAACTCTGTGTTTGTACGAACATTAGTCTTTTAAACGAGTGTGCGGACATTTTCAATTCCACGAACCCTACAAGTTGCTACCCAACGTGCCGCGAGTGGTTAAAGAAGAATAATAAGTACTCGCTCGAACTCAACAATTTTATAATAATCTGCGTTATTCGCGTGTGTTCGCCATCACCATGCCGCGGACACGCGTAGTTCGGGCGGCAGCGCTCTCAGATGACGAAGCCGAGATCGATGGCGACAATGAAAACGTTGCAAGTTTTTTGTCACGACAAGTGGCCGCCATGCAGCAATCCCAAACGGAAGCGTTCAAGCGCCAGTTGGAGAAAGCTTTCAATCGTCAACCCGCCATCCCCAGTTCCAAACTCTGCGTCTGCATCACCGGCCGTCGACAGCGGCACTTTCACGCACTGCACCGCCAGGTTCGGCGGTGACGCTGACGAGTCCGTGGACGCCTACGACACCATCCAGAGCTACAACGACTGCGCTAATTGCTCGGAGGAAAATGCCCTCAGAGGCTTATCTATGGTGCTCACGAATAACGCCGCAATTTGGTACCAGGGAGTGAAGAAGGAGATTCACACTATACATGGATTCATGCCATAGAATTGTTAATCAACACCTACGGTCGCGCATCGTATCTACATCGAATTATTCGGACAAAGACAAGGCGATCAAAATACTGGCTAAATACCAGTGAATGAAATATCGGATAAAGCGAAAGTCGATATGATATACGGCCTACTTGATGCACGAATACATAAACACCTGAGGAGAGAGGACTTTACGAGTTTCGTGGGTATGTTTTGCCTCGCCCTTTACATAGATTTCGATATTTCCGAAACGCGTACTTAGACGTACGGAGCTCAGCCCGCCATTCAGCGGCCGCTCCACAAAGTTGATGAGCGCCGACGCCGGCACGGAAAAGTCAGCTAAGCGCGAGCGCCCGCGCCGCAGCCGCGCTACACCATAACACCGAGCAAGGGCAGCGCAGCTCCAACAGCTTACGGGTGTACAACACTTCTTATCAACATCCGAAACCTAGATGTGTTTATTGTAAACAATAGGAACACGTGCGTGAGGAGTGTAATAAATTAACTAATTAGAGCGGTGGTAATAATGATAAGTCTCTAATTTTTTAGAGTTGCGTAGCGAAAGGAGTAATGAGGTCGCAATGTGCTAAATGTAACAATAACTTGTTAATTTTATCTGTTCCAATCGAAACTTATTCGTCGGATTTGGTAAGTGAATACAAAGATATTATTCCTCCTACATTCTCAGATAAAACTTCAGGTCATAATATTGCCCGTAGTCGTAGTAATTGTAAATCACCGTATTTACAATCGCAACCATGCGAACGCATTAATAGTAATAATTTCTATTGCGATTGTCGAACTCGTATTAGTTCATGTAAGTCAAGTGAATGTTATCCGTGTTTTTGTGATAAAGTACGTTCGAAAGTTTCAGTTTTAACTAATTAACCGTTCTCAGGTACTCATGTCCACTCATCTGACAGGGTACATGTTCCTATTTGCGATAATTATGGTGGTCACTCACATGATCGGGGAGATATACCTGTTATCGCTCATCATGATAGTGACTCACCTGATAGAGTAGAAGTGCCTGTTATCATTAATAATCATAGTCACTCATCTGTTAGGGTAAACTCACCTGTTATTATCACAATGCATGTAATTTGGGGGTGTACAATAATTAAGAATGGATTAAAGAATGCGAGTCCAGTTTTGGCCGACTCAATGCCTTTACTATAAGTGATTACCCTATGCCGGTCATCGAGGACCTTCTTCACGATACCAAAAGGGAAAGGTACATGAGAAACACAGATCACCGGTCAGGCTACTGGCAAGTGATTGTATCACCTGCAGTCAGGCACAAGACAGCAATCGTGTCGCCTTCTGGTAGGTACGTACCATTTTATTCGCATTTCGTTCGGTCTCAAAAACGCTCCCGCCACTTTCCAGAGGTTAATGGACCGATTTCGATCTGGAAGTGCCTTGAAGGACGTTACTTTATTAGTTTATTTAGTTAATTTATAATGCCCGATGAGTGGTGCAGGCTATTCATCAGATAAATTGGCCAACCAACCTCAAATACCTGAAATCCTTCCTACAAACCTGATCGTGGTTTAAGAATTTTGTCCCAGGGTTTTCCGAAATAGCTCACTAAGCTTACTAAAATTAATCATGGGCTTGGACCGAAGACCAGCGGCGAGCCTTAAATGAGCTGAAGAAGAGGCTCATTACAGCACCAGTCCTGCTACAGGCGGACCACAGTAAACCTTTTATTATTCATACAGATGCTAGTAATTACGCTCTGGGTGCTGTCTTCCTGCAAGGTGAAGGTAACGACGCGCACCCTATCGAGTACTCCGGTCTTTTGCTGACTTCTGCTGAACGTAAGTGCTACACTACAGAGCGAGAAGCCCTAACTGTATCTGGGCCGTAGAGAAGTATCGACCATACATTGCGGGTTACACAGAAATCTTACAAAGTGACCCAGTAAGACCCAGACCATTAAAGTCTCCCAGTGGCAGGATGATGCTAAAATTGCAATTTTTTACTTCAAATATGAGTATACTCCGGGTAAAGTAAATGCGGCAATGGTCAAAACGGTAAATGGCCATATACAATAAGGTACATGTCATAGCCGACGCACTTAGCCGACCTAACTACAATAAGTCTTCACAAGAAAGCTGCGGAATCTGTTCGGTGATCTGCTATCTGCACAGCTAGATTATCTAAGGTGAGTAAGGTCTTATAACCTATACCCCCCACCGTGATTCGGTGAAAAAAGATTGTTCTATTCTATCTTTATATGTACTTTCACTTTTAAGTGTTTTGTGTGTCATCATTTCAGCCGAAAGACGTCCACTGGCCTGGCGTGGACATAGGCCTCCCCCAGGCGTCGCCACATTGACCGATCCCATGCGTCTCGCTTCCAGCGCCTTCCCACAACCTTAACCAGGTCATCAGTCCACCTAGTGGGAGGCCTTCCAACAAATCGTCTACCGGTTCGCGGTCGCCATTCCAGAACTTTTCGGCCCCATCGGCCATCCGTTCTGCGAGCAATGTGCCCTGCCCACTGCCACTTAAGTTTGGCAATTCTTCGGGCTATGTCGGTAACTTTGGTTCTCCTGCGGATATCATCATTTCTGACGTGATCACGCAAGGAATTTCCGAGCATAGCCCTCTCCATTGCGCTTTGGGTGACTTTGAGCTTTCTGATAAGGCCCATTGTGAGCGACCACGTCTCGGTCCCATAGGTGATCACTGGCAACACACACTGGGACTTTTGTCTTAGACTTTTGTCTTGAGACACTGCGGTAAATTGGACGAGAAGATACCACGCAACTTTCCGAACGCCGCCGATCCGACGGTTGACCTCTTTCTCGAAATTGGACCTACCCATCTGGACCGTTTGTCCGTGGTAGACACAATCGTCTACAACTTCGAGTGTAGAGTCTCCGACCTTGATAGGAGTGGGTGTTACATGGGCATTTACCATGACCTTGGTTTTGTCCATGTTCATTTTAAGACCAACTAACTCTTTCGGAAGCTCTACTGAGGTCATCGAGCATTTTACTGAGGCTCTCCATGGTCTCAGCCATGACAACTATGTCGCCGGCAAACCGAAGGTGAGTGATGTACTCGCCATTAACGTTGATGCCCAGCCCCCTCCAGTCCAGAACCTTGAAGACATCCTCCAGCGCAGCAGTGAACAGTTTCGGAGAAATGACGTCTCCCTGTCTCACGCCGCGCTGGAGAAGGATTGGTTTCGAGGTCTGATCCTGAAGACGGACTGACTTGGTGGCGTTTTTGTACAAACACTTCAACACCTCATTGTACCGGTAGTCGACCTGGCACCGTTGGAGAGACTGCAGTACAGCCCAAGTCTCGATTGAATTGAAGGCTTTCTCGTAGTCCACAAACGCTAAACAGAGAGGCAGGTTATACTCTTCGGTCTTCTGTATAACCTGCCGCAGCGTATGTATGTGGTCTGTACATGATGTTTTGTGTGTACATAAATAAATAAGATTGGTCATTACGAAAACCAGTGTCCTTCAGTTGAGAAAATGACAAAGGTAAATGCTTTTAGCGAAGTTTTCCATCAAAGGAATTTAACACTAACGACTAATATGTTGATTCCGGAGCCAGCAATCATCTAGTATCAAATGCAAACTCATTGTCAAATATTTCACATCAGCCGATAACTAAAGAGTTTATAGTAGCTAACCAAGCAAACACTTGTTTGGTTTGGAACATAGATCGTGTGTACAGAATACAGAATATGAGAAAGAAATAAACAATGTTTTGTGTGATCCAAACTTGACCACTAATTTATTGTCAGTGAGCAGAATTATTGCAAATTGTAACAGAGTATATTTAAAAAAAGTGGTTGTTACATTTACAATGCCCAAAATGTCTGTATTGGTGAAGTTAGTTTGGAAAATAATGTATACAGATTAAAATTGTGAAGTCTGAGCAAGTCTTGGCAGCTGCAGTGCAGACTTCTTGTACAACTTGGCATAGACGACTCGGTCACATAAATGCCAGTGACCTTGACAAAATGAAACCTGGAGCTTTTGATGGTGTGACATACCAAGATAAGAGTGATGCCAGTAAGTTGTGTTGTGTGTTGTGAGGGCAAACAAACAAGATTATCTTTCCCTCTCAGTTCAAGCAAAACTCGAAACGTGTTGGAATTGGTTCATACATATTTATGTGGGCCAATGGAGAATAAATCACTTAATATGGCCAGATATTATTTGTTACTCGTAGATGACTATAATATATATGTATTGTCTACATTATTAAGAACAAAAAATAAACTTTAAAATACTAGTGAGTAGAACCAGCAGTAAAAATAAGTAATACTAAGATCTGATAATGGTGGAGAGTTCACTTCTAAGGAAATCGAAAGTTATTTAAAGAAATTGGCATGGTGCATCAGAAAACGACAGCTTTAACGCCAGAAGAAAATGGGCTGTGTGAACGTTACAATAGATTAATTACTGAGAAAGCGCGATGTCTCCTGTGTGATGCTCAGTTCGATAAACCATTATGGCAGTTATGTTGATGCTGACTGGGCGAAAACAAAATTATATGTATCTTAATAACTACTAGCGCCATCTAGTATTTGGTGAAGGGAATTTATTCTGAATAAATGTCAGTCGTTACTAAACCACCTTCTTGTTTTAATATCAAAGATATAGAAAACACTACTGACCTTCTGTCTTCTACTCACTGGTTACAGCGCGGTTACCCGCTGCCAGGGTGTCCTCCATCGTCTCGCTCCTGACTCGGAAACCGAGGAGCCGCAATTAGTAATGCCCAAATCTCTGGTTACCAAGGTGTGGATCGTACAATTGATCGTACCAGACAGCGATACTACTTCACAGGTATGCGTAAGTACGTTACAGACTATTTAAAGACTTGTACCGATTGTCAAATGTATAAGTTCTCCAATCAAAAGGCCGCCGGTTTTTTGCAGACACCTATTCTACATCACAGGGATGGGGGTGAAGTACTGGCTATTGATCTGTTCGGGCCTCTACCAAAAGCTAAAACAGGAGAAAAGTGGGTAATTCTTGTCGAGAATACTGCCACTCGATGGGTGGAGTTATACGCCTTCAATGGGGTTACAGCTGAGGTATGTGCCAAAATAATTATTAAAGAATATTGCCTTCGATGTGGTTTTGCCAGGCGTGTCATCCTCTGACAATGGAGTGCAGTTCATATCTGCAGTGAAGTATCAATGCATGTTTCTATTGGGTGTCAAGCAGAACCTGATACCGCTCTTTCATCCTGAGGCCAACCCGGCTGAAAGGAAGAATCGGGACTTGAAGATCCAACCGGCAATGCTGGTCAAGAATGAGCATAGCATTTGCCCCAATTCTTATCACAGGTACGTTTCTCCCTCAACACTGCTACTTGTTCGACCACAGGATTAATACCAGCATACATGACATATGGCCGCGAAATGCGGCCACCATTCGATGCACAGCACGATATGCGTGCAATGTTGGATATGAAACGTTTGTACCTCAGTTTACGCCATACTTGTAAACATTTATCGACTCTTTGAAGGAAATACGAGATCGGGTCAAGAGATGCCAAGATCTTCGACAAGAGTATGCTGACGCTTCTCGACGCCAAAACCCACCCTCCCATCCCTGTATTCCCTTATCTTTCCTTATTAGGCTTGTGTAGTACATGTACTATGTACTATTGGGAAGCAATTCCTTTAGGTGAACGAGAACGAACTATTCTGTTTCGTTCGTTTAAATCGTTCATCTAGTACAGTGATCCAAGCGACATCGGATCGGTCGAGTGCTGAATCAGAACGAATTAGTACGGAACGAGTGAACGAGTTGAGAGATTTAAGAAGCGTGTGCGCGAGCGTGATAACTGATGAACGATGCACTAGAGTACTAGTTTGCTCTGTCTACGTACGATCACGATGACCGACCTGGCGCACAAGAATAGCGAGTTAATCTCAACTCGCGAATATTCTGCGACATTTTACGTTATTCTAATCACAATAAGGTCTATAATCACTTACTTAATGCAGGGACAAAATATTTACTGTTCGTTCTTGGCTTTTTGATTGGTTATGAATATTATATATATATATATATATATTTAATTTTATATAGGCTCGCACTTGACCATCTTTTTTTTCTTTTAAATTTATGTCGCGGTTGCTTGGTTTTATTGAATGTGGATTTTAGTAAGGACAGTGTGTGCATGTTAATAAACGGTACGGAATTTTGGTCAAGCGCTTATCTCGAAAATACGCGCGATAACATAAGTTTTAGGTATTTCCAATGATTGATTCTTACGAAGGTGGGTCAGGTCAAAATAAAATACCCTTACTTCAAGAGGGCAATCCATTATGTTTAAGGCGATATACACACCCCAATGTTAACGCAGCACTGGCAGTGCGCCCGCTCGATGCCAAAATATCCGAACCTCCTTTTGAACAAAGTTGTTTGCAAAATATTATTTGATTTACATATGCTATGTTAGTTATGATGAAATTCCAGCCATCATTTTTCCGTGTAAAAAAATTTTAAACATCCAAGTCGTTTTGTAGGAGTTTCCAAAAGTTGCGAAAAAATATCGTGTTGTTAATTATTTTTTTAAAGCAAAACTATTAGTTACACAAAAAAGCCTTGTGTTAAAAATAATGTACATGAATCAATAACAAATATATATTTTTTGCAAACCTTTTAACCTAGCCATTACTAAGGAGTATGCTTTGGAAAGTAACCGTTTTACGGCACCAAAGCGGATGTCGGCCCTTAAGTGCAATAGCAAAACAGAGCGCAACTTTAAATTTTACTTATAACGGGTCTCTTGGGTGACTAAGTTGCAAGATTAAAATTTGTGTGCTGTGAAAGTTTACGGATGAGTTATTTAATTATTGTGCTTTCGTGTTTTTAATTCAATAACCAAAGGTGTTTTAAAAACTTGAACTTTACTATTATTGTTCTTGTAATTTGAGTAATAAAAGTGGTTCTTTAGGGAATCTAAATCGCCATATGAAGAACAAGCATCCCACTATTTCTTTGTGCGTTCAGAGACAACCTACTGCTGCTGCTTCTGCATTATCAGATTTTTTACCAGAACGAACTGTTCAGGAACTTACACAGCCATCGACGAGTGTTCCAATTACTGCTATTTCTACTGTAACTTTACCGATTACGAGCTACATGAGGAAACCACTTCCGGCACGCAAAGTAGGGCAAGTAGATAAGAAGTTAGTTAAGATGGTGGCTAAGGGCCACTATGCATTGCGTATGGTGGATGAACCTGAATTCAAAAGATTAATAGTCACACTGCCCCGGTTACCAAATTCCGTCAAGTAAAACATTGACAACTACTCTTATACCTAAAACCTATGTCGAAGTTATTCTAAGAATACGGCTTCAAATTTCAGAAGCACCTGCTGTATGCTTATCCACAGACGGTTGGACATCCAGTATCAGTGAGAGCTGCAAAGCTGTTAGAGCTCATTTTATTTACTCGGAAACCACATTGTGTTCCGTTTTGCTTGGATGCATAAATTATAACGAACGACACACGAGCGCTAACTTAGTCGCTTTTCTAAGGCAAATGGCACAAGACTGAGGTGTCACTGAAAAAATTGTAAGCATTGAAACTGTTAATGCTGCTAATATATTGGCAGCTATTAGAATGGGTAACTGGAGGTCCATCCCTTGCTTCGCCCATTCCTTAAACTTAATTGTCCAACGTGTCATGAATAATATAAGTGTAATAATCACAAAAGTAAAAGCTAAAGTGAAATATTTAAAAAAAAGCACCGTGGGTTTAGGAAAAAATCACGAAATAGAGAAGCAAATGGGTCTTCCAGTGCTGAAATTAAAACAGGAATGTCCAACACGGTGGAATTCATGTTATGATATGTTGGGCAGACTGTTAAAATTATAAGATGCCGTAATAAGCACATTGGCACTATTAAGAAGCGATCTCTCTACAGTCTCGGGAATGGGAAATTATTGAAAAGGTTGTAACCGTACTGAAGCCTTTCTATGAAGTTACCACATAAAATAGTGCAGAGAAAAAAGTTACGTTGTCTAAAGTTTTAGTGTTTGTTCAACTCTTATCCAAACACGTGACCCGCATGTTGGCAGTATTCAATGATCATATAGAAGTTAACAAATTAGTTACGACACTACAGTGCAGCTAAATGATCGGTTTCGTGACATCAAAAAAAAACCTGTTTACGCTGAGAGCACTTTACTGGATCCAAGACTTAAAAGGAGAGGTTTCCGGACGCCAGAGGCTTTTAAAATAGCTAGTTAGAATTTAAAACGCCGCATAAGCCAACAAATCATACCTCGTTCAAGTCCTACAGAACCAGCAACTGCTAGTACTTCCGGACCTCCGCCAAGCACCTCAAATGCTTTGGCTGATACGAAAGAAAGCATGTGGGATGAATTTGACCGAGATTTATAAACCATTTCGAGGCCGGAAAACCCTGTTGCAGCAGGTATACGAGAGCTTGACAAGCACCTCAATGAAGAATATGTTAGAAGGCATGATGATCCTCTGAAATGGTGGGTTATTCATAAAGATTTATATCCACATCTTTATAAATACATATTAAAAATATTTTGTATACAGGCAATCATCATTCTGTTCCTTGTGAACGAATATTCTCAAATGGCAGGTTTCGAGCCAAAGAAGGACATTTCTGAAATCAAACAAGGCGTCGCAGTTGCTATTTTTACACAGCAACCTTTAACTCTGATGTAAATGTAAATATTATGTAAATATATCTGAATTATTCCATTAAAAAATAATAATAATAGAAATCTTTTTTTTTTAAGAATATGTATATAACTAATCAAAGATCACTGTAAATATTTGATTTTTAAATACGCCATTTTAGTAATTCATACAATTACATGATCTTTAGTTCGGACTGTTCTTCAAACTACAGGCAAACCCTGGTATCTCGAAAATGGCTGAAATTAGAGCAAAAATAACATAAAAATAAATAATAATAAATAATACGTAGTATAGTATATTCAACAAAGCTCGGGCACACCTAAGCTCAAAAAGCACCCGTATAGATTGCCCCCCTCTCTAATTAATAAACCGCTCGAGCCGACATTAATTTTGATCCGACCCCAACATTACAGAAAAAGCTTCATATCTCGATAACGGTTGGAGATACAAAAAATTTGACAAAATTTCCTCCCTCCATTACCCGCGCCCCGTCTGGACCCTGATCAGGATTGAAATTAAAAAAGTCAAGAAATATTTTATTAATCATAACATTAGCCTAAACCACTAGATAAGCATTCACCCCTCCTAGCCCCACAACCTACGAGTTGGTCGATATTCAGAGCCAGTTTTTAGGTAGTTTTCTTGTGTCGGACCTTACAGCTCTCATTAGTAACCAGCTTGACAGTCACCCGGTGCCCCCCGCAGCGATCGGTTCAGTTTTTGAAGCGCTCCGCAGCGAAAAAGTGTAAAAACAGTAAAAAGTTGTAGGAATCACCTTACGCGCCTAAGTGAAGTGATCACGGTAGTGTACAAATTTTGGGAAAATACAAAAAACCGCGACATAATCGCAAAAACAGTGAAAATTTGCAGGTTAAGAAAAGACAAAGTGATTTATATTAAAAAGTAGATCGAAAACCCACAAAACCCGAAGTGCTATCTTGTGCGCGCTGTCGAGCCCTGCAGACAAGGAAAGAGTCCCGATTTTCCCGCGGAAATACTAGGGAAATACAAGAATCCAGGAGTTCACGAGGTCTAAATTTTTGGGCCGGAAAATTATTTTGACCACTCCCCAAGACGGAGAGCAGGACAAGGACCCTGAAGGTGATTTTACAATTTAAAATATCTAAAGTGAACACAGTGAAAATCAACTTACAAAATTACAAAAATTCTGTTCGGCTGTCAAAACGACAACAACTTTTTCCGAGCACAAAACCTTGCATGATCAGTGACGAACTGGTCCCAAATTCTTGCGGAGGTTAGCTGGGACGTCACCCAACCTATATGCAAGAAATCTTCGAAATCGGACATCGCAATAGCTATATTTTTTTAAATTTAGTGCATGCAATATACATTTCCGACAGCAAAGTAAATTGGTTTAATGGGTAATTAAAACAGGAAAATAAATTTATAAAAAAAAAAGGTTTTTACTTCTAATACCAGTAGCCATCAGCTGCTAGTATACAACAATCTGAAATCCGGAAAATTTTAACCGGTAGTTACATAGGTACAGCCTCTCCCGGTTCGTGGGCCTTTTTACCCGATCTATACTTGTTTACAAGTTGTGCGTTGGCGCCTGTATCTCCTAAACGGGAAGTCGTAGAAGAAAAATAACCACCAATAACATTGTTTCCCCACGGAGGACTACCTCTACAACCAATCCCCATTCCTCTGCGACGCCCCTATAGAAAGCTCGGGGTAAATTACGAGACTATCCCCAGTCTCGAACTTTCCTGCCTAATTAAAAACGTATTTACCATATTTTTAATCCTGCTCGTGCATAAGGTAAAAAGGAAAAATGTATAATTAATTATATAAAAATAACCAAGTAGGTATATATTTTGCTGACAACCTGACAAACTGTGATAAAACTGATGCTGTGAAAAGACTGTACTGTTCTGTTTTTAGGCAATTAAATTAAATTACAAACCGGGAAATGAACCCGGGATTTTGAAAGGCTATAGAAACGACAAAATTCGGGAGCGGAGCGTGTTATCCCGCTTTTACACCGGACTACACTCTTTGTTACCCCCCATTTAAAAAAAAAAAATCTTTATCTTTCTTTCTTTCTTTCAAATTATTTACCAAATTTTTTAATTATTCCTCTTTTTTCACCGCCGTTCAACCAGTAAATTTCCAAAACATAACAGTCATTATAATTACCAAACCGTACCAAATTCTTCAACATTTTAATTATTGTCAATTATATTTTAACTATTGATCAACTAATTCAATAATATTACCAACAAAATTAATTATTTACCTAAAAATTTCTAAATTCACCGAATATTTCTACGGAACAATTATTTTCATTAAATATCAAATATCTCGGGAACGGCTGGGAATATAAAACAACCGACGGAATTTCCTCCCCCCCCCCCCAAAGAGGACACCCCATCCCAATCTGGCCCTAGTATAAGATAGACCCTTAAATTTCATTTTCACCCCTCTTTTATCGACAACCCAGTGGTGCCAGCTCATCTGCCTACCCAGGGCCTACCACGTCTTCCTGTCTGACCTGCTGCCCGGTTAGCTGCCCACGTCGTGCGAAGCCGGACCCTAGATTTTATTATCTATATCTTTTTTCATAGTTTTAATTTATATAACCTTTTATTTTTTTACTAATGTGTGTGACGTTAACTCTCCGGAGCTTACGTTACGCTACAGTTTGGCGCCCAACTTTTTAAAATTGGGCGTAACGTTATTGTTTGTACGCCCAATTTTTCAGAATCCACCCCATCACCCACACTATTCGATTCTTATTATCGAATTGAGGGTAGTTGGTAAATCATCACTAAACTCGCCCTCGACCTACGTCGCGGTTCTATATACCCGTGGCGTGCAGTACGAATTAGCGCCCTGAGCTGGATGAACGTTTCTTCCTCTCTAGTTGTAATCGTGTCTCAAGCTAAACGTTTTAGCATCTGTAGTGTTTGTGGACTCACTACCGTGTGGTGTGATATCTTCAAGACCTTGAACCCTTGGTACGTCTGGACTGCCTAACTGTGAAGTGCCATGCATGCTGCAGGTCTTATGATGACCCGGGAGTTGAGACGAGGTAGGTGGTGTTCAATTGCCTTCTTGGAGATGGTACGAACGAACGATTTCCACCCACAAATACTTTACATACAATATGCTTAGGTTCATAAGCCGCCAGCAAATATTTAATTAAAAAAAGGTTGGTCGAAAACCGAACAACCAAAGTGGTCCTTCGTAGCCTGATGGTATATGAATCCTCGAACTCGTAGTTCGATACTAGCCGTGCTAGATAATTTTCTACCTAACTCGTAGTTAGTGTGATTTCAGACGTTCTGTCCCTTTAAATTCTGACCGTGTCAGTGTGATATTAATTCTACTATAGTTTCATATTTACACATAATACATATATATATTTATAAATCGTACATAATATTTGGTGTATTGGTAATTAATTTGCAAAAACATTCGTATAATTATTCCGTATTCGTTCGTTTTACTTTGACCACGCCATCTGCGTCGTAGATAAAACAAAATGGCGCGGCCCGTTACCCGAAGTAAAGAAATGAAAGAAGTGGCTGAAGCGTGCCAAAGTAATGAATTAACAGTGTTAATTAATAAAAAACATCGAATATTTGAGCGAATGCAAAATGCCTATGATTTGTCAAAGAATATTTCGGATCCCGCATCGAAAGAATTATTTTTGATGCACGTGGCTGATTTTGATAATTTACGTACATCTTTTGAAAGTCTAATCGTTGAAATTCTTGAAAAGGAACTTGAATATGACTCTAAGTCATTCCTTCGTAATCAGGAATTGAAAAGTTTTGATGATTTATATTTCCGAGTTAAGTTATGTGCGTCGAAATGTGAACCTTCTGACTATGTTAATAAGGTTGAAGATACTTCGCGCTCTCTGGAGTCTAGACCAAGACTTCCTAAGGTAGAACTTTTTGCATTCGATGGGGACATTGAAAATTTTAATACATTTTTTGAGACATTCTGTTCTTTGGTTCATAATCAGACAAGTATTCCAAAAATTGATAAATTTCACTATCTATTGTCATGCACAAAAGGTTCTGCATTAAATATTGTGAAGAGTGTGCCTATTATCTGCGAATACTCGTAACTACGAACTCGTTTGGCAAAGTCTTGTTCATGTTAGCTGGTAGGTACTTAGACAAAATGTTAACCTTTTCGCCGCTGCAAAGAGAATCAACAGATCATTTGAACTCATGTATAGATCCCTTTGACCATTAATACAAAGCTATAAAAGCGTTGAACATTGAGAATTTGAATAGTTATATAATGTGTCATATTGCCTTAAGGGCTTTAGATCCCCATACACGTAAAATGTTTGAACAAAATATAAATCAAAAATCTATTCCAAATTTTTCAGATGTGATTAGTTTTGTCCAAAATCATATAAAAGTTTTAAGTCATTCTGCATCCTATTCATCGAGTTCAAGTGCACAGCAAACGAATCAGCGTAAACAATTACCGCTTGGTAGGCAGAATAAAAATAATTACTCGCATGTAACTTCAAGCTCAAAATTGTCATGTTTACATTGTGGAGAAAGTCACATGATTTTTAGGTGTAATAAGATTCGTGATCTGACTAACACACAACGCATTAGCCGTGCTAATGAATTAAAGTTATGCCACAATTGCTTAAAACCGAATCATACGATGCAAGACTGCAAAAGTGAATTTAGATGTTATGTTTGTAAAGAGCCACATCATGTTCTATTGCATCGGGAAGCGAGCGATAGCGAACCTAAACCGGCTTGTTATTCTGTTCCCGCCGCAGTCGAACAGACGCCCGCGACGGTGTCGTCATGCGAAATGCAAGCGTCCGCTGTTATCAATGATACTAATAATCACTTAGCATCCACACTTAGCTATGCAGTCATATTGGGAACAGCTATTGTGCATGTGTTGGATTCATTTAACAACTACCAAGCTGTTCGTGTTTTAATAGATTCAGGTGCGCAGTCGAAATTTATTACACAAAATTGCTTTCAACGTTTAGGATTATCTGCTAAAAGGTGTCCTTATAATATTCTAGGCCTCGGTGGCGAATTAGTCAAGAATAATGGCAGAGTATCGTTAACTTTAATGTCACGTTGTACGACTTCTTGTTTTAATGTAAATGCAGTAATTTTACCTCACCTGACTTCGAACATGCCTACCGTTAAAATACCTCAAAAAGTAGTTGATGATTTTAAAGATTTACATTTAGCCGATCCGTTGTTTTATAAAAAGTCGCCAATTGATATTATTTTGGCTGGTGACATTTTCCCGTACATTTACGATGGAAAAAAGATGATAATAAACCCTGATGTACCAGTCGCCTTAAGCAGCGTATTTGGTTATGTCGTAATGGGAAGACTAGAGATGCAATCCTCTAGCAATTGCAATGTTGTAGCGTCTACAATTTTGTTAGTATCGTTTACTATCGAAGAACATAATTTAAATGAAACTCTCAAATGTTTTTGGGAAGTGGAATCATTACCTTGTGATGTTCCTATTGATCCGTTTGAGGAATTAGCGGAAAAAATATACAAGGAGAAACATTATCGTGATGAAATCGGTAGATATGATTCCCCAATTTTATTGAACCCTGAGCATAAGGCGCTCGGTGATTCATATAGTACTGCTCTTAAGCGACTTATTCAGGTTGAGCGACGTCTAGCTCGGTCTCCAGACCTTCATAAGGATTACGTCGACTTTATGAAAGATTACGAATCACTTGGACACATGGTACCATACACTGGTACTGAACCTTCGGGTTGCAAGACGATTTAATTTCCTTACTTAAGAGTGGTGGATTTGATTTAAGAAAGTGGGCTAGTAACTGTCCTGATTTGCTAACAAGAATGCAATCAGATCAAGTTTCTACCATCAACTTTCAGGACGATACGTTATCGTCATCTCTCAAGGTTTTGGGATTGACATGGTTACCTTCGTGTGACTCATTCTCTTTTAATTATAATTCAAATGACGCAAAACAAACTAAGCGTTCTGTTTTAAAACTACTCGCGAGTATATTTGACCCAGTAGGTTTTATCGCACCATGTACTTTTGTCGCAAAGTGCATAATGCAAGATCTTTGGAAACTCGGCCCTGGCTGGGATGATCAGTTGCCAACTGAGCTGACCACCCAGTGGAATAAGTTTATTGCCGAACTGCCAGTTTTAGGTAAATTGCGAATTGAGCGTCATGTTTTAATATCTCACTTCAATGAAGTGCAGCTAATAGGATTCTGCGATGCGTCATCGCGTGGCTATGCAGCTTGTATCTACTTACGGAGTGAAGATAAGGATGGTCACGTGAAAGTTAGGTTACTGATGAGTAAATCTAAGGTCGCGCCTCTAAATCCAATTTTGTCAATTCCTAGGCTTGAGTCTAGCTCAAGCCTAGGAATTGACAAAATTTCGGTTCTATTATCAAAGCTGGTTAGTTTTGTCGTACAAAACTTAAACGATTTTAAGGTTTCTATTATTGCGTTAGGTGATTCAAACAACGTTTTAGCATGGCTGCAAACGCCACCTTATAAGTTAAAAACCTTTGTTGCTAACCGTGTTAGTCAAGTAATCGCTGTGGTGCCACCAAATTGTTGGTTTCACGTGAACACCGAAAATAACGCTGCCGATGTTTGCTCGCGCGGAGCAATGCCAGCTCGCTTCGTAAAAGATGCTACGGATTGGGTTCACGGTCCAACATGGCTTTATGAAAGCCAACAACAGTGGCCGATGAAACCATTTTATGTAAAGGAAGGATACACTATTCCTGATATTAAAACTAATTGTGATACGTTCATTTTAACTACGTGTGTCGATCAAAATATATCATTTAAGAATAACTTAGAAGAAATATTTAATATAAATTCATCTTTTAATAAATTGCAACGTCTTATGGCCTGGTGGCAGAGGTATATGAATAACCTCAAGTCAAAGGCACCTGTAAGAACGTATGGGCCTCTCAGTGCTTCAGAGCTAAGAAAAGCTCGTGATATAATAATTCGAGTGATACAATTAAATCATTTTCATGATGAAATCGAATCGTTGCTAAAAGATAAAAATAAAAACATTGCTTCCCTTCGTAAACTTTCACCCTTTGTAGATTCTCACAATTTCCTCAGGGTGGAGGGTAGACTCGTGCATTCCGATCTACCTTATAACACAAAGCACCCGGTGCTTTTACCTAAATGTCACACGACTAATTTAATTATTGAATATTACCACAGGTTATATTTGCATGTTGGGCCTTGTAGGAACTACAGGTAACAGAAATGCTAACAAGGCAAAACAGAATGTTCCCCGCGCATATAGTTTAGCGGCCAGTCAGTCGTCCTCCCCACGCCGTGGCATTAACTCGCGTCTGTATAACTTAGTATAAGGAGTGCACAATATACAATATTTCCTGGTAATCAATAATAGACAGTCACCTTGAACGTCAGACTTTCATTTACCTAAACTCCTCTCCACCACGATCAAAAGGTTCCAACATTGGTGACCCCGACGTGATTTAAGAGACGTGGTTGTGAGAAAATAAAAACGGACAGGGTGTAAAAGTGAACGAACGGTACGCAGTAAAGTGATAAAGTGCGCACGCGCGGAAGACGACTCCCCGTCGACTCGGGACCTATCGGCGGGCATTTTAAGGGTTCCACAAGATGAGCCAGCCAGCACCATCACCGTCAGGCCGACTGGATAGCATAAATGTCGCGGACAGGATGCCGACGTTTTGGACCGACATGCCACGGATGTGGTTCGCACAGTTCGAGTCCGCCATGGAACCACAGAAGCAAGGGGATGCAGCAAAATTTCATTTGGTGATATCAAAACTGACCAGAGACGCTTTACAACAGGTTAGCGATTTGATTTTTAAACCCCCGACCGATAACAAGTATGGTACGTTGAAGAACAGGCTGTTGGCGGCCTATGAGGAGAGTGCTGAAAGACAATTTCAAAAGTTGGTTAGCGAAATGGACTTAGGGTCTCAACGCCCTTCCCATCTGCTACGACGTATGTCCGAGCTGGCGCAAAATACAGAGATATCAGCAGAGACCTTACAGCGTTTGTGGATTTCACGATTGCCTGGATCCTTAAAGGCAGTTTTGTCGGTATGTCAGGACCAAAAAATAGACAAACTAGCGGAAATGGCAGACAAGGTCATGGAGAATCTGAAAAGCGGAGAAGTAGCCACCATTTCTTCGACATCGTCGTCAGCAACGCCCGACATAGCGACTCTAATGAGCGGATTGACTACGGAATTAAAGGAACTACGGAGAGAAGTGGATGAGATACGCGGGCGTAGTAGGGGACGCGTACAGCGTGGAAACTGGCGCAGATCACAGTCAAGGTCAAGAGGACCACGCCGCACTCCAGAGAGTCCAGACTGGCTATGTAGCTACCATTATGCGTACGGAAGAGCGGCAAAGAAATGTACGAAACCATGCAACTGGAAGGAGAACTCGACTTCGGGAAACTGAAGGCGGTGCAATCTTGTTCGGTGGGAGATTGCGTTACCCCAACAGGGAACCATCGTTTGTGCGTAAAAGACCGGCAGTCAAGAATCAATTTCCTTGTGGACACAGGTGCAAATGTCTCCGTTTTACCGGTGAGTAGTGTTAAAAATTGTGTGCGTTCTGAAAGCGGTTATAAGCTGTACGCTGCAAATAATACAGAAATTAAAACATACGGTGTAAAATCCCTAGAGCTAAATTTAGGCTTGCGCAGAGTTTTTAGATGGACATTTATTGTTAGTGACGTCAAGCAAGCAATCTTAGGTGCAGACTTTATTGAGTCGCACAAATTAATTGTAGATTTACATAATAGAAGGCTAATAGATAGTGTAACGAATTTAAGGTCAAATGGGTCAATCATACGGTATGATGAAGCGTCAGTCAAAAGTATACAAGATGATAATCCCTACCGTGAATTGCTGGAACAATACGCAGACATTACCAAACCAATGTCGTTTAAAGAACCACCAGCACACGCGGTAGTGCATCACATCATAACAAATGGTCCCCCGGTACACGCGCGTCCAAGGCCGCTACCGCCGGACCGTTATAATAAAGTAAAAGAAGAATTCCAATTAATGAACGAATTAGGCATATGTAGGCCTTCACAGGGAGAGTGGGCTAGTCCGCTACACGTTGTCCCTAAAAAAGATGGGCAACTGCGCCCGTGCGGAGATTATAGAGCGTTAAATGCCATAACAAAGCCGGACCGTTATCCTATACCTAGAGTTAGTGACTTCACGTATATATTATCAGGTAAGACTTGGTTCTCGCGACTAGATTTAAATAGAGCCTATCATAATATAGCCGTTGCACCAGAAGATATAGAAAAAACTGCCATAGCAACACCTTTCGGACTCTGGGAGTTTCCGCGCATGACGTTCGGTTTGAGGAATGCAGCGCAAACCTTTCAGAGGTTCATGGATCAACATGTACTCAGAGGTATAGAACGCATAAAGAACGAAAATGGTAAGTCAGCACTTTTTTGTTACATAGATGATGTCATCGTGGCGTCGGACAACGAAGATATTCATAAGGAGCATCTTCATAAACTGTTTAAACGCTTCAGCGAGGTTGGTATAACTATAAATCTAAGCAAAAGCAATTTTGGACAATCTAGAGTAGAATTTCTGGGATTCGAGGTAACACAGGACGGAATTAAACCATTGCCAGATAAAGTTAAGGCGATTACAGACTACCCAAGGCCGGATACAGTAGAACAACTCCGTCGTTTCTTAGGTATGGTCAATTTTTATAGGTCTCATTTACCACACGCTGTAGAGTATCAAGCAGAACTTAATAAGTATTTACACAATGCAAAGAAAAAGGATAAGACAAAAATAGCATGGAATAACCAAAGTATAGAAGCTTTCGAACAATGTAAAATAGCCTTACAAAAAGCAACAACATTGTTTCACCCAAGCGTGGACGCGCCTTTATCAATCATGACGGACGCGTCAGACACATGCGTAGGTGCAGTACTACAACAAAAGATAAGCGGGCAATGGAGACCAGTAGGCTACTTCTCGAAGCAACTGTCAGAGGCACAAAAGAAATATAGTACCTATGATAAAGAGTTATCTGCAATTTACATGGCCATGGTTCATTTCCGTAACTTGATAGAGGGGCGACAAGTTACCATTTACACAGATCATAAACCCCTAATGTACGCGTTTACTAAGGTAGGGAACGATAAGGAAATTCCAAGGAGAGCCAGACAATTATTGTATATTAGCGAGTTTACAAGCGACATACAGTATGTAAAAGGCCCAGAAAATACCGTTGCGGACGCCTTATCACGCGTCGAGTCTATTGTTTGTCCAACGGTGCTCGATTACAGCGAATTAGCTCATGCGCAGGTGCGCGATCGCGTTACAGTAGAACGAGACGTCAGCAGTAGATTGGCATTTAGACACATAGTTATGCCGGAAAGTAATCAACAGATATATTGCGAAGTATCAACAGGTAATGCCAGACCTTACCTTACAGGGAAATTTAGGAAAGTGGCGTATGAAAACATTCATAACATTAGTCATCCTGGCGTTCGCACAACGCGGAAGATGATTGCACAGAGGTACTTTTGGCCAGGAATGAATAAAGATATTAACGAATGGACGAGAGCATGTATTCGGTGTCAAAAAGCGAAAGTAACGAGGCACACAATTTCGGATTTAGGTAGTTTTCCGCCATGTAGCAGGTTTGAACATCTTCACGCAGATATCGTAGGCCCTTTGCCCACGTCACAGCATGGACATCGTTATTGTATAACCATGATAGATCGTTTCACGCGTTGGCCTGAAGCAATACCAGTTTCAGACATTTCGGCTGATACGGTCTCTAGGGTTATTTACGAGCATTGGATATGCAGATTTGGTTGCCCACATAGAATAACGACAGACCAGGGTAGGCAATTTGAAAGCGACCTTTTTAACAGTCTTATGAGATTATTAGGCATACAACGAGTTAGGACAACCCCATACCACCCTCAGAGTAACGGGTTAGTAGAAAGGTGGCATCGCTCGTTGAAAAACGCATTAACCGCACGTTTGACAGGTAGTTTAGATTGGGTAGACGAACTGCAAACGGTTATGTTGGGACTTCGCGCGGCCTGCCGAAGTGACTCGGGTTGTAGTGCGGCAGAGATGGTATATGGTGAAACCGTCAGGTTGCCAGGGGATTTTTTCCACGTGCACGACCAACAGGTTAACGAACCGAGCACTTATGTAGGACAGCTTCGGCAAGCAATAAACAAGTTGCGGCCTCCGTCAAGAGCGAAAAGCGATTCACGAAATATATTTGTTAGTAAAGACTTAAAGACATGTACACACGTTTTTGTAAGAAACGAGATGATAAAAAAATCACTTTGTCCTACCTATGATGGCCCATATAAAGTTTTAAGTAGAAATGATAAGGTTTTTAGAGTTAAGTTACCTAATAGAGAAAGCGATTTATCAATAGACAGACTAAAACCAGCATACATGTTACAAGATAACGATCAAAATATTGAGGATGACTGTTTGCAAAAATGTATAGAAAACGACAATACGAACGTGTCAGAAGATAAATCGCTTCCGCTTATGGGACATACCACGCGCAGTGGTCGACGTGTAAAGCTACCGGTGCGATTTTTGTTGCCATAGGCTAATTGATGTAGAAATCATTGTGCCAATTTTTGTGTGTTGATAAGTCAATAAATAACTAACATCCAGTTGTGGAAAAAGCATATTTCAATAGTCTTCACAATGGGAAATTATAACACTAAAAATGATCAAGTCATAATTGCTCAACAAGGAGCAAATAATGCAAAACATGTCGGAGACATGGAGAGGCAGCTAGAAATGTTCGGCATAGTCATAATGGTGATCGGTATCGCCCTACTGATATTGTGTATTTGTCTATGTGGCAAACAATGTTGTTCCCGTGCAAAGAAATGGATAAGGAAGGAATTGACAACTGTGTTGCCTGCAGGCGCAACAGCCCCGCAGTCCACCATACCGCAAGCTTCATATGCGTGATTACAGTGTAACTTTAGTATTAATAATGAAAAAAAGGCACAGTGAATCCATCAGTGAATAATTAGTGACTTAGTGTAACAGTAACATAGAATATTAAAAGTAAGTAAGGTATTATTGTCAATACCCAATACCTTAGTGGTAAAAATCTGTCTATAAAAATTGTAGTGTGCTTAGAAAATAAAATAATATTAACGCTAACAATGTATCGAAAGTTAAGATAAAAAACCATGGTATGTATAAACAATATATTGTATTACATGTAAGACTACCGATAACAATTCTCGGTAACGTAATAAAATATAACTATAACAATGTATGTATGCACACGTGGGCAAGACGAACGCCAGCCAACTATGAGTAGATGATTACATTTCATTTCATTGTAATGGCAGCGATTATGTTATAAAATAAAAAAAAATAATATATTTTTTTATTTTGTAAAGGGGGGAGGTATGTAGGAACTACAGGTAACAGAAATGCTAACAAGGCAAAACAGAATGTTCCCCGCGCATATAGTTTAGCGGCCAGTCAGTCGTCCTCCCCACGCCGTGGCATTAACTCGCGTCTGTATAACTTAGTATAAGGAGTGCACAATATACAATATTTCCTGGTAATCAATAATAGACAGTCACCTTGAACGTCAGACTTTCATTTACCTAAACTCCTCTCCACCACGATCAAAAGGTTCCAACAGGCCTCGTACCTTACAAGGCATACTGTGTAAAAAATATTGGATCGTTAGTGCTCGTAGAATGATTAGATCAGTTCTGTCAAAATGCAAGAATTGTTTTCGATGCCGACCTGGCTCAATTCAGCCTGCAATGGGTCCGTTACCCGCACCCAGACTAAAACCTGGTAAAGTCTTCGATCACGTTGGTTGTGACTTGGGTGGTCCTTTCTTTGTGAAAGAAAGTTTGAGGCGCAATGCAAGGGTCCATAAGTCAGATTTATGCTTGTTCGTGTGCTTTTCAACGAAGGCTGTATACTTAGAAGTTCTTACAGATTTAAGTTGCGATTGTTTTTTGGCGGCATTCGACCGTTTTGTAGCTCGCCGCGGCCTTTGCAGTTGTTTATATTCTGATTGCGGCACCAATTTTATTGCAGCAGCTAAACATTTAAAAGAAGTTGCGAACTTCTGGAGTAGTAAAACTGGTGCTGATCAAATTTCTAACGGATTAACGTCACGTCATGTATAATGGCGTAATAACCCTCCTAACGCTGCGAGCATGGGCGGACTCTGGGAAGCAGGCATAAAATCTGCTAAATATCACCTCTATCGTGCAGTAGGTGACAAATCACTCACTTTTGAAGAATTAAGCACAATTTTCTGTAGGATTGAAGCCGTTTTAAATTCACGGCCTTTGTGTTCGTTGTCAGACAACCCAAACGAGTTCGAAGTGTTGACCGCAGGTCATTTTCTCATAGGTCAGAGCTTATTAGCTGTACCGGAATATGACTTTGAGGACGTCCCTCAAATAGATTGTCACGTTGGCAATTCGTCCAGAAAGCTTTCCAGTCCTTTTGGAGGCGTTGGTCAGATGACTACCTTCACACTCTTCAGCAGAGAGCGAAGTGGTTTTCAACTTCGCCTAACTTAAAGGTTGGAGATTTAGTTTTGCTCAAGTCTCATTTAACTAAGCCCCTCCAATGGAATTTAGCCCGAATTGAGAAGGTACATAGTGGTGTCGACAAAGTAAATCGCGTTTTAACTCTACAAACTAAAAATGGATTAATCCAAAGACCTACAAATAAAGTTTGTCCATTACCCTATGCAAATTAATTACCTTTACAATATATTATAGATAGTTTATTTAAGTTATTGTCCCGTGTACACTTTACATTTAGAACACACTCTACATGTATCATCATAAATGTATTTATGTAACTTTTATTTGTGTAACATATTCCACACTTATCATTCATTTAAGGAAATCAATCATATTGATTTCGGTGGGGGGTATGTTCGATTCTTATTATCGAATTGAGGGTAGTTGGTAAATCATCACTAAATTCGCCCTCGACCTACGTCGCGGTTCTATATACCCGTGGCGTGCAGTACGAATTAGCGCCCTGAGCTGGATGAACGTTTCTTCCTCTCTTGTTGTAATCGTGTCTCAAGCTAAACGTTTTAGCATCTGTAGTGTTTGTGGACTCACTACCGTTTGGTGTGCTATCTTCAAGACCTTGAACCCTTGGTATGTCTGGACTGCCTACTGAGAAGTGCCGTGCATGCTGCAGGTCTTATGCTGACCCGGGAGTTGAGACGAGGTAGGTGGTGTTCAATTGCCTTCTTGGAGATGGTAGGAACGAACGATTTCCACCCACAAATACTTTACATACAATATGCTTAGGTTCATAAGCCGCCAGCAAATATTTAATTAAAAAAAGGTTGGTCAAAAACCGAACACACACTCTACCTATTTTTTAACGTGGGCTCGATTTAATTTTTCTCAAAATTCTAAAAACATACTTGCACAAGTATTACTAGTAAGCTAACTTTTGGTTTCTTATACAGGCCTTCATGTCGTCATCATTTTTCCTTTGTCACTTTTGCTAGCACCTTTTGTTTAAAATTCTTCACTATTTATACCGAACCTACTAGGCAATTTCTTTTTATCCCTCATTGATTTTATTTTTATTTTAGAGTGGTGTGCACAACTCTGAAAGCCTTATGTGCACAGAGCGGTCCCGTAACTCTGTAAAAATAAGCCAAATGCGTGGAGTCTTGTAAATATGTAAAATATTTTCCACTCAAACTAGTTTCCTATCAAAATAGTTTCCTCTCAAACTAGTTCCCTCTCAAACTAGTTACATGAAACTAATTCCCTCTCAAACTAGTTCCCTCTTAAACTTAGTTCCCTCTTCCCTCTTGTAAATATTTCCCTCTCAAGCTTGAATTCCCTCTTCCCTCTTAGACTTAGGTCCCTCTTACCTCTTCCCTCTTGTAAATATTTCCCTCTCAAGCTAGAATTCCCTCTTCCCTCTTAGACTTAGGTCCCTCTTACCTCTTCCCTCTTGTAAATATTTCCCTCTCAAGCTAGAATTCCCTCTTCCCTCTTCGACTTAGGTCCCTCTTTCCTCTTCCCTCTTCGACTTAGGTCCCTCTTTCCTCTTCCCTCTTAAACTTAGGTCCCTCTTTGACTTATATTTTTAACGGGTTTTCAAACAGGTGCGGGTTACGACACCTAATTAAAAAAATAAGCCTTCGTAATCTTTATTAATATTTCCTTGTGGAGTATGCGTCATTGAATGTGAACCATATCCCCTATGTGTGATTGAATGAGAGTGTTTGACGAAAGTATGAAAGATGTTGTGTGATAGAGCAAGGATTATATTAAAACATCAAAATTTTCTTCCAGTTGAAAATTTTTCTGGGATCATCGGGGAAATGTGGTGTTCTGATTTACAGATCCACATTTTTTAACTCTATTTACAACTCATAACACTATACAAACCATACCTTCATATATTTTGATATTTTATCAACTTTTGTAATTCATTTTTATGTTTTCTTTCTTTTGTTATCATCTGAAAAGCATACTTTTAGTTAAATCTGATTGTTTTAATATCTGAAACTTAAATTATATTGATAATTTGTAATTCTTGCAATATTTTTCTACTGTGACATTTTCATCTGATATGACATCTGTCTGTCTATTTTATTTTTCTTAAACCATAGACCGTAACATAGGTACCATTGACTAGACCTCCTTTAAGCTAGGCGTACACTATTATAAGGGTAGCGTAGACTGACCCCTTTGTGAACCGTTTTTTATTCGTTCTGGTCTTTATTTCTTAATTGAAATCTGAATTTGAAATGTAGATAGAACACAGAACGATGAAAAACGGGCGTCAGTTTTTAGTTTCGGATCTGGACTGAACGCCGAAAGACGGTTGAATTCTTGATACTACCAAGTGTACTATTGTATCTGAAGACTCTTTAAAACTATAACTTATACGGCTGTGAATGTTATCAATCTTTGAGTGCATTAAATATATTTTATTGAGTGTGAAACTTAAATGTGAGCATTTTTACTGCGTCATTAACCTCGTCGGTCACCGCTTCATCTAAAAGGGGGCGTTTGATCGGCGTATGAAGCCACAGCCCGGCCTCCACACCCCTTGCTACCTGTGCCTGCACCCCTTGCTGCATGTGCCTGCATCTGTGATACTGCCTACCTGCTCGTTAGCCTGACTATTAGTTCAGCTGCCTTCGACCATCTATATGTGTCTGTCTATCCGTCCTGCTGTCTACTCTACATCCTGCCTATCCGATTGCCTGCCCTACTCTACAGTCTGCCTATCCGATTGCCGTCGTGGTATGTTTAGGTTTAAGTTATTTTTTATGGAGCTCTGATAAAAGTTATGTATTTCAAAAACCTTAGATATCCTACTCAAAGTCTTTACCAAATTAGTCATTTACTCTCGATGCGGAAACTATACATTGTTAAAACGGTCCTAATAAAACACAAAACCCTCCTTTATTATCCCAGCTTAACCTTAAAAAGAAGAAGATACATCATAGCGGAGGTTCCTAAAACTAAAACTAAGTTCGCTCAGATACAGTACCAAAATCGTTCAGCTCAATTGTACAATCGATTGAACAAAAAGATTTACTTACGTGTATAATAAGAAACATAAAGAGGGTAAAACTATCATAATAAACTGGATTAAACCATTAGCTTATGAAGACACCGAAGCCCTCTTGTAGCATACATCGTAATTCTGGCACCCACATACACTTTACACGCTCTCGCACACATTCACTCCACACGCACTCGCACACATACACTCCACACGTACTCGCACACTTACATTATACACGTAGCTACCATGACACATACACAAAACACAATCTATTACCTTCCAACCTACCAATATGTTGTTTATAATATTTTTAAGATTCAAATATTTTAAATTACTATTCCTGAAATTGTGAGTACCACCTAATTAATGTAAAACCAAACTTCGGAAGAGCGAAGTGTCCTAACACAGACAATCATTTGCCTAAAGGAACACTTCAAATACTAATGTATGTATTTCTCACTGTTAAAGCAAAATAAATTATTATTATTTTTTTTTTATTCATTTTTATACATATTTGTTACATTTTTAAATATTAGCTTATTAAAATACAATAAAATAAAGAAAACATTTAAAAATATAAATAATAGTAGCCCACCGGTATCGGGAACAGGGTCCAAGCTACCGGTGGTCAGGGCTCCTGAGAGAGGAACCTCATAACGATACGCGCCGTGTCCAGGAGTACCGCTTTCTGGATCAAGCCCTTGATCCAGCTGCCCAACGATAGCCTCCTCAGATGTTCGTCGAGGCTCTTGTCTATTATGCCATTGGCCGTCACGACTATCGGCACAATAATTGCTGTATTCACATCCCACATACATATCGACAACCTCGCGAGCCAGATCAAGATACTAACTTTGCTTATCTCTCTCAGCCTTCAAGAGGTTCTCGTTTTGGGGGACCGCTATATCAACAATCGTTGCGCAACGCTCTAGTCGGTCTATCACCACTATGTCAGGCTTATTGGTAACAATAGTCCTATCAGTGATGATAGACCGATCCCAATACAACGTGACATTGCCATTTTCGAGAACTGGGTCGGGCTCATACTTATAGTAAGGCACTTCCGATTCCACAAGATTGTATTTAAGAGCAATAATCCTGGCTACAAGGTTGTGTCTATGCAAATAGTCTCCGTTAGCTAGACTAGAACAACCGGCGATAATGTGACGGATGGATTCCCCCGGGCGATGACATGCCCGACAGATGTCAACCGTGCCGTCCTTCCCGTCCGTTGAGAGTGAAGAAGGGTAGGAGAGAAGGAAGTGAGATGAGGTACCACGCTGGCAACCCACAGACACGCGCCGACAGGCCGTAATCATTGGGGGAGACTGCGGGAACGCCCGAGCCCCCCGGAAATGTCCATCGGGCACTGTCTTCTGGTCGCCAACCAACACGATGGCGCATTCCGGGATTTTTCGTCAGTTGGCAGGTCAGCCTTTCGTGTGTGGCTGGCACACTACTTAGGCCCCCTACTACCTGCGGTCGGTCAGCAGCGCACCGTGCCTCGGATCCCGCTACCCGTCTCCCGATACGCCCATAACAGCGCGCGTCAGGCTGGTCAGCCTGCTGTGGAACAGCTATCTCGACCCAACTCCTCTAGTGGCTACACCGAGCATCGTACCGGAACACGGTTAAGCAGCTCGGCGGTACAACTTTGCCCGGTAGGTGTTCACAAGCCTTCGGCCGAAGCCTACCACCAGTGGGTGTCACCTGATTTGCACCACCCAGGGACCACGTGTAGGGTATCAGAATGGGGTACACTCCTACGGACGTGGGCGACTCAGCCCCCAAATATATATATTTAAATATAAATAATTCGAACATAAAACTTATAAATAAAAAAGTTAATTCTTAAAATCAAAAAACCCGACTGCTTAAGAAGCGACCTAAAAAGACGTAAACAAGAAGAAAATCATGCTGTGCAGTCGGACGATATGTCTGGTATTGTTCAGCCAGCTCGCGAATATGTATCCTCCAAATATTTTTTTTAGTTACTTTTGAATTGGTGGAAGTGCAAATTTGTTTCGCGTCAAAACTGTATAATCTTCAGTAGTGTATAAGGGACCGAACAGTGCACACGTTGTTCCTCGAAGAGACGATAATGTGTTTCCCGGGAGGTTACCTAAAACTCCATACACGTGGTTTTGATACATATAATTAAAATCAACAACACTCCATAGAGGTTGACACAACTTACAATAATATTCCTTCCGGAGAAACTAAAAGAACATTCCGGAGGACATTATGTCTAAATAGTTTACACAGTACAGAATGGCATAACACAGCCCTATTTATTCCGAATACTTATGGAGTTATAATTTAGGCTGCAGTCTTGCAAAATTCACTCGCGGCGAATTATTTACGCAATGTTGTATTTTTTTAAACAAATGTAATGAAATAAATAAATAAGCACAATATAAGTATCTAGCTGCTAGATTTACTGCTAGCTATCCTCCGGAGCGAACCCGCGGGTCCCGTCAACTGGCTACCTACCTACCTACCTACACTACCCTACCCTACATACACTATCCTAAAACCCTACCCTACCCATCTACTCACCTACCTACCTAACTACCTACACTAGATTGTAATCAAATTTTTGAGATCTTCAACTGCAGTCCTTGTTAGTACATTACGTTGTTAGAAAGAGATACAAATAAGAATGATCTGCGCCTGCCGGCCGATCAGTTCGGGACTTTAACAAGCTATTTTCTGTTCTAATTGTAATCGAAATAGATGGCGTCTGTTCTCTGCCTGTCACTGTTACCCATTCGGATGCACCCACAAATTATGAATTTCCATTGAACAAGAAAATTCGTGGCAGTGTGTGATCGGCGAGGATACAGATCCTACCAGAGATCAGAGGGTACTTGCAGGAATTTGCCTAGCGATCAGGCCGCATTGTTTACAATATGTGAGTGATGCAAAGACTAACAAGGATGCTTGGAAATCTTTATGCAACATATTTGAAGACAAAGGTCTTTATCGGCGTGTATTATTACTAGGAAGCTACATCGTGTGGCATTTGCATCGATGAGGAATATATTGAGAGGATTATGAGTTTAGTACAACAACTTGCAGACATAGATAAAGTAATAGAGGACCGCGAGGTTGCAGAAATCCTGTTATCTGGATTACTTAAATAAAGAGTATGATGCACTGGTATCTAACTTGGAAACAGCTTGTATGACGTCAGCCTTATCTAGTGAGCTTGTACGGTCTCTTCTTCTTCAAGAAGAATATAGAAGAAATGGGCTTAATACAGAAACTGCTTTTATGACTAAGAAATTTGAAAAGCACAAGAAAAGTATGAAATGTCATTATTGTTCAAAAACAGGCCACTATAAAAATAAATGTTTTAAACTAAGGAGAGACCGAGGCACTAAAAATGAAGAAAATGGAAAGGAGAATAGTACATTCTTTGCTTGTATTATATATTATATTGTACATTGATTGTAGAGCTGAGCAGCACCAGAGTCGGATGTTATATTGATGGCATACGCGTCAACAATATTAGCTACGCAGATGACATGGTGATGCTCAGTGCCTCAGTCTGTGGCCTTAGAAAGTTGGTGACGCCAGTGCCCACGGTCTTTTGTATAATGTGCGGAAGAATGTCGTTATGGTGTTTGGGGCTGCTGGAAAATATCCAGAAACGGTACCTCATGTTAAAATGAATGGTGTACCTTTGTCGAGGGTACAGACCTTTAAGTACCTTGGGCACGTATTGACCGCTGGCCTCAGGGACGATGACGATATTGAGAGAGAGCGGAAGGCGCTCTCGGTCAGAGCGAATATGATTACCCGCAGGTTTTCACGTGCTTCTGCGGGGGTTTAGAAGACTCTGTTTAGGGCCTTCTGTACCTCGTTTTAAACCTGTAGCCTGTGAGTTCATTTCACGCAAAAATCGTACAGCGCCCTTCGCGTTCAGTATAATAATGCCTTCAGGGTGCTGATGGGGCTGCCTCTCTTCTGTAGCGCATCAGGGATGTTTGCGGAAATGCGCGTTGATTGCTTTTATGCATTGATGCGTAAAAGATGTGCATCCTTGGTGCGCAGGGTGCGGGCCAGCTCCAACGGCATCCTGGCCATGATTGCTGACAGGCTGGACTGTGTTCATATGAATCGATGCTCCAGTATTTCAGCTGGAATGCTGAAGCTATGATCAATGCTCATCATATGATCTGCTGTTAGAAAAATTCGTAATTTAACTGACATAGAGACAGCCCGTTTAGTATACTTTAGCTATTTTCATAGTGTAATGTCGTACGGTATTCTGTTGTGGGGAAATGCCGCCGACATCCAGACTATCTTTGTTTTACAGAAAAGAGCTGTTCGATCAATTTATAAATTAAGCCCGAGACACTCTCTCAGAGAGAAATTTAAGGAGATTAATGTAATGACTGTGCCTTCTCAGTATATTTATGGAAATCTTTTATATGCCCATAAAAATATAAAATTGTTTAAAAAATACAGTGATATCCATAACATAAATACTAGGAACAAACACAAATTTGTAGTACCTACAACAAGGCTCAAGAAAATAGGTGGCTCGTTTAGATGTCAATGTGTTCGCTTTTATAATAAGCTTCCAAGCCACGTACAAGATCTAAGTTTTAATAAATTCAAATCTTTCATTAAACGTAAGTTGTGCCAGAAAGCGTTTTATTCAACAAAAGATTACATTGAGGACAAAAAGGCTTGGGATTGAGCTGCTCCAATTAATTTTGTTTTTTTATTATATTTTGCACTGTGCATTTTGTTATTATAAATATATTTTTTTTTTTGGTTTTCTTGCAATGACAAGAATATTTACTTTTTAAAGTATTATATTATTTTATTTTAATTATTGTGAATGTGAAGACTATGTGGATAATTTTTTTTTTGTTTTTGTTTAAATTTATCTTAGTTTTTAATCATGGTCTGGCAGTTTGAGTAGTTTATGCGGCCTACCCGAATGTCCTTTCTTTGGTATTGTTCGTCGAATCGTTGAGCTCCTTGAATTCTGAGTTGAGCTGCTCGGTTATTGACAAATGCGTGCACTGACTGGACAGGTCCACTCAATCTGGCTGGTTCTTTCCTCAAAAGACCATTTCAGACATCAGTCTACATGGTCTTCACATGATCTAATCAAGATTTTGTCTGGACTTTAAAAGAGACTGTGACCTCTGAGTTTGTTTCGGCCTTTCTTCTCAGAGTAGTCAGATAGGAAACGCCGACCTCATCTAGTTTTAAAAATATGTTCGACATGTAAAAGTGTTTGTACAAACCAACTTACAGAAATAAAATCATTTATCATTATCATTTATCAATGAATCTTTGTGAATTTCTAATAGTTGTTAAAATTGCTACTAACATAGGTATAAGTTTGTATTGTTACTAACACCATTATTATGTATGTTTAGGTTTAAGTTATTTTATATGGGCCCTTTCACCTGAAATAAATGGATTAATAATTGCAAGTGCTTTTATTGCAACAGTCAACAATGAGAGGTTTGTCGACAGCGGCTGTACTTAACATATGTGTTTAGACAAGACTCAATTTACTAGTTTAGTGCCTTGTGATAGTAAAATAAGAATAGCAGATAACTCAATATTTAAGTGTGTCGGTACTGGCACTGTGAAATTAAGAATAAGCAATGAAAATGAAGTTATATTTTTAAATGATGTCTTACTAGTACCTCAGCTTTCTGCCAATCTTCTATCTGTAAGTAAACTTGTATCAAAGGGTTTTATGATTAATTTTGATTCACTGGGTTGTTTTATCTATTGTAAAAGTAAAATATCTGGCAAACCAGCAGCTAAAGTTTCCAACATTGATGGTATTTACAAACTGCAAGTCGATAGTATGCCTCCTACATGCGCTGTGGCGCACTCTTCGGTTATCTTGCCTGCGCAAGATGCTCACAGTGCTAACTTGGCCGAGGCACCGTATGATATATGGCACAGGAGGCTGGGCCACTTGGGAAAAACAGGTATGCTAGCATTACAGGGTGCATGTGGTGTTTCGTTTTCAGGGTATAGAGTTGAAGGACTGTTTGCCATGTCTGGAGGGGAACATGGCAGCTAAGCCATATCCTGCCGAGACTGAACATCGTGCAACATGGCCCTTGGAGCTGATTCACACCGACGTGTGCGGTCCGCTACCAGTGGAAAGTTGGGGTGGAGCGAGATACCTAGTTACCTACACCGATGACTTTTCAAGAAAATCCTTCGGATACCTACTCAGGAGGAAGAATGAGGTATTTTCCACTTTTGTACATTTTAAATGTTTGGTTGAGAAACAACTGGGGCTGCCAATTAAATTGTTACGTTCTGATAATGGGGGAGAATTTTGCAACAAACCTTTTAGTGATTTTCTTAATAAAGAGGGGATTATATATAACACATCAGTTTCTTATTGTTCACAGCAAAACGGTGTTTCTGAACTGTAGAGAAAGCCAGATGTATGCTATTGGGGACAGGCTTAGGCGTTTTTGGGGCGAGGCAGTCATGACTGCCATTTATTTAAAAAATAGGTCGCCTACTTCTGTTTTGTCTGGTTTTACGCCTGAGGAAAAGTTGAGTGGGTTACGGCCGGACCTTAGTCAATTACATGTTTTTGGTTGCATTGCATATGCTCTACTGCCAGAGCATAAGAGGCATAAGCTAGATGCGAAGATTAAAATGTATATTTTTGTCGGTTATTCAGACACCTCTAAAGGCTTTAGGTTAGCAGACCCCTTAAATCCCAGTAGAGTCATTGTTGCGCGAAATATCGCTTTTATTGAGAATAGATTTTATGAAATGGAACGAAAAAGAAGAGTTTTAATAATTTGACTGACATTGGTAATTTGATAATTTATATAATAATAATGAAATTGATAATAGAATTAATTCAAAGTCTAGTCATAATTCAAGTTCTAGTCAGGTCAAAGAAATTGATTGTAATGAAAGTACAATTATAAATAATTCTAGTCAATTTCATTCTGATAGATCGGATTTTAGCTCTGGTAATAGCAGGCCTAATTCTGAGCAGACTGTACTGAATTTGGATATTAACATGTCCGGTATCTCAATTTCAGGAGAGGAGGAATGCTGTACTAGTGGTGAGATCGAGGCGGGAGCTGCTGCATCTCCGGTCGCTGACTCGCTCGTAGAGCATGTGACTTCATCGCCCGAGGTGGTGGTTGGAGGGTAAGTAGCGCACTCCACGCCGGGTCATACACCACGCCCAATACGTAGCACTGCTTCTAGGCTGCCTGTTTCTGGCACTGACCGTGAACAATGGAGAGCCGCTATGCAGTGTCAATATGATTCACTTACTGCAAATAAAGTTGGAAAATGGTCGATCGTCCTAAAGGTGAGAATGTAGTCAAATGCAAATAGGTGTTTAAACGCAAGTATGACGCGACTGGTAAGTTTGACCGCTGCAAAGCTCGTCTGGTTGCCAGAGGTTTTACTCAAATTGAGGGCATTGATTATTGTGATACTTTTTCGCCAGTAGTTAGGCACTCCACAATGAGAATATTGTTTTCATTAGCAGCTCAAATGAATCTTAGTATGGATCATGTAGATGTCACTACAGCTTTTCTCAATGGAACATTGGAGGAAAGAATTTATATGGAACAGCCTCAAGGTTTTTGTAATAATAACAATGGTGACAAATTCTGGTTATTACTTAAAGGGATTTATGGACACAAGCAAGCTAGCAGAATTTGGAATGTTAAAGTACATGAATTGTTAACTAAAAATGACTATTTGCAATCTAAATGTGAACCATGTGTGTATACAAAAAGAAATAAAAAGGATATTACTTTCTCAAAGGTATCACGTATTTTACAGTAGTCAAAATAATGAGTTAGCCCTGCTTGAAACCAATTTTGAGATTAAAAACCTAGGAACATTAAAAAGCTACTAATATTAACATTATAAGCGGGATATTTACCATGTTTACTGTTTGTATATCCCGCTTATATTGTTAATATTAGTGTTAGTGACCATGACAGTTTAAAAACTTATATTAAAAAGCTACTTAGGTATAATTGTAACTAGAGATAGATGTAAGAATTTTATTAAACATGACCAATGTCAATATATAAAAAGTTTATTAATCAGATTTGGTATGAAGGATTGTAAAACAGTATTCACACCAATGATGACAAATTGTAAACTGAAAAAGGCAGATGACACAATGTGTCTAGATGATGATACATATAGGTATAGAGAGCTTCTAGGTTGCCTAATGTTGAGTCAGTTTAGTCATGCATTTGATAAGTCACAATGGCAAGCAGCTAAACGCGTTCCGAGATATTTAGCTGGAACACTAAATTACTGTCTATATTTCTATGGATCTGATAATTTGGAGCTAAACGTAACGTAACTAGCATCCGAATAAGCTGTTAAGCTTATTCGGATGCTAGTTGGGCCAATGAGATAGTGGTCCGTAAGTCTTATACGGGGTTTGTAGTTAAACTTAGGCGTATTATTATCAACTGGGAGGCACGTAAGCAGAGGTGTGTAGCGTTGAAAAGCACAGAAGCGGAGTATCTCTCCATTGGTGATGTATCGAAAGATCTTTGCTTTATTAATAATTTCTTGGCCGAAATTTTGAATACAAAAATAGTTATTACATTATATAATGATAATCAAAGTGCGCATAAAATATAAGAATCTAAGGAGTATTGTCATAAGCGCACTAACCATATCGGTTTACGTTATCTTTTTGTTAAAGATCTTGTTCAAAAAAGTTTCTTTTGTGTTAAGTATATACCCACCGGAGAGATGATTGCTGATGTTTTTACAAAGCCTCTTGGTGCAGTTTACCAAGAAATTTAACTGTTGGACAAATTGTTTATGCTTATAAACAATTTGTCAAACAGTTAAATTTGTTGGAGCATTAGCTGGTTATAGTTTTGTATAAAATAATTAAATAAATAAAAACCTTTTATTAATTTCTTATTAAGCTATGACACATTACACATTGTTTATAAATTTTAAATTATTATCACAAGTATTTTATCACCATAATAAAAATCATATGGGAAATCAGAATTTTCATTCAGATTAAATATGAATTTCTTACAATAACATTAAAATAATAACTAATTCATTTAAAATATCCTTTACAGAAAAAAATAAAAGATCTTCATGCCATCAATCATTAAATTCATCTTTCCAATAATTATAATCTCAATAAATTAAAAACGCAATAAATTAAAAGAATATAGAAGTTCATTAAATAAAATTTACCTTGAAATTAGATCACAGTATCATCCCAGGTACATAACAAATTACCACATCATTTATAAAATTCACTAGCTAACCCGGCAAACTTTGTTTTGCCACCAAACGTTTATCTTCCCTACCTACCCTACCTTACCTACCCTACCCTGCCTAACCTACCTACCCTACCCTATCTACCCTACCTACCCTAATTACCCTACCTACATACCTACCCTACCTATGTAGGTAAGGTAACTTTTTTCTTATTTTTTTTTTTCATAAGAACCTTCTAACAATAACAAACACAACAAAAAAAAGAATAAACGAAATCGGTCCAGCCGTTCACGCGTGATACCGTGACCAAGGTAAATAGGGATTCATTTTTATATATATTTCATTTAGCTAAAGTGCAAGTACATAACACTAAATCATAAATTGGCACATCATTTCATAAAAATATCATTTGATCAATTTCTCTAAAGTGTGCGATGTTATTGATTGATTGCAACAATAAGTAAATTCAATTTATACTTATTTATCAAATTATTATGTTATTTTCTAGATTATTCCAAAAATATACATTAAAATTATTGAGATTTATTTTATCAATTATAAGGACTGCCTAGTGCGGTAAAAGCCTCCTCCTTCTGACTTCCATCTTGGTCTATCTCTTGCTAGTCTACTCAATGTTTTTCCTATTAAGCCTGATATGTCGTCGCTCCATCTCTTGTTGGGTCTACCGCGTCTTCGCTTTCTGTTTATGGGCCACCAATTTGTTATTATTCTTGCCCATCTTTCATCTCTTAGTCTTTGTACATGACCCGCCCATATCCATTTTGTTTGAGTGTTTGTTTGATTACATTTTTTGCCTTGGTTGGTTCTCGTATTGAGCTGTTTCTGATTCTATCTCTTAGTTTATGGCCCATAAAACTCCTTTCCATTGGTCTTTGGCAAACTCTTAGTTTTTGCATTGACTTCTTAATTAAAGACTATGTTTGGCAAGCGTATGTTAGACATGGCATCATGCAATTCAAACGCCGATTCAACTACCTTAAAGCTGACTGGGAACAATTCTCGAAGTCTGTGGACGAAGAACTACATAACATTCCGCCTTCCCCACAGAATAGTAATAGTTTTCTAAATCCTGGTTAAGTACCTATTTTTTATTGTGAACTAATTTAATCGTTACTGTGAAACCACCGTTATGTTGATTATTTATAAGTAAATAATGATTAACCAATTAATAATATTAAAGAAGTATAATTAATTACCTCCTGTGTACTTATTTAATGCTAAAAATATACCTTATAGTAATTACGAGCCTTTCTTCAGGTGACACTGATAATCTCATATGTGTGTCTTTATGTCTTATGTCAGTTTGCATCAGATGCAACAACTCGTAAAATTAAGGTCTTGACATACGTAGGTAGGAACGAAATTGTTTTGGATATTTTTTTATTCGTTTGCAAAACAACACAAAGTATTCGCTCTCCTCCATTCGATTAACTGATAATGGATCTTCCCAAATTCGTCGATGCTTTCGTTTTCGTCTACTGCGTCTTCGAAGTAATAATAATAAAGCCAACAGGAGTGTTTTCTCGTCGGAATCCATTTTGTTACTGAGTGTATTGTACGGCGATAATTTGCTACAAACACGCGACGAAAACGTAACGTATTTGCCACGCGTCCGCGGCGTCCTCGCTGCGCAGCCGTTTCCAAACCGCTAGTATGATAGCGGCCTATTCTTGCCTGTTTGTAACTTTGGCGCATGATGAATTTTGTAGCTGTGACATGAGATGTTATGTGTTATTTAGTTTTTTGTACGCTCGTTTGATAGCCCCTGACTTCTCTATTTAATTTTCTATAGTGTTTATTCTGTGAGTTTTAATGTTTTGAGCTATCTTTTTAGTTATGGTTCTGTATGATTGGCTTAATATGTTCTTTTCTGTTCTTTATTCTTCAGTGAATGTCTTTGGTTTATAAGTTCAGTTATTTCTTCTGTGGTAACGCTTTGTGTTCGTATGGTCTTGCTTGATACAGTTGATTGTTTTGCACAGTTCAATAGAGAATTTGCGATAGTATCGTACTGTGCCTATATTGGAGTGTTATTATCTTGGCAGCATTCAGTTTGAAGTTGAGCTTTAAATATTTCCAGGTTGAGTTGGTTTTGCTGTTTATTATTGAAATTTCTTCTATTAAAAGCTGTTTTTTCAATATTTAATGTGGTTCTAACAAGACGGTGATCACTAGAGAGCTTAAAATTGCTAAAAGAATCATATTTTTTATGAGTTGTTGGGGAAGGTTTGTGGTGATATAGTCTATTTCATTTTTGGTTTTACCATCTGGTGATTTTCACGTCCATCTCAATTTTGAAAATTTCTGAAAATGTATTTAATATCTTCAAGTTATGCTGATAACAAAATTCAATGAACATTTCACCTCTTTAATTCCTGTTACCATATCCAAATTCACCCAATATAAGGTTTTCCTCTTGCATTTAGGTCACCCATCAGTATAACATTTTTCACGCACTTTTCCATTGCCTTAAGAAAGTTATAGAATTGTTGTATTTCAGCATCGTCTGCATTTTCTGTAGGTGCATATGCTTGGATTATTGTGTATGAATTGTCTTTTATTTTTATGTGAAGAAGTGCTATTCTTTCAGATATTCCAATAAAGTCTTGAATGATTATATTACTCTGCTTTTTAATAAGATAGCCCACTCCTTTCATGCCTTTTGATTCTCCATAAGAGCAGAACAAATATGCACCCCGGTACTCAATGATGTAGCCTTGACGTCTTTCTTCTGAAATACCTAGAATGTCCCATTTTATAGTCGACAATGCATTTTCAAGCTCAATTAGTCTTATTTCATTTGACAGCGGTCTTGCGTTGAGAGTAGCTATGTAATATTTAGTTTTATTTTGTGAAGGAGGGTTGTAGTTTATTTTGCTACAGCCAATAACAGCATAGTATGTACTATGAATAAGAGCGTTGGTCGAAGTGCCAAGATCCATATGAACACATTCCAGCCATTTGGAATACGCATCTACAACAATAAGGTACACTGCCTGTCCTATAGACATATAGTCAATATGTATACGGTGCCAGGGGGACGGGGGCGCGGCCAGGGCGCGGGCGGCGCACGCGCCGGCGCACTGCGTACGCTGGCGCACGCTGCGCACGCTCCCACCCATCGCTCAATATCGGCATCGATCCCCGGCCACCACATCCGTCTACGAGCTGCACTTTTGGTCTTAACGACACCAAAGTGTGCCGAATGCAATTCTTTAAGCATTTTCTCCTTGTATGTAGCCGGAATTACTATCCTATGACCGCGAAATAGACAACCATCGATTACTTGTAAGTCCGTTTTGCAATGATGGTACGGCGATATTGATTTACATTGTATTTTCTTCGACCAACGCTCTTATTCAAAAATTGAAAATCATGTTTTCTAGATTCGGTGTACCAAATGTTATTGTATCAGACAATGATGTAAAAATTAGCTCAGCGGAATTTCATACATTTTGTCGAGTGAACGGAATCGAATATCTAAATTCGCCTATTTATCATCCCGCCAGTAATGGACATGCAGAAAATTCTGTTAAAACCTGTAAGAAAATGATAAAATGCATGTTCGCAGAAGACAGATTATATCTTAAAGATATTCAGGAAAAACTACAGGGGACCCTGTTTGATTATAGAAATATTGTTCATTGCGCGACTGGTGTCACGCCAGCTTTTTTAATGTTAGGACGAAATTTAAGGTGTAGGTTAGATTTGATTTTACAAAAAAACAAAAACATAGATAAACACACAGAACAAACAGCAATTAAGTGTAAGAGGTGTTTTCAAGTAGGAGAAACTGTATGGGCGAAATGGTTTATCGCAAGAAAATGTATGTGGAGTATAGGTGTTGTTAAAAAAATTATAGGAAATAGAATGTATGAGATTTATTTTATTGATTACGGAACCAGCTGTAAAAGACACATAGATCAATTAAGAAAATATACTACTTCAAATAATAGTGATATAAAAGTTAATAGTCCGTCGTCAGGGGGAGCGCCTGTTGTCCACAATTTACCAGGTTGCAATCCACCGCTAGTGTCGGCACCGGGCGCTCCATCGCCATCGCCACTGCAGTCTCCATCCTCCGCATCGCTATCTAATGAGCGATCTTCCGCGACCTTGCCGTCTTCAGCTCCATTGGTTAGCACCATGGAGGAGAGGGAGGCGCAGGTCACGGCTGACCATGATGAGAATACCGTAGCAATAAGCGCTGTTAATGTAAGGGAACAGGGGGGTTCGGACGAAGGGGATCGGGTGGAGGTTTGCGAAGTGATGGAAGACAGAATCCAATCGGATGAACAGTGTGTCGAGCTAAATGAGGATATTAACTCTAATGTTGTAAACACTGCCCCGGTCGGACGTTCTGAGAGGCTCAGGAAACATGTTTGTTATAAGAAATATTTTAAGTAGGTAGGTTAGTATTATAAGAACATTAAGTCATTTTGTATCTGCATTAAGAATGTTTTATTGTTATTGTTACAGATTTACAAATTAATGTTGGAGGGAGATGAACTGTATGTACATCGTTATATATGTTTGTTGGTGAGGGTGCCAGCAGTAATAAACTGGCCTTGGAGCAAAGCGGTTGTGTTTCATTACTACCAACATATCACTACTACCCCCGCGGTAACCAGCCGTTGTGGGGAAGATGGATGTAGGAGGGGCGAAGTTGGTTGCTAGATTTGGTCTGTATTGCCGGATACAGCAGTATTTCCTTTGTTGTTGTTTAGGTAAGAAAGAATAGTTTATTTGCTGATATGTAGATTGTTCAGCTTCAGTTACAGGCATCGAATATGTAGTCTTAGTTTTATTTGTCCTGCGGTTGTAATTTTGATCAGGTTATTCAGGTGAGAGCGACAAGTTCCGTTTGCTAACATGTTTACGGTTTTGGGGAGTATCCTTATGTATAATTAAGCGGTCATACCTTAGTATTGCTTTGTGTACTTTACGCTTTTACTCTATCAGCTGTTCCGTCAACTGTTTTCTTTTTTCAATTACATCTCGTGGGAAATTTTCTTTGATATAATAGGGAGTGTTATCCAGATGTATTTTTCCCATGGTTGTAAATGTCATCAAAATCGGTATCTTCTTTGATCCTTTCTCTTCAAGTCTTCTCACACTTTCCATGTCGTTTTGAACAAAAACATATCCTGAATTTGTATTTAATGTATCTTTTTATTTAAGTTCATGATAACCACTCTCCTTTTCTTCTGCTCCAAACAACAAAACATTTTTCCTTCTATTGTAACGGTCTTGATCATTAAATTGTTTTTGCAATGTACCCACTTTCGCTTCAAGTTGTTGTTATTAGAGTACAATAGTATTAAATTTCTCATATATGTTATCATTTATTGCATCAATAGATTGGGTTATGCCTTCTTTCATACAATGAATCTCAATTTTATGCTCTCTCCATGCGATCTTGAATGTCTTTCAGTATTTTGATAAAAACTCTTCCATTTTGTTATCGGATTTTCACAATTTCGAGTATTTCCGATACCTGTCAATTTCGTTGCTGGCACTCCTCGCCTGGTGGCGCTATCAGTAGCGAAATTTGAATGATGACTGGCAAATAATTTTGGGCTTTTTGTGTTTGAGGTTATGTACGGTACGGTTCTATTTAAAACTTTTATCGTTATTAATGTTAGAGTTTGTGAATGGAACATTATAGTCTATGATTTGATTATCGGTGCTTTATGATCTGTCCTAAGAAAATTTCTTGTAATGTGTGCTAATCTAGAAATAAAACAAAGTAAATAAAATGGGGAGTTATTATTATTCCAAAACAAAACCTAAAAACAACAGCAGAGCGTGGTTGATATTCAAAAGAAATGTCGACCTCTGGGAATGTAATAATCTACCCAAAACTAAAAGGATGGGGTTGGATTCTCAAATTGGAAATTTCGTGTTAAAATACTAATAGAAGAAAGAAGTCTGAGCGAAGTCTTAAATAAAAAAGATAAACAAGAACACGATAAAGGTTGGTTGGAGAAAGATGCGAAGGCTCGATCTGTTATAGTGCATTGCGTTTCCGATCGTTTCTTGGAAATTATAAAGAAATGCAGTACAGCCGCCGACATGTTTGTTCAACTCGAAAAATTATTCGAAAGAAAAAGCGTTTTTAATAAACTGCTATTAAGAAAGAAACTTTTCGCATTGAGATCACTCACGAAAGAGAACTTGCAAGACCATTTCTTGAAGTTCGACAATTTGGTGGCCGAACTTGAAGCGGCCAGCAAGAAACTCGAAGAAAGTGATAAAGTGTGTCATTTATTGTTGACTATGCCTAAAGACTATGATAATGTTATTACTTCACTTGAGACGATGAGCGAAGAGAAGGAATTAAATATTGATGTTTTAAAGAGTAGATATTAGACGCAGAGCTTAAAATAAAAGGAATAAAAAGTACAATGAAAAATAATATTGAATCAAGTTTCTTTGCTTGCTATAAATGTGGCAAAGAAGGACATAAAGCTTATCAGGGTAATGAAAGAAATGATCATGCTCCAAGACGTGGATTAAGAGGCAGAGGTTTCAGAGGAAGAAGTAGAGGTTACAATAGAGGAAATTATGTGAAAGCAACAATATAAATTGGTATTCATAAGAGTAGAACACGGCTTTATGAGCTGTACAGTGAAAGGACTTATGTAAACACTGCTGAATTTAATTTATATGTTAGAAATTATTCAAAATTATTTAAAAAAGTTTGTTGTTTGGCCAAGTCGCGTTATTTGAGCTCAAAGATTAAAAACAGTAGTAATGTTATTAAAACGACTTGGAATATTATTAATAGTGAAACGGGAAGATCTGGTAACCGAAATATTGACTACGGCCTGTCTATTAATGGCAACATCATAAAATCAGACTCACAAGTCGCAGTGGCCTTTGAAAACTTCTTTTCAGATATTCCCGTTTCAACGACTAAATCCTTAAACTCATCACCTTCTGTTGCTGAGTCTTTGCTAAAAGAAAATGTTAACGTTTGCGATTCGGAATTTCTTTTTGAACATATTACTTGTAAAGACATAATTAAAACCTTTCACACTTTAAATGTTAAAAAGACTGCAGATCTGTGGGGTCATTCTGTAGAAGTTGCTAAGTCTATTATTGACATTGTCGCACCTAGTTTAGCTATTATCTTTAATAATTGTATAGACTGTGGGGAGTTTCCCGACCTTATGAAAGATAGTAAAATAATACCTTTGTTTAAATCAGGTAGTACATCAGACCCTACAAATTATAGACCTATTTCAGTACTACCTACGTTTAGCAAAATATTTAAGAAATTAATTTTAGAGCAATTGCAAAGATTTTTTAATAAACATAAATTATTACATACCAAACAGTTCGGTTTTTCAAGGGGTCGTTCAACTACTGATGCCGGTGTTGAACTTTTAGGACATATTTATAATGCATGGGAAGATAAGTGCGATGCCTTGGGAATCTTTTGTGATTTGTCCAAGGCATTTGATTGTGTTTTTCATGAAACGCTAATCAGGAAACTCCGCCACTACGGGATCCGGAACAGCGCTCTGGATCTTCTTACTTCATATTTGAGTAATAGGATTCAGACCGTTGACGTTAATGGAAAAAGATCTCCTGGATCTATGGTAACAATGGGAGTCCCACAGGGCTCGATTCTTGGTCCTTTCTTGTTTCTTATTTATATTAATGACTTGCCTTACCTCATAAAGGATAACCATGATATAGTGTTGTTTGCGGATGATACTTCACTTTTGTTTAAACTTAAACGTCAGCAGCTGGTTACTGACGATGTAAATAGCGCGATCTCAAAAGTAGTTCACTGGTTCAATGTTAATAATTTACTTCTTAATGAAAAAAAAACCAAATGCATTAAGTTTACCCTACCTCACGTTAGGCAGGTGAAAACCGATGTGTTGATAAAGGGCGAAGAATTGAATCCTGAAAATAGCACAGTATTCTTAGGCTTAACTTTGGATGCTAAGCTTCAGTGGGGCCCACATATAGATAAATTGTCAAAGAAGCTAAGCTCCGCAGCATATGCTGTTAGAAAAATTCGTAATTTAACTGACATAGAGACAGCCCGTTTAGTATACTTTAGCTATTTTCATAGTGTAATGTCGTACGGTCATTCTGTTGTGGGGAAATGCCGCCGACATCCAGACTATCTTTGTTTTGCAGAAAAGAGCTGTTCGGTCAATTTATAAATTAAGCCCAAGACACTCTCTCAGAGAGAAATTTAAGGAGATTAATGTAATGACTGTGCCTTCTCAGTATATTTATGAAAATCTTTTATATGCCCATAAAAATATAAAATTGTTTAAAAAATACAGTGATATCCATAACATAAATACTAGGAATAAACACAAATTTGTAGTACCTACAACAAGGCTCAAGAAAATAGGTGGCTCGTTTAGATGTCAATGTGTACGCTTTTATAATAAGCTTCCAAGCCACGTACAACATCTAAGTCTTAATAAATTCAAATCTTTTATTAAACGTAAATTGTGCCAGAAAGCGTTTTATACAACTAAAGATTACCTTGAAGACAAAAAGGCTTGGGATTGAGCTGCTCCAATTAATTTTGTTTTTTTTTTATTATATTTTGCACCGTGAATTTTGTTTTTGTTTTTTTGGTTTTCTTGCAATGACAAGAATATTTACTTTTTAAAGTATTATATTATTTTATATTAATTATTGTGAGTGTGAAGACTATGTGGATCATTCTTTTTTATTTTAATTTATATTTATCTTAGTTTTAATCATGGTCTGGCAGTTTGAGTAGTTTATGCGGCCTACCCGAATGTCCTTTCTTTGGTATTGTTCGTCGAATCGTTGAGCTCCTTAAATTCTGAGTTGAGCTGCTCGGTTATTGACAAATGCGTGCACTGACTGGACAGGTCCACTCAATCTGGCTGGTTCTTTCCTCAAAAGTCCATTTCAGACATCAGTCTACATGGTCTTCACATGATCTAACCAATATTTTGTCTGGACTTTAAAAGAGACTGTGACCTCTGAGTTTGTTTCGGCCTTTCTTCTCAGAGTAGTCAGATAGGAAACGCCGACCTCATCTAGTTTTAAAAAATATGTTCGACATGTAAAAGTGTTTGTATAAACCAACTTACAGAAATAAAATCATTTATCATTTATAATAGCCGAGGTACACATACAGAATGAATTATTTGTAGCGGAAAGCAGTAATTAAAAATTACCAATAGAGAGTACATACTTAAAAGAAAATGATGTGATGTTTTTAGTTGACTAGGGAGCAACTCATAACTTTGTTCAAGACAAATATACATAATATATGACAAACATCAGTGATCTACATGAACCTATAAGAATTAGAATTGCAAATGGATCTTTATTAGAAGCCAAATAGAAAGGAATATTCAAGTTGATGTATGGAAAGTGAATAATAGATGTGGAAAGTTACATAGTGCTGTAGTGTATGTAAGATATCATTAGTAGTATTAAGCATGTGTGTGTAACCATACCTTATAGTATAGGATATAATGTACGATGATTCGATGTAGGACACAATAAATAGACGTTATCCAGAGTGGATGTGTTTCATTTACCACGATACTTCATGGCGACCCTGCCATTCAAGGTCACATCACGTGTGAAATTTGGACATTATAAATTCGGACATTATTACAAAATTAGTGATGATTGTTTGTTTTAAATCATGTGTCAAGCTATTCAAACGAAAGAAGAAACAATCATCGCGCAGACGGCTGCTGGTAATGGGCAAAATAGTGCGACAACCGAGCAGAGCTACTCCAGCATCAGTACGACGAATATTCTTCTCACTCTGATCGCAATCGTCCTTCTGGCAGCGGCATGCTATGCTATCTGTTATTATTACAAGAAGACGCATGTCAAATGGATGGAGAGGCAGATGAACCGCAGGTCTATACATCGCAGGCAAACCTCAAAGGTTTTTCAAGAAACGTGCTCCCCGTGATGAAGACGCCGAAAAACCCGTGTAAGTGAAAAAAAGAAAACCTTGACATTTCCAAAAATTAAATTACCGTGTATGTTCTAGTGATTACAACATGTGAGACTGGCAATACATAAGCTATCGTGAACAACGGAACTATTAAGTGATATCTAACGTTTATACAGGCATATAATTATTTTATTGTTACGTCTTATATAAGAAAATGCGTGTAAAATGCATTATCGAGTTATGCAAGTAAGTAAGTAATATAATGTTTTATTGTAAGTACTATGTAACAGCTCATAAATCGTGCACGGCGACTCACCGAACCCGATACCCCGCGCACTATCTGGGATATATTGCATTACTTTCTTTGTTTGTAAGACAGTTCGAAGAATCGTATTGAAGACAAGTAGTTGATAGGATGATGTCATTACAATCCATTATGTATTATTTTTAGATTATGGATGATGATTTTAATAGAATATATGAAGATTTGGTGGACATTCGTAATTTAAAAAAAAAGAAAGGACAAGCTAGATTTACAGGTGCTATTGCGATAAATAGGCTGAAAGAGGCTAAGAATTTATTTGGTGAAGCGCAATTATTATATTCAAAGTTATCGCATGATTTAAAACCAGAGTTAGTGGCGAAATTGTCCGCCACCTATGATAATATTAAGAGCGTATTTTTAAAGATAAGTCAATTGTTTACTTCCCCATCTAGTGAAATAAAAATAGTTAAAATGGAATTTGACATTCGAACGGCGTGTAATTTAATTCCCCTTATGGATGGTAGGGAGGACACCACGAAACGATTGATTGATGCAGTGGAAATGTATGCGGGATATGTTAGAAGATTCGGGCAAACTTCTTTCACTAAAATTCGTTTTTAAAGGCCGCCTATCGGAGAACGCTAAGCTACGTTTATCGAATAATTGTGACAACGTTTCTAACTTAATTCAGGATTTAAGGAAACATTTTTAACTACAAAATCTTTTACCGCTATTCAGTCCCGCCTCCAAAATATGAACCAAGGTTTTAGGTCAATTGACGAGTATGGTTCTGAAATAGAACAACTTTTTACCGATTTAACCATCTCACAGGCAGACGAAGATTCGTCAAAGTTCGCGATTCTAAAGTCATTAAATGAGAAAACGGCCATTATTCTTTTTTTGATGTATTGAAAAATTCAAGGCTGAGCACCATCGTGGCCGCTCGCAACTATAATAATCTCAAGGACGCAATACAAGGTGCTAAGGACGAGGATTTATCAACACCATCTACGTCCTCTAAACTAGACGTCTTGCAGTTTTCGAGAAGAGGTCGAGGTAAGTTCACATATTTTTCAGGACCGAGGGGTCAAGGTCAAAGTGGCCGCAATTACGGATATTTTAATAATTTTAACCGCCGTGGTTATGGAAGATCATTTTAGAATTCTAACCGCGGAAGAAACTTCTCACAGGCGAATTATAACAATGGCCGATATTACCATCGTGGTAATAGGCGAGGAAATAATTACAGCCGTAATAATGTTTTTGCAACGCAACCCGCGCAAGCATCGGCGGAAGAGGTTGTTTCCCAAAATTCTGACGAAAATGTTAATGTCCAAAATTTGAAAAGAGACCAATTTTTTCGATTTTAATAATCATTTTGGCTTGTAAGGGAAGATGTCAATTTGTGTCATTTTATTGTAATAACCGAAAATTGTCATTTTTGGTAGATACGGGTGCGTCAATATCTATTATTAGGAAAAGTGAATTACCCGATTCGATGCGTATACGTTATAATAACACTACTATAAACGGCATAGGAGGGCAAATTAACTCTTTGGGTTATGTAACCTTGAAACTTGTTACAGAAAATAATGACACGTTTTTCCATAAACTTTACGTCTTCCAAAATTTACCCTTCAAGGCGACTGGTATTTTAGGCTTAGTTTTTCTATCTAGTAAGGTTGTAATATCGATTTGTCTACCAACGTGTTAGTTGTTAATAATACATGTAAACAAATATATTTACCAATCTCACCTAGACTTGATTTAACGTTTACTAATAATACTTGTCTTATATCCGTGGCTGGCGTGAATATGTTGACATGTCTAAAACTGCAATTTGTCAGGACGGCCATTTTAAAGTTTTGGCGTCTTCTGGTAAATCGGTTAATTAATTTTACATATGTGTTTAAGTTGTTTTAAAGGTTATTTTGTGCCATCTTTTCAATGATGACAATAAATAAACGAAATTTTCCATAGATTGCAAAATAATAGACTTGTCAAGTCGTTCACCAACGAGTTATCAACTTATGCACCGAGTTGTCAACTTGTTCACCAACAGTTATCAACTTATTCACCTTCTGAGTGGGAAGTTATAGTAAGTAAACAATGTAATTTAATGACAACCACATTATTTTAATTGGATAGCAAACAGATGACAAACATAAAAAAAATATTTAATTTGCTGCTACTCACTCAAATCAAGTAATGTTGTTTTAACTGAAGAAATATTTAATTCAAACACCACGAAACTATCAGTTTAGTATTTTCGCAATAAAAAAATTTATAAAAAAATAGAAAATTGCTTTATTGGACCACAAACAACGTCATCAAACAGATACAAGTATGTTACTAACACAAATAACTACGTTGACTCCTCAACCTCGTCGCAGACCATTCGTATTTTATTAGACCTCAGAATCCTCTTCATCTGGGTTGTCTTCGTCCAAATCTGGATCAGTAGATGCAGAGACATCACCGACAGTTTTTATATTAATATAAAACTCTTTGAACGAATCGTCAATCAGGTCAATCATGTCCATCAAATCCTTTTTTTTCTCTGCACTGATTGGCAAAGCTTCCTTGGAGATTTGGCTCAACCTAAAGACATCTATGGTGGTTTTTCCTCTTTTCCGAAAGTTCACTGACTCGAAAGTGGGTTCGCGATCCAGGCTTTTCTTGAAATTTATTTTTCCTACGCTGTTTTTATTATATTGCAGCCATTTAATAGGTTGCCATAGAAATTTGTCCCCAGAATCGTCCAGTTTTTTGATAGTAAAGGGTCCTTTCTTGGCTTTTAGTTCAGCAAAATCCAAGAAATCATTTACCGTCATCACCACGACCTTAAATGGTTTCTGAACTTTGCAAGTCCTCACCAGCTGCACCCAATCATACAAATGATTTATTCTCATTTGTGTTCTCTTTTTTGTTTTCTCAATAATAGCGTGGTCAGAGTCACACTCCATATGTGTGTGCCCACTGAGGAGAAATTTGTGATTTATCTTTTGCAGCGTCGGATGATTATGTAGCAAAAACATAAACATCATTGCCACGACATTGTTTTTGTTTTGACCACCACAAGTATCCGAATAAAAAATCAGTTCTTTTACTTCGGAGGACAAATTGTTGCAGAAGTGCCACAAACATGAGGCAATTTGGTTTGCACCTCGAGCTCCTATTGTCTCGTCCCACATGTAGCAGGTAGCCTCATTAGTTGCTAAATCATGCACTGTTAAATTAAAAGACCAAAGCTGTCGTTTGTAAAACGAGACAGATGTTTTTAAATATGGAGTCGGCAAGCACTGCTGGAGGTCGAATGCAAATGCCCTAACAGACGAATCTGCTTTGACATTCTCTTTATCCACACGTTTTTCAGCATAAGCTTTATCAGCTTGATGTTGGTGTTCAGCTAATTCAGCAGTTAAATTAATTTTGCGATCTTCATCTGCAACTTTAATTTTAGCGTTCAGCACATCGCACGTGTTGCATGTGTCTTTTGATGGTTGCTTAAACGACAGATTGAGGTCGTGAAAGCATTTGGCATATAATTTTAACGAGACAGGATTTGAAGAAGTGTTTTTATACTCTCTGTACATTTTGGCGATTGACAGGTCAGCAGCTAAATATTTCTTCCCAGTCGAATTTCTACAGTAGTGACTCTCATAACTTGGAAAACTCAAAATGTGGTGATTGACAAGCGAAATGTCTTCGATAGTCTTCTTATTTTTGGGAGGTTGACGACCTCTCTGATCCTCATCAATGATTCCGTTGGGAGACATTTTTTTTTTTCTATTATAACATTAACAAATCCCTTGGTCTCTCCTACAATTTTACAAAAACACTCTTTACAAACCGGTTTCATCTCATTAGAAATCTCTAGCATGTATTTACAGTAGCACTCTCTATTTAATGTCCTGCTGCCCGTTTTTTGTGATTTTTTCGGGAAAATCATTACTGACTTAGACACAAATGCTGCCCGTCTATCTCTATCTCCTAGTTGCCAATAATTTTCAAAACAATGCGTCTGTTCAGCCGTTGTAATTCTTTCAGCACATTTTAGTCTACATGAACTCAACTCTTTCGGTTTTCTGTCAGTCTCAGCTAGCTCCCGAACCTTCAATCGGCGATCTGCCAATACGAAATCATGGATTTTTTAAATGTTTTCCTCCGTAGCAGCTGTTTTCGGTGCACCTGGACTTGGTTCATCACAAACCGACGTACGGCCACGTGCAAACTCGTTGAACCAATTCTTGACGGTGGCCATCGATGGAGAAGAGTCACCGTACACAGCATCCAAGCGCTCTTTGATTTCGATGCGCGTTTTCCCTTCCAAAAATAGGAATCGAATCACCGAACGATATTGCTCTTTTTCCATTTTTGTAAAACCGATCGACACGCCATAAGTTGTCAAATTAAAACAAATGAAGGGATTGGAATGAAAATTTGAAAAAATAATTAAAAAAGAATGTGCTACACTGTGGTAAAACTCTTTTGAAACTACAGCGCCCTCTGGCGATGAGGCTAGGTACTTATTGAATGCACCTCGTATTTCAAATGACTTTCATTTACTGCTGCTAATACTGGAAACTTGCACGTGAGGAGGAAAACGAAGGAGTAGAGATGATGAGGAAAGGCAAGGTTTTCCTCTCGTTACAAGGTACTCAAAGCGCTCCCGAAGATACGAAGGAGAGGTAGGATTATGAAGAACAGAAAAAGAGTTAAGAAAGAGTGTGCGTATCTCGGCGCTGCCGAATAGGCAGCCACTTCAATCGCTCTCGAAAGTCCGACACATGGTCGTACTTCCGGAGACCAAAAATGAAGCGGATGCACAAATTCTGCAAACGTTCGAGCTTATCAAGGAGTTTCTTAGTCGCATCAAGGAAGCAGACATCAGCATAGTCAAGAAGAGGAAGAAGGAGAGACTGAGCAAGAGTAAGTTAAGTTGAGAAAGGCAGGAACTTCTGGAGACGTTTCAGAGACCGAAACGAGCAAAACACCCTCCTGCTTCCTTCTGCAATGTGAGTCTGCCAAGATAGGTTGCAATCTAGGAAAACACCTAAGTTTTTAACTTTCTTGGAGTATGCTATTGCGACGGCATCGTACAAAATAGGAGGGAGAGACTGGTTACTCAACAAATTGACGAAATATCTGCCACCAATAATGAGAGCTTGTGATTTTGTTGGGTTTACTAAAAGTCCAAAACTTTTAGCCCACTGATAGATATTTTTAAGATCATTATTGATGGCATCGACAGCCCCAGCAAGCTCTTCAAGTTTGAAGTAGCGATAAAGCTGCAGGTCGTCTGCAAAGAGATGATAGTGTGAAGATAATACCTTAGTTATAGCGTTTATAAAAACAGAGAAAAGAAGAGGAGAAAGGACGCCACCCTGAGGAACACTGCGGGTGTTTCAAGATCGCACCAGTCAGAGGAAGCCTCCTCTGAGCGAACCGATTGCGAGCGACCCCGAAGATATGAGTTAAATCACGCGATCACAGAAGGAGATATATTAAGAGAGGATAGGATACCTAAGAGGATGTCAAAATCAACTGAATTAGAAGCACTGCTGAAATCCAGTAAAATCAATGCTGTAAGTTGCCTGTTTTCCATGGCCAATCGGATGTCATCTATTATTTTAACTAGGGCCGATACAGTGCTGTGGCCAGGACGGAATCCAGATTGATAGGGACTTAGCGGGCTATTAGAGGAGAGGTAATGGGGCAGCTGATTATTAACAACACTCTCAATAGTGGTGGGCGTTGCGACGACGAACCGTTTCTAAAGACCGTTTTTTGTTCTGCGACGGTGCAACCGTTTTACGTCCTGGGATGAAGCAGTCTTCGTTGCACAAACCTGTCTTCGAATAACTTCGTACGATTTTTTATTTTACGGTTCACAAAATAGTTCCACGTTCGTTCGTTCACAAAATATTTCTTGCGACGGTGAAACAGTTTTTTAGTCCGTCGTCGTTGCACAAACCTGTCTTCGAATAACTTCGTAGGATTTTTATTTTACGGTTCACAAAATAGTTCCACGTTCGTTCGTTCACAAAATAGTTCTTGCGACGGTGAAACAGTTTTTTAGTCCGTCTTCGTTGCACAAACCAGTCTTCGAATAAATTGGTGCGATTTTGTATTTTAGGGCTAAGAAAATACTGTCGAAAGTGAGTTGATTCAACTACACACAAACGTCGTCGACTCGTCGCGAATGTCGCATATCGTTCCACGTTCGTTCCGTCCGCCAAGTTTCGTTCTGCAAGACTTCTTCAAACCAGTTGCGACAAAGACCGTTTTCTGCAACAGTTTTCGTCGTCGGGAAAACGGTTGCGTTTCGTCCGTCAAAAATACGATAACGACCCACCACTAACTCTCAAGGACTTTAGATAGGAATGGAAGAATGGAAATTGGGCGGAACTGGGAAACTGAAGAGGGTTTAGGAACTTTGGATAGGGGCAAAACATGCGCTTTCTTCCATGCCTATTTACGTGCAGTTATTTTATTTCAGTTAAGCGTAAAATATCAGGTATACGTAGTTGAATTTATTATGTAAAAATTAAATTCTTAGGTTGGCGTATTTCAAAATCGGTGTCTATATACGATGATTTTTTGATTATTATTTACAGCATTATTTACATAATTATATACAATAATTTACAGCAACATTTACATATGTACAATTATTTACAGCATCATTTACATGATTATTTACATATCGTTTTTACGCTATTCAAATTTCAGTGTTTCAACTTATGAATAGGAGCTGTGACACTTTTTTGTTGTCAATCGCCTTCTACGTTCACTCAGCGTATATCCCGCTTTCGAAAATATTCTCTCGCATGGAACTGACGTAGCTACGAGATTGTGCCTTTTCAAAACACAATTAAATAACAGAGGATATATATTCTTCCGAGCGTGCCACCATTTTAAGCGGTCTTCTGTACGCTTTAAAAGCGGCTCTTGTAGGTATTTATCAAGTTCTACGATTCCCGCCGCCGTTGGGTTGGTCGGTGTTTGCCTAACAACTTCTTGGTCAAACTCAAACCAAATTGAGTGACTAGTACCAGGTTCTAGTTGCACTGACTCTACGTCCTCTACCGCTGGCGTTGTTGTTGTCCTTGAGGAACTACGTCCAATTTTAAGTTTTAAGTCTTTCAGAGCCCTTTCTTACAATCTCAAGTCCTGGAATCCCTTATTTTTAAAACGTGGATCCAGAATTGTAGATTCCGCGCATAATATATTAGATTCGATGTGACCGAATCTCTGATTCAGCTCCTTGTGCACATGCTCGATGAGATTTCTTTTTTCTGGTATATTAGCATCCGTTTTTTGCACTTCCAGCCTGATCCTCCTAATATGACCCAGCATAATTCTACACAATGGAATGACCTTAGCTAATGACACATTTTTTTCGCCGCTCACTTCGACTGTTATGTCATAAAACTACAGTTAATAAAAAGGTAACTACAATTGCACTGGTCTCCACAGCAGCTCGTCCTAAGCTGATAGACAATATTCTGCCATTTAAAATCCAGAAAAACTTAATTTCTTTCTCCTTTGCAAACTCTCGCGCTGTATGGAACAGCTTCCTGGCTGATGGCGGGAGAAATTCCGCAACGTATATGGGTTTCTTATCAGTTAGTCCAATAGCTGTTGTATTCAGTTTTCACTCGACTGACGAGTATTATTGAAGTTGCGTACAGAAGATAACAGAGTGTTCTTGGTCTGGACGGAGTTAAACTCGTCAATAATTGTAGTCCTTTTCACACCGTTCTTGCCTGGAAGCCGGTAAATATCACAGATGTGGGACTGCTGAATTGGTAGTTCGACTGTAGACGCGATTTTGGTAAGCGTCGTGCATAATTGTGATTGGGTCTCATTTTCTTTTGTAAGTACGTTCCGAATTTCCACACTAGCTGACCGTGACATATGTTGCAGGTCATATATCTTGGTTTCAAGACTTTCTATATGAGTTTGAAATACCTTGCGCTCCTTTTGGAGATTTTCCAGCTGTTTCTTGGTGTCTTCAATTTTTTTTTTTTTAATTCAACTGATCTCATTATTTTGGCATTAATTTGTTGAGAGAAACTTGAAGTTTTAAATCGGACATGTCGTTACCAATTTTTTAAGGACTTTGTCATTGTCGGCTTTCCAGGACGTCAACATGGATCAAAGTTCTTCAATTTGGCTGGTTTGGTTGGCGTCCGAGTCCTCAACCTCAGCATCCGTCCGCATGCGCTTCCTCATATGGAAATTTTTGTCTCCTTTGTTCGTAGCTGGGTTGGTTGGATCCGATTCGGCGTACGCTGCCTTAGAAGACTTTTTGTTCGGAGACTTAGCTTGAGGCAAGCGCTGAGATCGGTGCATTTTTGGTTATGGACAGGAGTTAAGTAAACCGAAGTAGACACCCACTCCACAAGGCAAGCGTACAACAGCTCGCAGTGTAAGGGCCACAAAAAGGGCGAAAAAAGTGACAAAATGTTAAAAGTTAATACTAAAAAAAACTAAGCAAAAATATAGCCAAAAAGCAAAAACAACTTTTGTATTTGTTGGGCTCGAACTCGGACCGCTCGCGCCGGTGAGAATTCGAGAGTGTGCACTAAATGTTAAATGTGTCTATTCGTCTGCTTCAGCACAAAGGCTGTGTGTGCACAGTGGCAAGCGATCTCAAATCTTATGTTTATTTTTATGTTTGGGGCGTTATATATCCCGCAGAAGAAAGCCTTTAGAATTAAACTCGATAACGGGACAAATTTTTCGGTGCAATCAACGAATTAGCAAAGTTTCTAAAGTCAAGCAATGAATGCGTTAGCGGTTTTGCTGCCGACGAAGGCATTACGTTAAAATTTTCGCTAGCTTACTCTCACCACTTTGATAGGCTTTGGGAGGCAGGCTTTAAGTCCGCTAAATACTCTACAACTAGGATTTTAGGTGATAAACACTTCGTGATACACACCTTTGAGGAACTATTAACGTTGTTTGCACAGATTGAGGCAATCCTCAATTCCCGTCCGTTGAGCCCCTATCATCTGATCCCAATGACCTGAATACTTTGAACCCCACGCACTTCTTGATCGGCAGGTCATTAACCTCGTTCCCATCGGTATCCTTAACCCAAATCCAAAACACCAACAGACTTAACAGATACCGAAGTCTGCATCAAATGCGGCAACATTTCTGGGAAAGAGTGTAACCACACGGGCGGCGGGGCGCCGCTGCGGTTTTCTACATACAAAAATGCATTGTAGCCACATGGCGCCGTGCGGTGTGCTCCGGCGCCGCGCCGCGCGCGCATCGGAATCGAGACGAGGCGGGGAGGGGTGTAAGCAGAGCGGAGCCGGAGCGGCGCCGCTCGCAGTTGTTTTTTTGCGCGGATAGGGAAGGACGCATGCTGGATTAAGTACGATCACGTAACCTGTACCTATCAAAATGAGTACCAGTGAGGAAAATATTGACATGGACTACCTCATTTCTTTAGTTCAAGAACGGGAAGTACTGTGGGATAAGTTTCATGTGGATTTTAAAAACAATAATTTAAAAGCGAAGGCATGGGCAGAAGTTACAAAAATTTATTTCCAGAATATGATAGCTACGCTCCCGATCGAAAGAACAAAATTGGTGAGTCCTTATTTTTCTTCATACTAGTAACATGACTAAATTTTCTTTAATTGCCACTTCAAAGATCCTGTGATGCTCATAAAATAGTTTCCAAATTAATCTCTAATACCATTAGCTGCTGTCAATTCTTCATTTTGGGGTTGGAGAGAGTGAAACTCATCACAAATTATCGCCTATTTATCTTTTTGACGAACACCTTCCCGATCGGCCACAAAATTGTGTAGGACACAACATGCTTTTACAATGGCAGTAGCAAATCATAGGATACGTTTATCGGTCTGTGAAAAATGCGCCATTTGTTTGCCATGATTCCAAAAGCACATTCGACCTATCTTCTTGCCCTGCTAAGACGATAATTGAATACCTTTTGTTTTACATCGAGATTTTTACCACCATAAGGACGCATAACATGTTTGCTTAATCCAAAAGCTTCGTCACCCACTAACACATATGGGATTGGTCTATTAAAACCACATAGTGGCAAGGGATCAGGCAATGGCAGCTTCTCGCAAATCATTAACTCGTACAGTTTTGAGTTTTGAAAAACAGTTGAATCGCACTCTTTTTTCCGTATGCGCCAATGTCGACAAAAGTAAATTTATAGTTAGAGTCCACAACAGCTAGCAACACCATAGCAAAAAAAGATTTGAATTAAAAAAGAGGGAGCCACTATTAGCAGGATTACACATGCGTATATGCTTTCCGTCGATGGCCCCGATGCAATGAGGAAAATTTGTTCTGACATCAAAATCAGATGCTATTTTTTGGAATCGGGCTGTTGTCAGTTCAGGGATGTTGTCACGAAGAAGATGTTTCCATATAGCTTCGCATACTCTCAATATCATACATGCAATCGTAGATTTCCCCCGTTTAAATTTGAATTCTAAATCTTGAATCGTATTTCCGCTCCCTAGGTACCTGTAACAAAAACATTTTAAGATTATTAAATAAAAGATATATAAAACAGTACTCACTCAGGGATGCTTTAAAATATATATATGTTTTTGAATCACCCCTTGAAAGTGACCACATACTGGTGTTAGTTTGTAGTCACTTTTTAGAGGTGATTCAAATACATTTTATTTTTCTCAAAAAAATATGATTCGAAATAAGAAAAAATTTAAGGCTCTAGTTACGCATCTATAGGATCTTAAAAAAAAGACGCGATAAACCTACAAATATACATTTAATATTTGATTTTCATTTCAGGTAAGACTGTTGTGAAAAAGTGGAAAAATGTCAAGGACTCCTTTTTCAAACATTTAAAAAAAAATAAAGAAGCCTCGAGATCCGGCTTAGCCGCTAAAAAGCTTACAAAATATCATTATTACAATCAGCTATTATTTTTAACCAAAATAGCACAGAATGCCACGGACGATAGTTTAAACTTAGCTGATGAATCGACCATGAGTTCTACAGATGATGTGCCTTGTACCTAGGCCGTCCCGCTATGTTCCTGTCACCCGGAAGAGAACATTACAATTGGATGATTTTGAAAAACAAACACTAGATGCAATCCTAAGGAGAAGGAGAATCGCCACTTGTCCTTTTTTAAAGGCATACTGCCGTCTATAGAAGATTTTACCGAACTTCAGACCCTCACTTTCCAAAGTAAAGTTTTACAACTAATCACGGAAATGCGCTATGGACAAACGACTCCACATTCGTCCTTTGCGTTTGAAGAGCAATTATCACACAGGTATCAAACCCGAAATTACCAAAGTACGGGTACGTACAGTTCAATAAACTCAAATTCTGATGTATTTCAATCTCCAAATCAAGGTTCTGAAGTGTCTCAAAATAGCGAAGAGATTGAATATGATTTTGCAAGCTTGTAAGTGATAATATTGCCCTGCAGTTGATTTGAAAATCTATTATAATATATAAAACAAAGTCGTGTGTGTTACACCATTTGTACTTAACTCGAGAATAAAGAAAGTGGAAAAAATAAAAGATTTTCATTACTTACCTCAAAGTGATTCCCATCATTTCTATTGGCTCCACTGGATTGCTCATATTAGTATAGTGTTTCTGTATATGTGGCTCTAAGGATTGCAATAAACCTTCAAAAGTGGATACACTCATTCGAAAAAAATTGTAAAACCTCTTTTCGTCTAAAACCAACTCTTGATATTCTTTAAAGAAAAAAAGTCCGTCACTATTCCTCAAGGCTATAAATGGACTGATCCAGTGTTTTCGTATGATTCTACGTCGATTTCTTCGGTGGCGAAGTAATAAGAGCAGCAGCACACGTCTTTCCCGATCCATTGTTACTACAGACTGTCGCGTAGCGATGGGCAACCCCTCATTTTGCCGCCGCTGCGGCGCCGCCGCGGCTCCGTAGAACGTTGCGACGCCGCTCTGCCCGTGTGGTCGCCAGCGCGGCGAAATGGCTTGCGGTGCGGCGCCGCACCGCCCGTGTGTTTTGACTCAAAGGTGGAGAAAGGAATACCTAAGCGATTTGCAGCAAAAACACAAATGGAGGACCACGCAAAAGGGACTCCAGGAAGGCGACTCAGTGATTATATATATATAATCTAAAAGCTCTATCGCGGGACTGATGGAACAGCAAGAATGGCGGACGTCTACATGTCAAAGGGCACTTTCCGTTGAGCAGTCCACAATCTTTGTTTACTACCCGAGGCAACTTTACCAGCAGAACCTCGAAATCTCGAAGCATTCGAGGGGGGCAGGTTGTTGAAGCCATTTCAGAACGCGACTAGTTACGTTAACGTTATAGAGAGCAGCTGTCAAGCAGGGCTCGGAAACGTTATTTAAAATAACGTTTTCAAAACGTTTCTAACAGTTCTTTTAGTTCGGTTCGAAATATTTTGATCGGAACGAAAACGAAATGAGAACGTTTCAAAAAACCGGTTTAATCCGCAGAACGCCCCCTGACTCGCGGGCGCGGGCGGCCGGCGTCAGCGCTACGGAGGACACGCATGAACCTGTTTGTTTAGTTACCTACGAGTAGTTATTCATTTAACTTTCATTCCGTGTTACAATTGCGTTTTCCGAGTTCAAGTGAGTGATTTGTGATAATTAGTGGTGCATAGTTGCACATAAAATGGGACAAAAGAGAAAAAACAGAATTTACTTTTATTACACATACAATAACGAAACCAACAAATCTAAATGTCAGATGGAAGGATGTGAGCGAGAAATACGAGTAAGTACCTATTAGGTATATACCTAATTAAATCTACTTATTTCATTTTGTAGGTAGGTGGGTATTTGCATTCTTTATCTACCCATATACTTACCTACTTATATTTAGGTTAGATTAGCTGTTTACGCACATTAATAATCTTCAGTTATTTTTCACTATATTATATGTAGGGTACCTACTTTCTTTTCACTCGCACCTTATGTACGGTAGGCACGCTCACCACGATGAGTTGACAGATCATCTCACATCGGTATGCTATCAACAATTACTATCACTTACCGCATACGTACAGTTCATCCACTCAAATGGTTTGTGCGCTTTGATAAGCCAAACGGCGGCGTCGACTACTGCAAAGAGTCGGCCACAGTAAATATATATCGAAAGCAGTATAGAAACTAGCGTCAGGGGTTAAAAAATGTCACCTTATACAATATGATGTAAGTTTAATGACGTTGAAACTTATGTACAGACGCCAGCACATCAAGCTATCCCAAACTGTAAAATTTTCCCAATCTAATCAATAGGCATCTTAAGGACGCTATTACATTTTTCTACAAATAACAGTGCTTTTCAGGTACAATTTTAATGTATATGCAATCACAGATGTGAAGATATTATGGTCTTAATTTAAAGATAATATATTCAGCTCTAGATTGGCATCAGAAAATTTTTATGACATCATACAAATTTTTTGCACAAATACGTTTTGCCCATCACAGTAATCGCAAAAATATTAAAAAAGTAGGGTCCGAATAGGTCCCAGTTTAGGTAAATTTACAGCATTTTTTAATTTTCAAAATTATAAGAAATTGCTGTATATATAGTCCTTTACAGGTTCAGCTAATTATTTTTTACCTAAATCATTATATTTTTTAATTATTAGCTAAAATAAAACCACTTGCCGACTTCTTCATACATTAAGACTCGCACTCGAGGCTCATCATTCCGCGCTCAGAAGCGCTTGTGGAAGGATGGGCGTATCGCTTTCTCGCAGAAAATAAATACGATAAAAGTAATAGAAAAGATTGTAGTGTGCATGCGTGTGAGTACCGTCGTCGTCGTTTGTCTTGATCGAAAGGAGTTGATATTTTATCGGGCCGAAATAAAAGTATGTTTGAGTTTCCTATTATTATTAGAATGTGATTTAGAAATTATGTTGGGTAAGATCGGGATTTGGATAGGTGGTGTTAAACAGTTGTTGACAAGGTTGAGAAATGGATGGGTGGGTTTGGATGGGTAAGGTTAAGCTATCGGCGGTGAAGGTTAGAAGTGGATGGGTGGGAGAAGATTAATGATTTTAACCGGTTTGTATGTATGACGAATACGGGGCCAAAACCCAAGATGGCGCCGACGAAAATTTGACATCTTTTCGTCATGGGTATCATTGTCATGGTTTTTAGGGTGGCAATCGAATATGGGGTTCAAAACCGAAATACAAGATGGCGCCGACGAAAATTTGGCCGCTTTTCGTCATGGGTGTTCTTTTTCATGGTTTTTGGGGTCGCTTATATCTAATATGGGGTCAAAACCAAAATACAAGATGACGCCGACGAAAATTTGACATCTTTTCGTCATGGGTGTCATTGTCATGGTTTTTGGGGTAGCTTATATCGAATATGGGGTCAAAATCAAAATACAAGATGGCGCCGACGAAAATTTGACATCTTTTCGTCATGGGTGTCATTGTCATGGTTTTTGGTATCGCTTATATCGAATATGGGGTCAAAACCAAAATACAAGATGGAGCCGACGAAAATTTGACACCTTTTCGTCTTGGGTGTCATTGTCATGGTTTTTATGATGGCTAATATCGAATATAGGGTCAAAACCAAAATACAAGATGGCGTCGACAAAAATTTGCCCGCTTTTCGACATGGGTGTTATTTTCATGGTTTTTGGGGTCGCTTATATCTAATATGGGGTCAAAACCAAAATAAAAGATGGCGCCGACGAAAATTTGACATCTTTTCGTCATGGGTGTCATTTTCATGGATTTTGGGTAGTATGTCATTAGCTGCCGCTCATTATGTAAAAATTTTAGATAATAATATTTTATATGTTCCATGTAATGCTCTCTACTTATTTCACGTACCAAACATTTTTTTTTTTTTAATACTTACTACAACAAAGTCAAAACTAAGTCGGTGTCGGTACTTATTGTTTTTTAGTTTTTGGACACAGGAAAGTTATAATTTTTCTCTTTTTAGTTTTTGTTTGTACCCCATAGTGGGTATACTAAATACATCTGTTTATCCCCTAAAACCATATAAGCGTGATTTTATATTATGGTATGGAAAAACAAAACATAAACATACGATCAGACTAATCGCAGGTAATTTGCTATTTGTTATTGAAGAGTTCCACTGTCGTATCTCCGAAGATCTTTATCAGATTCTAATATATTATACAATAAAACCTTCCCTGAAAAGACATATATTTATCGACGAAAACCCGATCAGTATCGGATAAGTAGTTTTCAAGTAAATCGCGGATACATACGGGTCGAATAGATAGAGCACCTCCTTTTTTAAAGTCGGTTGAAATTAATAACCTACTTTTTACGACGACGGTTTGTAAAAGTTACCAAATGCATTTTCAAAGTGCCTACTAACCTTCCTGAATCAACTTCAATAAAATTAAAAAAATAATATCAAGGACCAATATTATTTGAGTGATGTATAAAATCGAGCGCTCAGTAGTTTCAATGAGTGCGTGCGCGTAATGTTGCTGTGTGCGACTAGATATCTAAATTTGAGTTCGTCGAAAATGTAACAGCGTCCTTAAGCTTTTGTAATAAAACTGAAAATCTACTAAAGAAATTTGACAGATTAGCTTGTAGCTTGTTGTGCTGGTGTCTGTACGTTTATCAATTACTATTTGATAAATATGTTGGCTGAAAGTACTGCGACATCCGCTTGGTTTATTGTTGAGGTTTTCGTCTGTGTGGGTGCGTTAGTTTCGAACGTTTGTACGTATTTTTCCGCACTGCTTATGTATGTAGCTACTGTGACCCGGCGGTGCACTTAAACGTCATGCCTAAGGGTTTTGAGTTGTATTTTGAATAAAATATAGGCTGTTATTTTTCTGACGAATGTGAATTGAGATTTTTTTCTTTTTTCGACAAAAGAAACTTTACGGTTTTTTAGGCAACTTTTCTAAGGGTTACAAAAAAACCTATCCACCTGATGCAACCAAGTTGAAATTGTCGCAAGAGCTTTTACATATTTATAAAACTTTTTAAGTTGCTAGGTATTTCTTTTGTGACCCTTAGGAAACATTTCGCATAAAACCTTTTAGGTTGATGGGTTTTTTTTTTGCGATACCATTCGAAGTTTTTTCTGCCCAAAAAGGAATTCCGTTTTCGTCAGAAAAAAAAACAGCCTCTCTTTTATTCTGACGAAAGCGAAATCTGACTAAGTGGCGTAAATCTTTCGCTGCAAGGTACAAAGTGATAAACAATAATAATAATAATCTTACCTCTTCTTAGATTGTTTTGTAGAATAGGTACTATGTATATTTATTATAGGGACATCACGCTGGAAATTTATTACGACATTTTTATACGCAGCACCGTGTTGAGTATGACAGAATTCAAGCTGAGAATTTTTCTGACCAAAGCGTAAATCCTCCTGCCGAAGCCGAAAATAGTAGATTCTTGAATGCTGCATGAATTTAGTAGCAATACATGGCAGACCGTTATCTTTACTCGAAGATGAGGCGTTTCAAAATTTAATCGCAATGATACCAAATTGTGGCCCGAAACCCAATATTAGAAACATAAAAACTTGCATTGAGAATAAAGCCTACGACGTCCGAAAGAAGATCCATGATGAATTAAAGAATAAACTGGTCTGCTTGAAAATTGATGTGGCTTCAGTGAAATCGCGAAGATTTCTTGGAATCAATTTGCAGTTCATTTCAGAAGATATGCTTCAGCTGCGTAACTTAAGCGTTATTGAACTACACGAACGAAATACAGCGGCATTCCTGAAAGACATTGTATTAATGGTTTTAAGCCGTTATGGCATCGAAGCTCAGCAACTGTACCCCATTACCTCAGACAACGGATCTAATACGCTTGTTTTGGTGGAAAGTTTGAAATTTGAAAGAGAAAATGTAACACAAGCTACGAGTATGGTGACAGCAGTTCGTTGTGCCGCGCACACTTTGCAGTTCTCAGTGCGAGATGCCTGCCAAGAACTTCAACCCATATTCGAGTTGTGTCGTCGTGCAGTGAAAGCTCTTCGGACACCTAATATAGCACTGGAGTTAAAGCGAAACCGATTAAGTAACTAAGAAGCTAATTAGTGACTTTGGGACACCTAATAAGGAGCAAGCCACTCCTATTCGAAATTCAAATCCACTTAAGAAACTGGAAAGTTCTGCAGTAACTGTAACTCCAAAACATACAAATACTTTGGTTACGAAACAGAATAATACAATACAAAATAGTCCATCGCACACCATTAAACCGAATATGGAGGTAGTTAACAATAAACAGCAACATAAACATAAATTGTGTATTCTGAGTACTAATAAGACAAACAAGATCTTATCAATAGCAGAAACAACATTGCCAAACTATAATATATGCCACTACCTCAAACCACATTGTGGGATAAAGCATCTCATCAGCGACATTGATAAAAAATTAACCACTTTTACGTCTGATGATTACTGCATAATTCTCATCGGCGAAGAGGACTTCAGCTCAACAAATAACTATCATGATCTAATTCTTAACTTGCGTGAAACACTTATAGCTGTAAATAACACAAATATTATAATATGTTTACCTACGTATAAATACAGCTATTACTCTAATGTGTACAACTTAAGAGTAGAATTGTTCAATAACCTGTTATACAATGACATTCAGATACACAACTATGCATTTCTATATGACTCTAATTACGATCTACCCTACGATTATACAATGTTTTCTAAGCTAAATGGTGTGATTAACAATACTGGTATGAACAATATTTTTTGCAATGTAAAATATGATATTGACATGATCTTTCATAATTGTTTTTCCAAGTCGAATAATATAGACAATGTCTCTCATAAAATTAATACTCCTGAAACTGTGAACAATCAAAATTTTTTTCTTGTATAACCATATTCATGTTATTCATCAAAACACAAACGGTTTAATAAGTAAATCGGACTTATTAAGCTTACATATAAATGATCTTGCTAGCCTTGGGAAACATGTGGATGTACTTTGTGTTACAGAACACAATATGACAGAAGAGGACCATTGCAATCTTTTTATTCCAAATTATACTCTTGCTACCTTCTATGCAAGAAAGTCGCGGAGAGGTGGCTCATGCATCTTAGTAAATAATAAACATCCTTATAAAATTCTCGACTTAAAAGAATATTGCAGTTCTTGTGTCTTAGAATCTTGTGCAATTGAATTAATTAAACATCAAATAATTATAGTCTGTATTTATAGATCTCCTAAGAATAATATCGACTCTTTAACTTCATTTTTCTATAACTTTGATGGAATCTTAAGGAAAATATGTCTCAATTCCAAAAAAAAGGTGCTGATTTGCGGAGACTTTAACATTGATATTCTCAATAACACGAAAATGTCAATGCAGTTTCAAAATCTCTTACATAGCTTTAATTTGAAATTAGGTGTGCGTGAACCAACCCGGCTAGATAGCGGTACATGCATCGACAATATTATACACAACGTAAGAGGAAGTGTATGTGAGGTAATGGAGCTAGCCGTCTCTGACCATACAGCTCAAATTATAAAATGTCCCGTCAAAAAGACCTGCACGATAACACACTGGTTCTCTTATAAACGCGATTTTTGCCAGGAAAATATCAAAAAATTTAAAGATGCTCTCCAAAGTCTTAGTTTTAATGGTGTTTATGGATGCAAAGATCCAAATAGCGCATTTAAAGAATTTCATAACTTATTCAAATTATTTTACGATCTGTGTTTCCCTTTAAAGAAAATAAAAAATGTAACTACTAAACCACAGAAATGGATCACGAAAGGAATTAAACTGTGCTCTAAACGTAAACGGGAGATGCTATGGACCTTCAGGCGGCATCCAAATGTAGCCAATAAACAAAGATATAATTCCTATTCCAAACGTTTAAAAACAATTATCAAATTGACCCAAAAATCGCAAAATAGCCATTATATCAATAACGCTGTAAATAAAACTAAAGCAACCTGGAGGGTTATAAACTCATCAAAAAATAACATTCCCAAGAACAGTCCTTATAAACTCCTTATCGACAATAAATACGTAACAAATCCAACTGACATTGTAGAACTATTTAATAATCATTTTATTGACCAAATACAGCCAACAAACAATTCTGACCATAAAATAACAGTAACATATTCGAACATGAATTCATTATTCTTATCACCCACAGCACCAATTGACATTTATAAAATAATTACGACTCTGAAAAATACGAATAGCTCTGGCTTCGACGACATTGAAACTAAGATAATAAAAAGCGTAGCTGTTGAAATTTCACCGGTTTTTAGCTTTATTACAAACCTATGTATAGAACATGGTGTTTTTCCCGAAGACTTAAAACTGTCCGTAATAAAACCACTACTTAAAAAGGATGATCCTCAAAATATACAAAACTACAGACCCATTGCTCTTCTTTCGATATTTTCCAAAATAATTGAAAAGGTCATTTATAACTACTACACGTTTATATACATGTTCCTTGAAAAAAATGGCATTTTAGCTAAAGAGCAGTATGGTTTTAGAAAGTGTAAAAACATAAACATGGCCATTTATGAATTGATCAACGAAATAGTTACAAATATGGACCAAAAAATACCTGTAACAGCCTTATTTATGGATATGACTAAGGCTTTCGATTTTGTTGACTATGAAATCCTTATAAATAAGCTATATAAGTATGGCATTAGGGGCAAAGTTTTAGACTTAATAAAGTCGTACCTTACTGGCAGAAAACAGGTAACTTGTATTTCAGCAGTCGATGTTCAAACTAAAACTGAAATTAATTACCAATCGAGAGAGAGACACATTTACTATGGTGTGCCTCAGGGAAGTGTGCTTGGCCCTTTATTATTTTTATGCTATATAAATGACCTTCCGAAAACCATACCACATCCTATGACCCTATTTGCTGATGACTGTACTATAGTATTTTCTGGTGAAAATATTGATTCACATGAAAACGACATAAACAGTAGCTTAAGTCTAATAATTCAATGGCTAAATAATAACAACTTGCAGATTAATCTTAATAAAACTCAAATAATGACATTTAAACAAAGAACTAGTTCTAAAATTCTTGACATTAATTATGACCAAAATAAGATTATTAAAACGGAACGAACCAAATTTCTAGGTATTTGGCTAGACGAAAGCATGACATGGAAAACACACATGGAGACTATGATAAAAAAAATTCATCAATTTTGCTATGCCCTACACAATTTGAATAAGGTTGTAAATCGTAATACTGTCCTTACTGCATATCATGCATATGTCTCCTCAACTCTTCGTTACGGCCTAATATTTTGGGGCAACTCTACCAACAGAGAAATGGCATTTAAAGCCCAAAAACAATGTCTTCGAGCGATATGTTTGTTAAAAACCACCGAAAGTTGCAAACCATTTTTCGTTAGTTTAAAAATACTTACGCTTCCATCCCTCTATATTTATGAAACATCAATATTTATTAAGGAGAATCTGTCTAAATTTGAGAAACTTAATACTAGACGTCACCAAAGCATACTAAAGTCAAAAAAACACAGTACTGCACTTTTCTCGAAGAGTTGTCTTGGCATGGGTCCAAAGATTTATAATAAACTACCAAAAACCTTAAAAAGCATGACCAATATAAACCATTTTAAATCGCAATTAAAGAAATTATTGATTGAAAAGGCTTACTACTCTATCAATGAGTTTTTAGATGATAGAACCATAAAATAAAAAATGTCCGATCCACTTGTTATTCTATCTTGTTCGTTTGGTTTGTCGTTTTATTTTTATTTTTCTTTTACACCTACTTTGTACGCCTTGCAAGGCAAAACATAGTGATACAACACAAATTTTATACCATGTACCATATTACCTATGTTAAACAAATAAAATACTTTGACTTTGACTTTGACTTTGATTGTTACAGGCAGTCCTGGATTGTCCCACTCGATGGGACTCTACCGCCGACATGTTAGAAAGGCTAGTAAGCTTAAGAGAGTTTTGTGAAGAACATTATCCAGCTTTAATTGATAATGAAACATGGACAAAGGTTGAAAAGAGCTTGCAGGCGCTTAAACCGTGTAAAATACTATCCAAACGGTTGCAAGAGGAACAATTGATATTCGGCGACTTTTACATCGCGTGGATAAAATGTGTAACGGAGCTAGAACAGATTAATTCTCCCTTTGCATTCGTGTTGGTGATATGTATGAAAGAGAGAGAAAGAAATCTTCTGACAAACGACACATTTTTGTCTGCTATTTATTTGGACCCGAGAGTCAATTCAATACTTTCGAACGAACAAAACGATAGAGCTTGTAAGCATTTAATGCATACGTACCAAAGATATAATAATTTGCAGTTACAGTCGCAGGCACAACCAGGAAATGAAAACAATCCAAACGAAGCCAATGTTGTTCTTATAGAAACAGACACATCAAGAAGTAATATAGATTCTTTCTTTAAAACACAATATAGGCAACGTCAGAGAGGACAACCAACAGTTGCATCCAATCAGTTACAAAAATCTTTGATTGATTTTTTAAATGAACCGCTGTTGCCTACAAACGAGAATGTTTTGAAATATTGGTACGAAAAAAGGTTAACTAATCCACAACTTTACTATTTATCCAACATAGCGTTAGCTACTCCGCCAACACAAGTTAGTGTTGAAAGGTTGTTTTCTTCGCTAAAGTTTGTTTTGAATAACTTAAGAATGTCATTAAAAGATTCTATCATTGACGATATTTGGTAGTAAGAAATAACAGCATTTATAACAAACCAAGTTAATTTATTATTTTAAGTATTACTTATAAATCTTTCAAAATCAGGACCAATAAGCTTAAAATTTATTTGAAATAATGTTTCGTTTATTATTAAAAATATGTTAGAAGTAAGGTCACACTTTTTTGTTTAATTTAATTTAATTTATTTTCTCATTAATTTGACAATTCAATATTTGGCATATGTCTGTATTTGTTTCTGTGAATTAACTTCAATATTTCGACATACACGTAAGTGCGCATGCATGGTTCCACAAATTGTAATTCTGATGTAATTAATTGCCCATAATATTCATTCCTGGAATCGTTTTGATTACTATAAATCTTATTACAACGTACACACTCTTGTTTTTCATTCTCCAGTTCTAGATTTTGACATGGCAAAGCAGATTCCTCCTGTAGCTTGCTATACGGAACATTAATTGGCTTCTCTTTATATTAGGTGCTGAAATAATAAAATAAAGCAACTAGTTCGATATGTCATTTGTGTTTAGGATGATTATCATCATCATATCCTTGAACAACCAAATTTGTTGTTTTTATAAAAAATAAATATTATTCTTAATTTACACACTGATTAGGTATTTTATTTTGGCCGAAAAATAATGTATATTCCGAACCTGAATATTCTGTTCTACTTCTTTTCGGTGCCAACAGAGATTGCGATTGCGACTCTTCCACATTTGTTATCAGAGGTCTTCTTCTTTCTAAAATATAAACGATGTTATGCCCTTGTTTCTTTTTATTTGCAATTTATATTTGCACTATTTATTTATAATTAATCACTTTATAATATAATTTATTTATAATATAACCAGCACGCTTACCATGAGTTGAGAAGTTATCTCACGTCAATAGTCACTATGTCACAATGTGCTGGCGTCTGTACCCACAGCAGCCAGCACATTAAGCTACCCCAAATAGGGTACTTTACTATTTTTTATTAGTTTTCTCGACACAGTAAGTAAAAAGATAGGCCACAGTGAAAAAAGTGGTTTATTATCTTAAAAAATGGCTTACTTATAATCGATTTAAAATCACTTGCTAGACAGAGATAGGGCTATGACATATCGTCATACCGCCATAGTTTCACAGTACAAAAGACCGTTTCGCGCGACAAGGATAGATAATGCCCCCACCAGAAACTTCTAAAGCGTGTAGCTACTAATTTTTTTATCGATTTTATTACTTTTTCACGCATCGTGTTATTCCTGTTAGATCTTTGAAATAGGATAACACTTTCTTAATTTCTTTATAGTAGTAAAATACAAATTTTCCCAATCCAATCTATATAATCCAATTCAATCTATATATATCTTATACTTTTGTAATAAAGTTGAGAATATATTAAAGAAATTTAACAGATTGGGGTAGCTTGATGTGCTTGGCGTCTGTACACTAGGTGCTACAGGGTTGCTGTAAAATTCGTTAAATTATTGACAACTTATGATAACCATGCAATTCAACAGCTATTTACCACACCGCTACATTAAACTAAATAGCACAATAATAGGTAATAATATTAACACTTACGCAATATTAAGCCCTGCTCTTCTTCGGCGAACAATGGCTGACTGTCTGGTAAATCCATAATTGTATAAGTATTCTCATCTGATATGAATTATCTAATTAAAAAAAACACCAATGAAAATTAATTTGTCTCTAAGAATAAGCGTGCAGTATCGCCGAGAAAAAAACCCAACTGAATGCAATTATTAATATTCGTAGTTGCCTTCCAGAAAATGGAAAAAAAACGTTTAAAAACGTTTTATTAATCGAAAACGATTACAAATTTTGTTCAAGCCCAAAAACGTTTTTTATAACGTTCCGTTCGAACGTAACCGAAACAAATTGTTTCTTAGGTATTTAAAACGAAACCGTTTTGAAAAAATAAACCGGTATCTTACCCCTGCTGTCAAGACTTCGCGCTTTATTACGTTGACAGTGATAAAGATAAATAAAAAAAGTGATACGAAAACTATAAATTGTCTTCAAATTTTCCACAAACTGTTAATAAGTTATTCTATAAGCGTTATACTGCAAAAACAAACGAATTAATCGACGTTTCATTCAGTGGAGTGGCCCACTAGAAATGATCTAATCACGACCTTGTGATTAGTTCATTTCTAGTGGGCCACTCCACTGAATGAAACTATTATTATTACATACCTATGTAATAATAATAGTTATGTTGTTCTCACATTATGATCTATACTAATATTATAAAGCTGAAAAGTTTGTTTGTTTGTTTGAACGCGCTAATCTCAGGAACTGTACTTGTTGGAATTGAAAAAATATTTTTGTGTTGGATAGTCCATTTATCGAGGAAGGTTATAGGCTATATAAGATCACGCTACGACCAATAGGAGCGGAGCATACATGAAAAATGTTGCGAAAACGTTTCTTTTTTTTCCTTTTTGAGAGCTTTCGTTGCGTGCGCTGCGTTAACGGTATAAGTTACGCAACAATCATGTGTATGTAGGGTAGGTAGGTAGGTAGGTAGCCACTTGACGGGAGCGAAACCGCGTGGGAGAGCTAGTTTGTAATATAATATAATCTTACTTTTTTCATAATAATATATTTACATTTATTTATAGATTGAAATTGTTAAAACGAAATTGAATTCAGTACAACTAAAAATGCCTCTATCCATAATTTGCGATTTAATCTTCAAAATAAAAGAAGACTACGAACTTCAAATAGACGAAGAAGTTATTGTGACTGCAAAATGTATAAGTTATTTTAAGATATGTAAATATGAAAACTATGAAATAAAAATACAAGATTTATATTGTAATAGCTGTACAGGACAATGTTTTATAAAATGCGGTCGGTCATACTATAAATTGCACCTGTATATCATTCGTCAAAGCAAAATATGGTAAGGGTTTAGAACAAGGAGGTTCATCTTCAGATGATGGCTTTTAATTACCTACTTCATCGATGATTTATATGACCTACAGATAGTTGCTCCGGCTCTGGGTGTTGTGTATGTGAGTTTACATGTTTGTAAACGCACCCACGATACAGGAAGAAATTCCTAGTGTGGGGCAACGTTTTTTTTTAAGAGAAAAAAATTTACACTGCGTGAATATAATCTAAAAAAAGTATTTGGTTAAAGTATACAGTAATACTGTTATTTGGTGCATCATTTAGTTGCATAGAGAAATTATTCTTTTACAGCTAATAGGCTCTGTAAAAACTGCAGGTGCTTTATAAAAAAAAAGAACAATTACTGTTGAGGAAGACAAGACTCCGAAGACAAATTTGCAAAGATTGGATGCTGCTAAGACTCTAAATTGTACTTGATTGTTTAATTAATTAAATATAAAATGTCACAACAAGCCCAAAACTTTCTACTCATGCAGCTCAAAATGGCAAACAGAAAGAAGAAGGCAATGAGATACACTAACAGTGAAAAAAGGGGTATAGGTTGTTGCAAAAACTATTTAATTTACCCAGTAAATGAACATTAAATCGTCTTTTTGAAGATATAATATTTAATGTTGGGGGTAATGATAATATTTTTGAAGTACTAAAGCACAAAGCAAAAAAAATGGGACTCGAAGAAGAAACAAAGACATACGCACACTCTCTATTTTATTTGATGATGTTGCATTAACACCTCATCTCACATATGTGGAGTCCCACGATATAAGAGGCTTTTAAGACTTTGGTTATGCAAGAAACTTGAGGTTCACTGACTATGCTCTAGTTTTTATGCTAAAAGGAGTGTGCTCAAACTGGAGAAAGCCAAATTGCCTTCTATTTTTGTGAGGGAACAACTGCAGCAGCAACTGTAGTAAAGATCTTGAAGGAATGGGTTGCAAAAGGGTTGAGAGTCAGTATTTGGCAATCGTATGTGACCAGGGCGCAAAAACCAGCGTGGATGAAGTTCGTTCCTTGAAAGAGGCTATGGTGGAGCGGACAGATTTGACCTTAAGCCTTGTCTCCCAGTGGGGCGATGAGGATCTGGTCTCCTTTAACGCCACCAAAACACAGGCGTTTCTTTTTACCGCTAAAAGGAGTAATTTCGATCATCGCCGTAAGGCTGCCTGCTTGTCGGTCTATAGACTGTACTTCGGTGAGTGTGCTCAAGAACTCCAGGACCTGATCCCACCAGCTCCCTTCTACCATCGGAAATTTATAAGCATTTATTACCATCCTTAACTTGCCATTCCACAAATTCGCACCAAGCGCTTCCAAAAATCCTTCATAATGCGCACAGCGAATGAATGGAACTCACTACGTGCGTCTGTGTTTCCGAATGTATTCAACCCGAATCTGTTCAAAGTTAGAGTGAACAGGCTTCTTCCGGGGAAGTTCATTCCATCATCGACTTTGTCTCTGTCTCCTCTGACCTAGACTAGAGTCAAGAGCAAACTCATATCAAATAAAAAAATGGGCCAGGGCATGAAACTTCCGAACAAATCTATAATTCAAAATTACTAAAGCTAGCGCCATCTGAAGGTTCAGGTCCTCCTAATTTTAATGCTTGGTTTATGTAAATCTATTTATATGGCAGAAAACCTCAGACTATGTATCGTTATTAGTAAATTGAACAAATTCAAAATTCTAAAAATATCAGAAATGTAAATTTTAATAATAGTGTAAATTTATTTTAAGTATATTTTGCTTAACTTACAGCAGTACCTTGGCGCTCGACATACGGAATTACAGACCTTGGGGGTATTATCTGAAACCACCTGGCTTTGAATTTGGACATCGATTACTGCTTCTCTGATCTACTTACTCGGCGCTACACCTGGACTACTGAGTTTTGCTTTTCTGAGTTTTGTTTTGAATTTTATTGTTTTTTACGAAGGTATTTCGTTACGAACACAATCGCATCGCTTACGGAAATAAGTACCATACTAGTTTCACACTTAACTTATTGTTGGTTAAGAATCCGTACATATTCTATGCATTGAGTAAGTTAATCTCATATAAATAAAAGTAGTACAAAATAAAAAATGTCATCGCGTCGCATCCCACATAAATGCTAATTATCGGGTTGTAGGTATCTCTAAGCTAATCATAAATATATGTTATAGATGGGTACGTTCATAAAGTCTTACTATATTAGTTGTATTAGTCTTTGTTACTTGCACGCGGTTCAATAGCTTTTTTTTTTTCACCTTTCAATTTATTATTGTTAGGGTTCGCGTTTACGGCAGGCTTATTACGTAAGAAACAGCAATAAGCAATATTTGCGCAGCGATCGCGCAGTCATCGCGCGATCAATCGCTATACGTCATAAAAATCGGGATTACGTAACCAATTAAACACATCAACACGGTCTAGGGATATTTTAAAAAAAGCGAATTACTATCAATGTGTTTATTATTTATATGACATGTATATATTTAAAAGATACGTTATTTAATATTCTACCATTTTTAATAACGGTTAAGGTACTTCGATTAGAATTTCAGGATTTTATGGAAAAAAAATTAAGCGTAGACGGAAACCGTATATGAATTAACTTTTAGTTTATGAGTAAAAACTGAAAAAAATAGAAAAGTCATTTAATTTGTGTTTATAAACTTGAAGTTAGTAGTCTGAGAAAGCGCCCATGATGTTCATAACACATTGGCAATATCTTTCGTTTAAAAATGAAAAAAAACTGTAACTAAACGTAATTCGTATTGTTTTCTAAATTTCGCACAAATGAAAATTCCCTCTCCTACACATCAAGACATTTTTATGCCACCGAAACAAAAGAATTTTCAAAAATTTGAATTTTGAATTAGTCTGAGATAAATTACAAACAAATCGGTGTATAAAAGATTCCAATGTGGCCAGTACTTTTCGAGTTATTTAATTGAGTATGAAATATCCCTAGACCGTGTTGATGTGTGTATTTGCAAATCGCTCGCTGTTTGTGAAATGCACAATTTTTCTACGATGCTAGCCCCAAAGACAATCAAGTAGCAATCGGTGGAACTAATATTCAAAAGTTGACACATGCAACGATCATACACATACAGCCCGCCAAGTGACAAAAAAAAATCAAATATGACATTTGACAACCAACACTTCAATTCAAAATCAAATTAAACATTACGCTTAAGGGCGCGGCTAACAAGCTCGCAAATGCAATTCGAGGTGAGTGAAAAATACGTTCGGAGTATTTGGTTACGCTTCCTAATTTATAGTTCATATTTTATTACATCACCATAGGGCATCGAGAGGCATTGGTATACTAGTTCCAGTTTATTAAATAAGTGTCACCTATCGTTGTTTTGGTGATATTCCGCGCCGCCGTGCCGCTACGGTCGTTACGTCGCAGCCACCAATGGCCGCCGGCGATGGTGGTCAGTCTCTTACCAACCAGGGCGGAGGTGCGCGCACTAAGTCACCCTCTCGCCCAAAACTCTTAATTGAACCTACATGGAAAGTGTTATCTGTATTACCTAGACCTACTGTGTTGTGTACCGCTGGCCAGCATAGTGTACCTAATCTGTGAGCTGAACTTCTCGAACGTGGCATCTGCATCTGCATGGGAATCGCTGTTTCAAAGGTATGTGGCATAATTAGTAAATTGAACTTTATCCATTGCCTTTCGTCTCATCTGCGTACTTTTCTCCTTTAATTTAGCACTGCTGAATCAGCAATTATAGCCTAGATTACTCTAATAATTTAGGTTCAATCGCGTGTGATTTTACTAGTAATCTTCTAGAGGTTATACGCACCATTTTGGTCCTTCGAACTGGATAAATTAAATTTGGGCCTATTTACAGCCTAATTTTAAGTCCTAAAAGTCTAAATTTAATCATTTTGGTCCTTCGAACTGGATAAATTAAATTTGGGCCTATTTACAGCCTAATTTTAAGTCCTAAAAGTCTAAATATAAGCAAAAAGTTTGGGAAATTTCCATATTAATTGCAGATCATCACACAATTCTCGCCTCTATTGCGTTGGGAATAAGGCTGGCTGCCTTGCGTGTAGTACTTTCTACCGGCAAATTAATTGTTAACGTAAATCTTTAATTTCACTAATTGAAACTCCGAAAAATACATTTAATTGCATATCAACGTTGATTCATATCGCTAAATAAGTTTATTTAATAAATCAGTTAATTTTCGGCGTAATTACATATTTTTTTGTTCGTGTTTGAAATTTGTGGGTAGTCTGTTAAAACATTCGTTCAAGTTGGCCTACGTGACTGTGGAATATTCCAGTTCTTGTTATCGTACGGTTAATTTTTATTTACGCATTGGAAACTTTTGTATATTTTTTCTAGTCGAGATTTGCAGAATGAATGACATTGATTATTTTACGATACACTACTACTGTTGGTTCGTTAAGTAAATGCCTACTATACTCGTATTGCACGAGTAGGTATTCTTTATAATTTTAGACTCAACCGCATTTGATTAATTATTGCAATTAATCAGATTATCATTGCGTCGCGTGTTATTTTATTTTGTAAGGTAACTTGATCTTTTGATAGGAACCTTCAGGTAAAATAACAGATTTGTATAAACTTTACGCGTTTAGTTCTCCTCATAGGAAACAGCCGTATATTTATACATATCACCCCCGCACCTAACTTGTAAGCGTAGTACTTACTAGATAATTTACTTCGAACGGTCATCTGCGTATTTACTTGTTAGGAATTTTATTGTGTTTTACGAAGGTATTTCGTTACGAACACAATCGCATCGCTTACGGAAATAAGTACTATACTTGTTTCTAAGTTTCACACTTAACTTATTGTTGGTTAAGAATCTGTACATATTCTATGTATTGAGTAAGTTAATCTCATATAAATAGAATACTACAAGGAAAAAAAATATATCGCTTCGCATCCGACATAAATGTTAATTATCGGGTTGTAGGTATCTCTAAGCTAATCATAAATATAGGTAGATGGGTACGTTCATAAGGTATTTCGCGTGCTTACTATTTTATTTGTATTAGACTTTGTTACTTGTACGCGGTTCAAACTTTGTACGTTATTCAAACTTTGTACGCTTTATATTTTTTTTCACCTTACAATTTATTATTGTTAGGGTTCGCGTGTACGGATTGTTCCGTACTAACGTAAGTTGTAAAATCTTTCGTTGAGTTATCAGTTTGATTGGATCACTAATTTCACTTACGCGGGTTCCGTAAAAGATAAAAAATTGTTGTTTTTTTTGTTTCCATATTTTAACTTCTGTTCACTATGACGGACAAGGTTAAACTTAGATTGTTGGAAAGTAAACGCGACTCGTATTTCGCGCGGGTTCAAAGGATTTTGGATTCAACAGAATCTTTAACAACAGAAAGATTACGTAATTCTTTTATTGCTCAGGCTAAACAAATTGACGGCCAACGTAGCGAATTCAATGAGATAATGGACGAGATAAATATGTTAAAATTGACATTGGATCCAAAGTGCGAAGTAAGCTATAGTGCCTTACATTCATTTGATGAGTTGGTCGGCGAGATAAAAAATACTTTAGCTTCATTAACTGAATCAACTGTTTCCAAGGAACCTAGCCCGACAGTGAGCCCTAGTGCTTATCATATAAAGGTACCTAAAATTGAGCTGCCTGCCTTTGACGGTGATATTCAGAGCTTTCCGTTCTTTTATGAGACTTTCAAACGTATTATACATACGAACGCAGATTTATCAGATTCTGATCGCATTCATTATCTGTTGAGTTGTCTAAAGGGAAAGGCTAGGAGTGTGGCAGTAGGTATTGTACCTTCTGGCGATAATTACCGTGTTGTCTGGGATGCGCTTATCGCAAAGTACCTGGATACTCGCGCGCTCGCCACTAATTATCTAAATCAACTGTTCTCATTGAAGTCGTTCGGAACGACACCCGCTAATATTGAACAAGGTTTCGATAAATTAACTTCTACGGTTGCTGGACTCAAACAATTAAAAATACATAACTTGGAGGATTTTATATTTATTCATTGGGGTCTTAAGTTAATAGACTCAGATACAGCAAAACATTTTGAAATGTCGCTTCGTAATCAACAAGAGTTGGATTATGATTATTTCGTAAAGTTTGTTCGTGAACAAGTAAAAATCTTATATCGCTCCTCTTCTGCGGCAACTAAGCCCGCCCCCGCAGGTAGACCCAGCACCTCATCTAAGGTCTCGCAGGTGTTTGTGGCTACTGAATCTAAATGTTCGCTTTGTCGATCCACGCATAAAAACTTGTATACGTGCAAAGCGTTTCAAAAGTTGAGCGCGGATAATAGATTTAAGTTTGTAAAAGACAATAACAGATGTGTAAACTGCTTAAGTAGCCAACATACCGTCTCTAAGTGCCTATCTAAGTCAACATGTAGGAAATGCAACGGTAAGCATAATTCCTTATTGCATTTTGAGCAATCGACGCAAGCCCCTGCGCTGGTTTCCGCTAGTGACCCAGCCTCCGTTTCTGCGGCCGACCCAGCTACTTCTGATCGTGTGGCGTTGTGTACGCATTCTTCTGCTCAAGTCCAGGCCACACGAAGTACCGAAGTTCTGGCTACTGCCAAGGTGTTAGTGGCGGGTAGGAAGGGTAAGGGCGTGGTGGTTAGATGTCTTTTGGACCCTGGGTCGCAAAAGAATTATATGACATCGCGTTGCTGCCGTATGCTCGGTCTAACTATACATACGGACTCAATAACTACCGTTCGTGGTATTGGTGGCACATCGCAGGCCGTTCGTGGCTCGGTGAATTTTACGTTCAGTTCACGGTTTTGCTCGCAGCCTAGGTATAGAATTGATGCTCTAGTTTTGGATCAGATAACCGGGCAGCTTCCTCTGGGCGCTATAGATACTGCCGAATTGAAGCATATTGATCCTAAACTACTCGCTGATGACAGCTGGGGTGTGCCAGGTAATATTGACATGTTACTTGGAGTCACGTTGTTCGCTAAGTTATTGCGACCCGGTACCGTGACCAGCGCACCCGGTTGCCCCGATGCATTGGAGACTATGCTCGGCTACATACTTCTAGGAGAAGCACCTATTATCGAACCTTCAACTGACACTTTGTCTTTCTTTGCGAGTTCTTTCGATAACTTCGATCTTCGTAAGTTTTGGGAGATTGAAGATGTTACTGCTTCGTCCGTTGGGAGTGTGGATGATAAACACTGTGAAGATTTTTATTGTAGCACAATTACCCGCGCTCCAAATGGCAAGTATGTTGCAGCTTTACCACTGAAAACAGACGCGTCAGCGTTAGGAAATTCTTTTGATATAGCGCGCAAGAGATTCTATAGCCTCGAACGTAAACTTAAATCGCTTCCTAACGTCAAGCTTCTTTATGATGACGTCATACGGGATTATCTACAGAACAATTATATTTCTTTGGTGCAGAATATTTTACCTGAATGTGGGTTGCCCAAACGAAATTGTAAGGAGCGAGAAATGGACTACTATATTCCTCACCATGCTGTTATTCGAGAGGATAAAGTGACCACTAAGCTACGCGTGGTCCTAGATGCTAGTGCAAGTACAGATAACGGTACCTCGCTCAATGATATCCTGTACGCAGGTCCAGTCCTTCAGGCTGACCTTTTTAACATCTTGTTAAATTTTAGGCTTTTTAGTGTCGCTATTTCCGCAGATGTTAAATCTATGTACCTACGTATAGGTATACGCCCACAAGATCGTTCGCTTCAACGTATCTTATATCGGTTTAATGAGGAAGAAGAACTTCAAATTAATCAGTTTTCAGTGCTTCCGTTTGGATTAAAGTGTAGTCCTTTTATAGCGATTCGCACTATCCAACAGTTATGTCAGGATGAAGGAACGCAGTTACCTCTCGCCAGGGACATTTTGCAGCGAGATATTTACATGGATGACATAGTTAGTTCTATACCTAGCACTGCGCTGGCTATAGACTCGGCTCGTGAACTAATAAAAATATTCTCTCTCGGTGATTTTCAGCTAACGAAGTGGTCTAGCAATAGTGTCGATGTTCTTCGGAATATTCCAGAGTCATTACGACTTTCACAGAGCGTGGACCTAAGTAAAGATCCGACACAGAAAATACTGGGACTTCGTTGGTTCCCTGATGAGGATTGTTTCGTATTCCAGGTTAACCCTAATGTTCGCCCTTGCACGAAACGGAATATTCTTTCTTCCATTGCACGTCTTTTCGACTTTTTAGGCCTCGTGGCACCGATAATTTTATACGCCAAGCTTCTTATTAAAGAGCTTTGGCTTGGCAAACTTGGATGGGATGACGTCCCACCACCTCGCATTGTTCGTCTGTGGGAACAATTTCAAGCTGAATTGCCAATTATCTCTGAACTGAGATTTTTGAGACATGTCGGCGTCGTAGAACGCTGTAGGCTCTCCCTCGTCGGTTTTGCCGACGCTAGTGAGAAAGCTTACGGTGGTTCGGTTTACGCCCACGTTGTCAGACCCGACGGTAGTATCGTCGTTTCGCTGGTGTGTGCGAAATCTAAAGTCGCGCCACTGAAAGTAGTTTCGCTAGCTCGTCTCGAGTTATGCGCCGCACTCCTCTTATCAACTGTGATAAAGCGAGTATATAATATTTTCGCAGCGCGGCACGCCATTGAGGCAGTCGTAGCTTTCTCGGATTCAACTGTAACTTTGAGTTGGATTCATTCCGCACCGCATCGATGGCACACCTTCGTAGCCAATCGTATCGCTAAGATTCATGAGAATCTTTCGTCAGATCACTTCTTGCATACGAAACCTCTATTATTGCTCCCCGCCCGCGAAGTCAATGAAACGCGGTTACATCTTATTTCGCGTTATGAATTAACTGACCAAATGGTCCTGCAGTCTTTTTGGAAGCGGTGGCGCCAAGAGTATCTGCACACCCTACAATCCAGACAGAAATGGAACACCCCTGCCAATCCAATACGGGTCGGTATGGTTGTCGTCTCCATGCAGGACAATGTGATGCCGCTGCATTGGCCGTTAGGAGTAATCACAGAAATATTTCCAGATAAAAACGGAGTTTGTAGAGTCGCATCGGTAAAAACTAAAAGCGGGATCCTTCAGAGTCGCCTGGTAGTAAAGTTGTGCCCTTTGCCAACGCAAAAGGCTTCGTTACATTAATAATTAATTTTACCGTACACCAATGTGCAGTATTAGATTTAATTACCGCGTAGAATAGTTAATTGTATATTCTTATTTATAATAGAGAGTCGCAACTTTAGAGTTCTCATAACCTTTGGTAGAGTTGTGATGATCTGCAACTTATTTTACTTTTCCTTTGTGTTTCGAAAGTGGGAACTTTCAAGCCGGGGAAAATGGTTACGATTCCTAATTTATAGTTCATATTTTATTACATCACCATAGGGCATCGAGAGGCATTGGTATACTAGTTCCAGTTTATTAAATAAGTGTCACCTATCGTTGTTTTGGTGATATTCCGCGCCGCCGTGCCGCTACGGTCGTTACGTCGCAGCCACCAATGGCCGCCGGCGATGGTGGTCAGTCTCTTACCAACCAGGGCGGAGGTGCGCGCACTAAGTCACCCTCTCGCCCAAAACTCTTAATTGAACCTACATGGAAAGTGTTATCTGTATTACCTAGACCTACTGTGTTGTGTACCGCTGGCCAGCATAGTGTACCTAATCTGTGAGCTGAACTTCTCGAACGTGGCATCTGCATCTGCATGGGAATCGCTGTTTCAAAGGTATGTGGCATAATTAGTAAATTGAACTTTATCCATTGCCTTTCGTCTCATCTGCGTACTTTTCTCCTTTAATTTAGCACTGCTGAATCAGCAATTATAGCCTAGATTACTCTAATAATTTAGGTTCAATCGCGTGTGATTTTACTAGTAATCTTCTAGAGGTTATACGCACCAGTATTGCTATCTCGGTTTGCACGCACACACGGTGCGCCGTGCTTAGCCGTGTGTGTGTGTGAGCAGATAGATATCGCTAGTTCGCTACCTAATCATCCTATGGGCGTTTTTCCATTACCCGGCCCGGCACCGGTTGCCGGGAAAGCAAAAATGTATGAAAATGTATGGCTCGCTTTTTTACTTACCGGCGCCGGCGACGGCCCGGCATTGAGTCCTGCCGGCGCCGTCGCCGTCGACGGGGTAGCAAGCTTCCCACCGGTGCCGGCCCGGCAAAATTGCATGTGTATTGCATATTTATATGAATTGTAGCCGTGTGAGTGTGTAACTGCGCGGGGCGGGTAGGAGGGCGCGGAGCGGAGGGACTCGTATTTGGTTTTTGGTTCGCTTACAGTTACGCACTGTTAAGGAACCCCAATCCCCCAATATTAGCTTCATCAGCCAATAATTATATTATATTAGAATAACAGCTATATGTCAGCATATAATATCTAGGACATGCGTCATTAGCAGAGATGATTGGTTAGCAATAAGATTAGTATATAAGATCAACATTTTGTAGAATTAAGTAATTACTGTCTTGCTGTAACTGGGATCAAATAAAGTTTATTTTTAAACTCTTCCGTTGTCGCTTACTTAATTGGCGCAGCCGGTAGGATCTCTGTAGTCAGTCTGTCACGTATCCACATCTACGGGAAGCAGCCGACGTCCGTTTCAACGGTTCAGCAGAGATCACCGAACAAACAAATACATTAAGAAGCCACATCAAGCCAGGAGAGGACCAGGAGCCAAGCAGTAATTCAGGGATCATGAAGATAGCTGCGGAATTGTGAGTAAATCTTTTCACCTTCCTCTCAGCTCTTCCATTTGCATCCCAACCTTGTATTAATCTATGTTGTGTGTATTATTAGGGATTGGACAACGCCGTAATAATATTTTATAGATTGTTAGTTGTAGTAAATAGTTAGGGATAATTTATTAATTTTTGTGCTTACTTTTTGTGAAGCTTCGTTATTTCACTTCATAATGGAAGGTATAAACCGTGTTCCGCAAGAGATGGTAAACATAATTCCAGTATTTAATGGCGATGTTAGAGCGTTACCCTTATTTATTAAAAAATGTGAATACATTTTAACAACATTCCAAGGGAGCGTTGTACAAAACAATTATTTATTTCATGTAGTAACAAGTAGATTAACAGGCGAAGCAGCTAGTTTGGTAGGCGAAAGGGACTCTATAAATACGTGGGATGAGCTAAAAATGCTGTTAAATCAACACTTTGGCGACCCACGTACTGAAGATTGTCTAGCAATGGAGTTAGAATCCTGTAAAATTAACAAAGGTGAAAGTTACTTAGATTTGTGTCATAGGATACAGCATACGAGAAGCATTTTATTTTCCAAAATATCAGAGACTATTGCTGATGACTCTTTACGGAAGGCTAAGCAGATAATCTACAGTAATAGGGCGATGAATGTTTTTCTATTCAATTTACCGCCATTCCTAGTTAGATTAGTTCGTTTACGCGACGTTTCGACATTGGAAGACGCGTTGAAAATTGTTTTAGAAGAACAGAACTTTCAATCAGTCTATAATTCTAAAACAAACGATCACCGCAATTATAATAGATCTAATAAAAATATTTTTTCCGATTTCAATAGTGCGAAGTATAATTCGCAGAGCCTATCCAGTGCAGTTGCACCGAATAACGCCACGAGTAGTTCAATTACGATGAACAATTCGCAGCAGTTTAGGAATTATAGGCAACATTATAATCAAAATAATTTCAATCGGACAAATAATAATGATCATAACAATAGGACAAGTAGGTCACAGTTTCCGATGGCGCAACAAAGCCAACAGTCCACGGCATATGCACCGCGAACGTCACCTTTTGCAGCGCAAGCATCTCCGCCGGGTTCAAAGTCGAACACTGACGTTACTATGCGCACTGCAAGTTCACGCCGTGTTAATTACACTAATAATCATAGCTATAACGAACCAAGTTTTGACAACTCAAATAATGAGTTCCAGGAAATTCCTGAAGATCCCAGACAGGGAAATTTTTGTATAACCGCCTCTACCCTAGAGAGCGAATAAAAATTAATTGCAATAAACGTCTTAACTTACCACACATAGTTGTACCAGAATTAAATGCAGTGTTTATGATAGATACAGGCAGTGTTAGGTCTTTCATAAGCCCACACATTGCAAACAAGTACTTTAGGGATCGGTTGCAATATGAACCCTTCGAAGTTGTTAGTACTCACGCATCGAGTGTTCATAGCGAAACGGCATTTATTCCTTTACCAGCTACGTTTTGCAGTAAGGAATTTCATAAATTTTATGTTTACAGTGTTGATGATAGGTATGATGGGTTAATAGGTAGTAACCTACTTAAACAGTTACAGGCAAAAATAAACATGGAAAGTCAAGTTTTACATTTAAAAAATGCGAATATTCCAATAATATACGCACCACCTATGAGAGAGGTATATCAATTGCCATCTCGTAGTGAATTAAGAGTTAGATTGCCAGTCAACTTACTAGACGGAGAAGGTCGACCTAAGAAACGTGGACTTTAGTGACGTGAAAGAATTGTTACAAAGTGCCAAATTTAGTGAAAGTGACGATACAACCCAAATAGTGACAATAGAAATTAGCGTATGGACCATTTTAGAGTATATCATTATCATAATAATTATTGTCGTCATCTCATACAAATTAAATGTTTTTCGTTTTTGCCGAAATTCTCCGAAGTCATCTGCGACGCCTTCGGATAATTTCTCTCTTAGGGAGGGAGGAGTTAAGGAACCCCAATCCCCCAATATTAGCTTCATCAGCCAATAATTATATTATATTAGAATAACAGCTATATGTCAGCATATAATATCTAGGACATGCGTCATTAGCAGAGATGATTGGTTAGCAATAAGATTAGTATATAAGATCAACATTTTGTAGAATTAAGTAATTACTGTCTTGCTGTAACTGGGATCAAATAAAGTTTATTTTTAAACTCTTCCGTTGTCGCTTACTTAATTTACGCGTCAAGGTCATGGCGTTCAAATACGACATCGTGACTCTTATCGAGTTAGTGGAGGCCCGACCTTGTCTCTGGGACAAAACTAATGAAGCAAGTAAAAATAAAATATTACGAGAGAAATGCTGGCAGGAAGTTTTTGAGTTTCTCGAGACAGGATATGAAGAAATGTCGAAGGTTGAAAAGAAAAACACAGGTAAATTAAGTTATTGTTTTTATTAAGTTACAGCTGTGTTAATTACAATATAATTAAGGTATGTAGCCATACCTTAATTATATTGTCACTACATTTTAGATAATTGCCAAGGCAGCTGACCTGCCTCAGACATGAAATAGTTAGCAAAACACGTACGCACTCCTTTACCAGTTTTCTTTGTGGATTTTGTTTAATTACTTGATAAATTTATTAGTTGAGATCCACTAGTAATGACCAAATCACTTTCCCGATAACCATCTCGTTTGCGAACAATGTTATGTAACATTACCGTCGCTTTCACGATATTCTTTGAAAAGTTTCTGGAAACGTTCAATGGTCTATGTAATATCCTCCATTTGTTACTTAATATACCGAACGCACATTCTACGTATCGCCGAGCTCTGTGCAATCGATAATTAAATACCCGTTGCGTCACACTAAGTTATGATTAGAGTAATCTTTAAGAATATGCTCCTCGAAGGGAAATGCAGAGTCTCCGATGAAAACGTACGGTACTTTTGTATCTAAACCTGGGAAGCGTCTCGGTTGTGGAATATTAAGATCCCCGCTTTACATCCTTTTCCAAAATTCAGTTTTTTGTAAAATGGATTTTATATTTGAAATTACCATACGCGCCAATGTCGACGTACAAAAATTTGTAGTCCGCATCAACTACAGCCAGCAGAACTATAGAGTAGAAATTTTTATAGTTGTAATTCATTGATCCTGCATGGGGGAAGTTTTCAATGCGTATTTGTGTCCCATCGATAGCACCGAGACACATAGGAAAATGTGCTCGTTTTTCAAATCCATTGCTCATTTCTTCCCAGTCTTTTACTGTTAACACTTTAAGATGTTCATTTCGAAAAGTAACCCATATTTCGTGACACACGCAGTGTATAATGTTGCTCAAAGTTGTTATCCCAATTCTATAGCAGTAATACATATCGGTCATGGTGTTTCCTGATGCGAGGTACCTGAAAAAAAAGTTGATTGAACAATAGTTTTTATTACAGGTCATTATGAAAAAATGGGCGAATATAAGGGATTCTTTCGTGAAATCTCTGCGTACCAAAACTGGCCAAGGATTCCAGAAAAAATATATACACGCAGAGCAATTAAATTTTCTTTTAAAAGTTGTAGACAAAGCAGACACAGATTCAAATTTAACTGACACAGAAAATCCTTTGACGTCAAGACCGTGTTCATCAACATCAAATACACCAGATCCTCCTCCGCTTACACCTGAGCCTAATAATGAATTACCACCACCCACATTGCCGGCACGGAAGAAGAAAACAAGGGAGTCAGATGTGCTAGAAAGGGAAATCTTGGCCGAATTAAAAAAACAGGCTAATAAAGATAACAATCCTGCTCCACTTACCTCAAGGATGAATGAAAAAGAAACTATGCTGCTGTCATTTTTATCTTACATAAAGGATATGAATGAAACAGAAATGATGGATTTGCATATGGAAATTCTAACGTCGATTCGGAATATAAAACAAAAACGAACTCTGAATTTTCGCATCATCTCGGAATCACCATCACCAACAAGCAGTACAACTAGTTCTAAAAACGTATATCCATCCCAGCTGTTGTTTGCACCAACCTCTGTTACTCAGCCAACAGTTACCTCATAACAAGTGCTAATTGATATGAACAACCAGAATTCACCAGCTGAAGATAATTACAATGCACTATATGATAACAGTAACCCTCTGCCTGACCCCCAGCCAACAGAAACATATACATTTTCAGAACAAAATGCAGGCGTAAATGTCTATCAAAATTTAATGAATCAGTTTAGTACTGAAGAGTATTTATAATTTTATTTATATAAAATAAGGAGTAAATTATATTGAGGATAGAAAGGATTATAATTACATATGTTGTATAGTCTGTGGTATGTCATGTCATTGTCTATGTTTAAAAATAAAGATTTGTCTTTGATCTGAACTGAAGCCTTAATTACATATGTTGTATAGTCTGTGGTATGTCATGTCATTGTCTATGTTTAAAAAATAAAGATTTGTCTTTGATCTGAACTGAAGCCTATCACTTGTGCTCCCCGTCTTCCCGCTTCCTTTAAATAAAATAAAGGTTCCCAGGACCTGTGCCATCTACCAAAGAACCAATACATGGTGTCAGAAGAAAAAAGAAGTAAGAAAAATGACTGAGACAGGTACGAAAAATATAATATTGGCCAACAATATGAAGCCGTTGCAACTGAGCAAAGATGGCGCAGAATGCTCAAACTCTGAACAATGGCGAAGGTGGAGACAGAAATTCGAAATATTCTGCGACGCGAACGACCTCGACAAGCTTCCAGAGAAGAAAAAGGCGGCGATCTTCTTAAATACAATAGGTGACGAAGGCTTAGAAATATTTGATTCCTTCAATATTGACAGGGCAGATATTGGAATGTTCTTTGTAAACTAATGCAATATGTCACCTATGCGTCAATCTGTCAATGTCAAGTGAAATGTCATTTTGAGTTTGAAGTTTGGTGTCGACCTCTCTGCTTATAACCATCGGTATGTATGTACGTATCTGTCTGCGCTCTTGAAAAATAAATCGAGTATAATCCTTTTAATAGTGTTTTTCTTGCGCCCAAAATCCATCAGGTTATGGGCCCAGGGTGTTTGCTGCACCCTGCAACGTAATTATTTTTTGTTATTTCGCGAGAAAAAACAAGAAATCATAGTGGGTCATTTTTTTTCATGCCATGACCACGTTGATTGGCACAATGGCCATGACTTCTGCGGGACTGCAAATAGAGAAGCTTCGAGGCATCGAAGATTACAACCAATGGAAGTTCATGCTGAAGAAAGTCCTTATGCACGAAGACCTATACGATTGCATAGAAACAGAAAAAGGGAACGAAGACCCAAAGAAAAATCAAAAGGCGTTGGCAAAAATATGCTTATCGGTCGGTCCGTCTGCGTTGCCACACATTCGTAATGCGAAGACGGCATATGAAGCATGGATTAGCTTGCAACGCGCTTACGAAGATAAAGGTTTGTGCAGGCGACTCGGATTGTTAAGAGCGCTGTTTGGAGTAAGGCTGAATGAAGCGGAGAGCATGCAGAGCTACCTGACCAAAATAACAGAGCTTGGGCAGCAGCTTACAGACATTGGGAATGCGTTTGATGATGAGTTTTTAGCTGTAATCATGCTAAGCGGTTTGACCTCGGACTTTGACCCCCTTATCATGGCTTTGGAGAATGCAAATACAAAGCTGACAAGTGATATGGTTAAGTCTAAGGTTTTACAAGAGCAGCAGCGACGCAATGGTAAGCGTGATGATCATCCGGAGCTCAATGCGTTGGCGGCAAAGAAATCTCCAAAGTGTTTTCGCTGCAAGAAAACTGGGCATATTAAGAAAGATTGCCCAAAGAAAGCAGAAAGTAAACCGAAGTGGACTCCCAAGACAGAGAAGTCATTGTTGACTGCATTATCAGTAAAACTGCAGAGTGACATCTGGTATGTGGACAGCGGGGCGACCAACCACATGACGAACAACAAGGAGATCATGCAGGATTTCCAGTGTACTAAATCGCTTGAAGTTAACGTGGCAAATGGTGAGAAGGTCAGGACTGAAGGACTCGGTAGTGTCATCATCATCATCATCATCTTCCTGCCCTTGTCCCAAGTTACTTGGGGTCGGCGCAACACGTTTTCCTCTTCCATACCGTCCTGTCCCCAGTCACGCTATCACTGACTCCCTTTTCTTTCATATCACTCCTCACACAGTCCATCCATCTTTTCTTTGGCCGTCCCCTCCCTCTCCATCCATCCACATTTATATTCATAACTCTTTTAGTAACATGCGCTTCATCCCTCCTCATCAGATGGCCATACCAGGACAAACGGTTTCCTTTCAACTTTTCTGTCACTGGCGCCACTTTCAAACTTCCTCTAATATACTCATTTCTCACTTTATCCATTCTCGTCACTCCGCACATCCATCTCAACATTCTCATCTCTGATACATGCAATCTCTTTTCATCCATCTTTTTCACAGCCCAACATTCTGATCCATACAGTACGACAGGTCTAATCACGGACTTGTAAATTTTCCCCTTTAACTTGAGGGGCATCCGTGGGTCACAAATTGTTCCAGTGAGTTGTCGCCATTTCATCCATCCCGAGCCGATCCGGTGCGTTACGTCTCGGTCTACCTCGCCATCCCCTTGGACAAGCGACCCTAGGTACCGGAAGTCGGAGCACATCGGTATGGGTGTCCCAGCGAGAGATAGAGGCACGGAACTGGAGAGACCGCCAAAATCGCAGAACAAGTATTCCATTAGTGCGACATTACTTATTGTGAAGGACTCGGTAGTGTAAAAGTACAATTAAAAATGGGTTTAAAGACAATAAGTAATGTGTACTATATTCCTAAACTTTCTGCAAATTTATTATCAGTGAGTTGAATAGGAAAGGTTATAGTGTTATTTTTAATAAACAAGGATGCAAAATTCTGGATGGTAATTATGTCATAGCTACTGGTACATGCTATAGCGGTGTTTATCAACTAGATACTGTAAATTATGAGAGCTGTAAGGTAAGATCTGAGAGTGCCATGAACTCAGTCTGTGAGCAGGTTCAACCTGAGGAGCTGCCAGTGCACTGTGAAGACATGACTGCTTTAGTGTCTACCGGGGGTTCTGTTTCACATGAAATTTGGCATAAGAGGTTAGGTCACCTCAACTCGAGGAGCATGAACGCTATGAAGAATGGATTAGCCATAGGTATGAATTTTAAAAATTCTTTGTTTACCCCTTGTATAGCTTGCATAGAAGGAAAGCAAACTAGACTGCCATTTCCTATGAAAAGTTACAGTAGGTCTACTGAAATTTTAGGGTTGGTGCATACTGATGTGTGTGGCCCTATGCAGATGCCATCATACAGTGGATCACGTTATTTTGTAATATTCATTGATGACTTCAGTAGAAAAACATTTATTTATTTTATAAAGAAAAAGGATGAAGTGTTTGAAAAATTTAAAATATTCAAAGCACTAGTTGAAAATTTTACTGACAAGAAAATAAAGGTTTTAAGAAGTGACAATGGTGGTGAATACATTAATTTGAATTTACAGGCATACTTGAGAAGCTGTGGGATTAGGCATGAAACTACAGTCCCACACTGCAGTGAACAGAATGGTGTTGCGGAAAGGGCTAACCGGACAATTATGGATAAAACCCGTAGTATGCTGCATGATGCTGGACTGGGCAAGCAGTATTGGGCTGAAGCCGCTAACACAGCGGTTTACCTGAAAAACCGTTCCCCCACCAAGGCAGTCATGGGTACAGCACCTGAAGAAAAATGGACATCTAAAAAGGTGAATGTTGCACACTTACGTATTTTTGGATGCATAGCATATGCAGTTGATGAAAGTGCCAGGAAGCTGGATTCCAGAAGTAGGAGATTTATCTTTGTAGGATACTGTGAAGAAAGTAAAGGCTACAGACTAATAGATCCTTCCTATCCTAGGAAGATCCATAAGGCACGGCATGTCATTTTCATGGAACATATGTTTTCAAGTAGTAAAATTGTGACACATGATGAAAATAAAAATACAGATGTTATAGTATTTGATACATCTGGGTTATTGAGTGAAGACAGTACTGTACAAACAGCTAATGTACAGTTATCACCAAAAGCATTATCAAAGCCTACTCAAACTAATCAGGGTGAACTGTCTCCACAAGTAAATATCTCTATAGATGATGATTTACCTTCTGATGGCACAAGGAATCCTCGCAGACAGACTATGTTCAGTTTGGTTGTGGAGGAGGATTCTGAGAGCGCAGATAGTTTTTCGTCCGATGTAACTTACATTCCAGGGAGGTCGAGCCATGACTCTGAGGACAGTGAGCAGTCATCGTATCAGGATGCTCATGAAGCGGAGTATGCTGGACTGACAGAGATAATGGTAGAGGAGCTGCCGACTACACTGGAGGAGGCAATGAGTGGCAGTGAGGCTAAACACTGGAGTGAAGCACTAGCAGATGAGTATAACTCTTTCATTAAAAATAAATGCTGGACTCTAATTGACTTACCTGTGGGGCATAAGCCAGTAAAATGTAAGTGGGTCTTTAGCAAAAAGAGAGGATTGAATGGAGAATTACTCAAGTATAAGGCTCGTCTGGTGGCAAAAGGATACACACAGAAGTATGGAGTAGATTACCACGAAACATTTTCTCCAGTTGTAAGGTATTCAACAATTAGAATACTATTGGCCCTGGCTGCTCAGTATGACATGATGGTTGAGCATCTTGATGTGAAGACTGCATTTCTCAATGGTGATCTGGAAGAGTCTGTCTACATGGAACAACCAGTAGGTTATGTAGTGAAAGGAAGTGAAAAGAAAGTTTATAAACTAAACAAAGCAATTTATGGTTTAAAACAGTCGGCGAAACAATGGTATAAGAAAATTAATGATGTTTTAACCCAAAAATTGAAATTTAAAAGGGTATCTTCTGAACCATGTGTTTATGTGTATAATTATGATGGTGAAATCTTGATTATTGCCCTGTATGTCGATGATATAATGTTATTTACATTAAAAACGTCACAACAAAGGAACATTATAAGGAAGAGACTGATGGATGAATTTGAGATGAAAGATTTGGGTGAAGCTCATCATATTCTAGGTATGAAAATAGAAAGAAAAGGAGATGGAAGCTTCACCTTGGATCAGTCAAGCTACATAAAGAAAATTTTAGAAAAATTCAATATGTCAGATTGCAAACCAATGAAAACTCCTATGGAGGTTGGAATAAAGTTACTGAAGGAGAATAGTTCAAAATGTAACTTTGATTATAGAAGCCTTATTGGTTACTTAATGTATTTATCTGTATGTTCCAGGCCTGATATCTCTCACAGTGTCAGCTACCTTAGCCAGTTCAACAACTGTTACGGTGAAAGTCACTGCAAAGCAGCAAAAAGGGTTTTGAGGTATTTAAAAGGAACAGTAGACTATTGTCTTAATTTTCAGAAAGGTGAAATGAATATTGTGGGTTTTACTGATGCAGACTGGGGAGCCAATCTGGTGGATCGTCGATCATATACTGGTTACATATTTCGTATTGGAAAGTCTTTGGTTTCATGGGAAAGCCGTAAGCAACGTACAGTGGCACTCTCAAGTACGGAGGCTGAGTACATGGCAATTTCAGATTCTTGTAAAGAAGCTATGTTTTTGAAAACATTTATTTCAGAATGTACTGGCATTGTATGTAAGGTTTTATTGTTAAATGACAATCAGTCAGCACATAAGCTTTGTATTAATTCTGTATTTCATGCGAGGTCAAAGCATATTGATATAAGACATCACTTTGTAAAAGATTTGTTAACAATGAAACAGGTTGATTTAAAATATCTTTGTACTGAAGAAATGTTGGCTGACGTTTTGACAAAGCCTTTAACTGCTGAAAAACACTTGAGGTTTGTGTCTCAACTAATAAAATGTTAACATTATGTATTGATCATACCTACGTATATTATGTGCATTTTCAGATAATGTTATACTTTGTTTTAAGGCCTAGTATTTATTATTTTATATTGTATTAGCTTAAGGCCTAGTATTGGAATGCTCTTTGTAAACTAATGCAATATGTCACCTATGCGTCAATCTGTCAATGTCAAGTGAAATGTCATTTTGAGTTTGAAGTTTGGTGTCGACCTCTCTGCTTATAACCATCGGTATGTATGTACGTATCTGTCTGCGCTCTTGAAAAATAAATCGAGTATAATCCTTTTAATAGTGTTTTTCTTGCGCCCAAAATCCATCAGCAGAGACAACGCTGGCGTCCATTTTGACAAAATTCGATGACTTACAAATTCTTTACTAGACACCAAAAAGAAGAATCTCTAGACGAATATGTAACTTGTCTAAATAACATAGCTGCATCGTGCAAATTCGACAGTTTAAAGGACTCCCTCGTTAAAGATATGTTTATCATCGGTCTAAAAAATAACCTAATAAAAGAAAAACTACTTCAAAATGAAGACATCGCCGACGTTAGTGAAGCTGTCACAATAGCTAAAACCCTAGAATTATCAAACAAAAGATCTAAATCCATGATGAACCAGCACACAGAAGATCAGCAAGTCCAAGCCATAGCTCGTACACAAAATTCTCGACCTAGAACGCCGTCAAGACCAAGGAACAAACAGCACAGAAGTCCACATCGCAGCCAATCACCAGCTACGAGGAGCCAGTCAAGAGGAAGCAGCACAGGTACAAGAACCTGCAGTAGGTGCGGACAGATTCATCGGTTCAAATGCCCAGCGAAAGGCAAGACCTGCGTAGTCTGCAAAAAGCCGAATCATTTTGCTCAATATTGTTTTCAAAACAATAAAAAAGTAAGTGAAATTTCTAGTCATAGTCATAATGGTTCAGATTCAGACACAGACCAAAATAGTCACAGTCATTCTAGTAAATCTTATATAATAGAGTCAATTCATGATGCAAAGTCAAAGCGAACGAAATGGAATGTTATTTTTAATTGTCATAATTATCCACTCACTTGTCGACTTGACAGAGGCGCAGATCCGACAGTCATTTCTATACACACTTTGAGAAGCTTAGAAAAAGCAAGTAATATCGAAATACAAATTGAAAGATCACATGATAATATATTTTCATTTTCAGGCGAGCGATTAGTAAATCTAGGTACAGTAACGCTGTCTGGTACTTTTGAGAATGGGAAACACGCTGACATTTGTTTCACAGTGCTGGACTGTGAATGTTCGACCATACTGAGTGCAGATCTATCCGAGGAGTTAGGTTTTGTGAAGAGGGTGTACAAAGTCAATAATGACAGGTCAGTAAAATCACTCTTAGACACTTACTCTGATACTTTTGAAGGTCTAGGTTGTCTGCCTCAGAAGGCACATTTACATGTTGACACAAGTCTTCCGCCTAAGATTTGTCCCGTCCGTAGAATACCTTATGCTTTGCATCCAAAGCTTAAAGTTGAGCTAGATAGGATGGCAGATTTAAAAGTCATAGAGAAAGTTACCACTCCGACAGACTGGGTCAGTGCTATGGTTCCCATAGAAAAATCTAACGGTCAATTACGCATATGTCTAGACCCCAGACCATTGAATAAAGCCATAAAACGACCGCATTTTCCTTACCCTACTTTAGATGCTGTACGTTCTAAAGTAGCAGGCACATCAGTATTCTCCAAATTAGATGCAAATTCTGGTTATTGGATGATTCAGTTAGATGAGGAAAGCAGTAAACTATGTACTTTTATGCAGATATAAATTTCTTCGATTGCCTTATGGTATAAACTCTAGTGGTGAAATATTCCACAAAGTCATGTCAGATATATTCAGTGATTTGCCTGGAGTACTTGTTTTTGTCGATGATATCTTGGTCTTTGGATCAAATCAAAAGGAGCATGATGAAAGGTTAGAAAATGTCCTTAAAAAAGCTCGAGAAGTCAACTTAAAATTCAACAAGTCAAAGTGCATGTTTGATAAGTCAGAAATCACATATGTAGGTCATGTTTTTAATAAACATGGTATATCAGCAGATAAATCCAAAGTCGAAGCCATAGTCGACATGCCAAAACCTGAAAATGTCAAAGAGTTACAACGATTCCTAGGTATGGTCTAGATCTAGATCTAGGCTCATATATACCAAATTTAGCTGATGAAACTAATTTACTCAGAAGTTTACTCAAAAAACAAAATATATGGCAATGGACTGAAAACCATGAAAAAGAATTCACCAAGTTAAAAAGTATAATTAGTCAAGCACCAGTTCTTGTGCATTATGATGTAAACAAACCAATTAGAATGTCAGTAGACTCATCTAAAGATGCAGTCGGTGCAGTGATTTTTCATGGCTAAAGTCCTATTGCATACTCGTCAAAGTCGCTTACAACCACTCAACAAAATTATGCTCAAATTGAACGTGAATTGTTTGCAATCCTGTTCGGATGTAAAAAGTTTCATCAGTATATTTATGGTAAAGCCATACAGGTAGACACGGATCATCAACCTTTAGTCACTCTGTTCAAGAAACCTCTGTCAGACGTACCAGCTCGTCTACAGAGAATGATGATTACATTACAAGCATACGATCTTAGCGTGTCATACACAAAGAGTACAGAAGTGTATGTTTCTGATACTCTGTCACGAGCACCAATTTTATCAAACACAAGTATAGAAAAATTTGATGCCAATAAACTAGAAAGTAATATTGTCTGTCAGGTAAAATCACTAACATCCAATTTGGCTATCTCTCAGAATAAATTACAAAAGATTAAAGATCATACAAAGTCAGATTTAACCTTATTGAAATTGCAAGAATATTATTTAAATGGATGGCCAAATAGTAAAACTCAATGTGATCCAATAACATTGCCTTACTGGAATATTCGTGATGAAGTTCATACTATTGATGATATCTTATTCAAAAATCAGTCGGTAATCATTCCAAAGTCACTGCGTTCCGAAATATTGGATATTTTACATGAAGGTCATATGGGAGTTGAAAAAACAAAAAGCTTAGCCCGAGGTTTAGTTTTTTGGCCTAACATATATCACGACATAGAAATGAAAGTCAGGCAATGTGAAACTTGTATGACATATAGTCCAAATAAAACAAAGGAAACTTTATTGTCATGAACATGAACAACCCTGTCTACCATGGCAAAGGTTGGCTACAGATTTATTCGAACACAACAATATGAAATACCCACTAGAGGTAGATTACTACTCAAATTACATAGAAATTGCTCAATTAAATTCAGACAGTAGAAGTCAAAATGTCATTAAACATTTAAAATCAATGTTTTCAAGGCATGGAATCCCATTGCAACTTGTCAGCGATGGTGGTCCTCCTTATAATAGTCAGGATTTCCGCAAATTCCTTAGCGTTTGGGATATTGAACACATAGTGTCTAGTCCTCATTTTCCAAGATCGAACGGTCTCGCTGAAGTCTGTAAAAATAATAAAAAAAACATATTAAGAAAATGTCAAGACTCAGGAACAGATTTCAATTTAGGTCTATTACTGTATAGGACTACAGCTAGAGGAAATTTAAAATCACCGTCAGATTTACTCATGTCTAGAAAGCTCAGAACTAGGTTACCTACGAATCTAGATAGTCTAAAGCCTAAAGTCATAACAGTCACAGAGCATTCTAAAAATAAGTCGGAAATCTTTGCAAAAAGAGAGTCATATTACAATAAAAATGCAATTTCTCCACAAGAATTTCAGGAGAATGATTCAGTCTTCTTCAAAAAAAAACCTAATGATGTATCATGGACAAAGGGTACAATTGTTTCAAAGACTCATTATCCTAGGTCATATTTAGTCAAAAATTCAGACGGAACAATCTACAGGCGAAACACTCAACATATTAAATTGTTTAAGTCATGTTTATCAAAGTCAGAGTCGAGACCTAGTCATAAAGTCAAGTTTGATTCAAACAATGTCAGTCAGTCAACCAGTCATAGTCAGAATAAGCCCTATCCTCAATCACAACGGCATGGTCTAGTATTTACAGACAGAAGCTGTCAGTCAAAGTCAGTGTCTCATAGTCACAAGTCCAGTCAGTCGCAAAATGAGGAAGAGAGAGATGATGGTTATACATGTTATTATAATATTCCAGATTACTTACTAAAATCTTGTCAGTCTAGTCCCGAAAGAGAATTAAATGTTAGCTCTGAGTCAAGTCAGTCAAATGTCAATAACAGTAGTCATAACGAAAGCTTCAGATCTTTATAAAGTCTTAATTCTAGTTTAAATAATGAATCTTTGTGTCGGTCATATGAAGATAGTGATATGAATGTAAACAGTGAAAACTTACCTTGCGTGTCAACGCAGAATGCACAAATTGACGAACCTCAATACAGTTCACGGGGAAGAATAATAAAGAAACCAGACAAGTTAGATTTATAAGTATTTTAGTGTATAATGAATAATAATTGTCAATGTATTTATTTAATTCAAGCTACTGTTTGCTTTGTGTAAATATAGGTTAGCTGTCAATGTCTAATAAAACTTCATGTCCAAGTGACATCTGTCAATTTATTTTTGCTTTTATAGAGGGGCATGTTGTATAGTCTGTGGTATGTCATGTCATTGTCTATGTTTAAAAAATAAAGATTTGTCTTTGATCTGAACTGAAGCCTATCACTTGTGCTCCCCGTCTTCCCGCTTCCTTTAAATAAAATAAAGGTTCCCAGGACCTGTGCCATCTACCAAAGAACCAATACAACATACATGATGTTTTTTATAAATAAATGTTTCATTTATGATTATAGTGTTTCATTTATGATGGTAGTCGTTTTTAATGACAGATAAATTCCACAAAGGTGAAAAACTTACCTCAACGTCACTACTAGCATTTCGTCCGGTGGTATTGCCATTCTAAATGAAGTATCTTTCTTCTTAATATTCAGATACAAGTTCTCCAACAAATACTTAAATGTTTCTTCGGTCATGCGAAAATAGTTGAAGAATTTTCTGGGGTCCTTTTTTAACTTTTCAAATAGCGTATAATATGTTCCTTCTACGTATATGACTTTTAGTATTGGATGAACCCAAAATTCGACGTCTCTGCGTCTGCGTCTTTGTCGTCGTAGATGTAAAAGATATAACAAATATAGTCGACAGCTTGACGATACCATTGTTATATCTAAACATAAATTACACTTTACGTGTCGTCGTGCTGAAGTCCGTGTCAGTACTGTACCACTCACCGGGCGTAAACCGGCATCGACACCGGCGCAGTGGAAAAACGAAACTCCGGCGCCGGTGCCGGTGCACGGCCATGCCGGTGCCGGGCTGGCTAATGGAAAAACGCCCTATCGACTCGAAAGCCGACAAGCCGGCCGACGCGAACGGCGCCCGCGTTCTTTTGTCTTATTTATGTAGGTATTCCTTTTACTAAAACTGAAATAAGTGTTGTTATAATAAATAATGAATGCAAGTAATATATTACAAGTGTTACTTAGGCAAAGTATTAGTAAAAGACAAATATTCCAATAATGTATACCTATTTACGCATAAGTAGGTACAGTTATTTATCAGCCCTCTAACTAAGAATATTAAAAATAAAAACAAGGATTTTGAATAAACATTTATTTTGTTGTTTTTACTTTATAGATTATCATTCATTCATTTATTTTTTTGGTGTTCAATAAAGTATATTCTATTCTATTCATCTGTTTAAAAAATATAAATCGAACTTGATAAAGTCGTGTAGGGTGACCATAATTATATTATCGACTGAAAGAAAAACAAAAAATACAATAATGGTAATCAGAAAACATAGTGTCAAAGATCCACAATAAAAACGCTTATTTTCTTAATTTTTGTTCAGTGTTTCTTTCTGAAAACTGATGGCCAAAGGCGTTTTTTACTTGATTGTCGTGGCTCTGTAAATATTTTTGCAGTTTATTATGAAGTCGAATAGCCAGCCAGTTATCAAAGTTTATTGGAACCTCCCCAGGGTAAGGGTTTCCGAAGTCCAGATAAAATCCCAGAATAACTAAATAAACTAGAACGAATTTGGATTTTAGTTTTTGTTTTTTTTACAGAAATTTTACAAAAATGTCCAGCAAAAACTGGACCGACGGCATAAAGCCGCGCTTGTGCAGGCAAGTCCAATCGCATGATCACCCTACTCTGGGTGAGCCGAACTAACGCCATAGTAAGTAAAGAGGAGCAATGTAGGTAAGTCTTAGCGGTGTCCTTGAAATAATTATCTACGCTCGCTTTGTGTCATGACATGAATAAACAAACGAAAAAACAAAGCTTCGTAAGTTGATGGATAGGAAGGTAGGTAGGTAAATACTAATTAAACAAAACTAGATGTTCCCCGCGGCTTTGCTCCCGCCAACTGGCTACCTAACCTAATCTATCTACCTACCTACCCTACCCTATTTGAACTCCTACCAACCCACCTACGACATACTCTACCCTACATACATGATTGTACGCAATTCACGCAACGGAAGCTCTCAAAAGCCTTCCTCAATATATGGACTATCCAACAAAAAGATTTTTCAATTCCTTTTGAACAGTTTTGTTTGCAAAATATTATTTGATTTACATATGCTATGTTAGGTATGAAGTAATTCGAGCCATCAATTTTTCTGTATAAAAATATTTTGAAACATCCAAGCCGTTTTGGAGGATGGACAATTCATGCTTCGCCGCGCTCTTAAGTGGTTAAAATCAGTGTTTGCTAATGCTTGTTAGAGTTCAAGCTACCAAACAAAGAATTCTATATAGAATAGACTGCTTCCAAAGGATATTCGGCTGTTCTACACACAAGTAAGCTTTAAATCATTATAGATTATGTGAAACAAAAGTATTGTATGATAAATAGGTTTAACTTGTCAAACCCTAGAAAACTTAACATATTTAGTACTTTATAGTAATTATAAGTAAAAATGGCGCCTGTGCTAAATTCTTGTTTTATAAGAAAAGACAAGTATTTAAATTAGAAATGATTAAATCGTTTCCTTTTTAATTTGTCATAAGTTTATTTTTTAATGAAATAACAAAATTTGCCTCATCTTTTTTCTCTCCTATTGTTTTATATTTTCATTGAACACAAATTATAACAAGATTGAAACAAAAACACTAAAAAACCTAGTCTTAAAAGTCACTCTACAGATTTTCATGAGTAATTTTGGACACAGGTAGTCCTAATATCTCAAAATTTGTGAGTCTTATAAGTGGTAGACTTAGTGAAAAGCATGTCTTGAGGGAGATCCTAGTCCCCTTTAGGATGTCCTAAGCACACTGAATGTAATTTGCTATATTTAGAAAGATAGAGCAATATTTAGTAAATGCATATGTCAAGCAGACTATCTTTCGAGGGTGTCAAATAACAGTACCTAATCCTGTTTCAGTATAAAGTGGCAAATTGAGTGTCCAACGCACAGCTTGACAAACTGCTAGATTTTTTGACCGACCATACAACACTTGCCAGGGGCGTTGGGCTTGGTTCAAAGTCCAAGGAAACCCGACTTGACCGGCAATGGTTTCCTTGCCATCCGGCTCAATTCATTTGGTTCTGGCTCATCAAAAACAGGTGAACGGTGGAAAAAGGTAAATGCAATGTTTTATTTTGTAATTCTTTAAGGTTTCCAATAATTGCATGATTATTTAGAACATAATTTGATAAAGTGATCATATTATTCCTTTAATATTATAGTACTGGACTGACATTAAACATAAGAGCAAGTCTAGACTGGCCAAAATAAGGCAGGGTGCTCTAGGCACGGGTGGTGGTCCAAGCCAACAAGATGAGCTATCGGAAATGGGCAAGAAAATCTTGGCCATCATAGGGGAACAAGCCGTGTACGGTGACATAGAACACCGGGTGCCTATTTTTGTAAGTAATTTACTCAATGTTTCATAATTAAATGCAGATTATGAATTACTAGCTTATACCGGTGGCTTCACGCGTGTGAAACGTGTGTTTTCTTATCCCAAGAGAACATTATACCGGGCTCACAAATAGCCAGTGTGCTATGCTAGAGTATAATATATCTTTGTGCCAAATTTCATCCAGATCCTTTCAGCCGTTTTAGTGTGATTGAGTAACAAACATACACACATCCATCCATCATTATAATATAGAAAGAAGTAAGATAATAATTTCTAATTGTTTTTTAGTACAATCCTGTCCAACAACCCGAAGTTACTATAAGCGAGATACCACAAAACACACACACACATATTGTGCTTTCAGAAGAAAATGAAAACCCAAGTAGCATTGCAAACTGTATACAAGCTGTATTTAAATTGGTTTTTATACTAGAAGCTGTATATTCAGGCTGTATATAGGCTGTTTAAGCGCTTATACAATCCTTGTAAGTAAAAAAAGGGCCCATATTATACAGTTTTTGCGTTAGCTGTAGAAGCAATAGAGAAGCTGTATTTAATGTGTTATTCGGTGTACAAAGAAACCATTATACTACAGATATTATCTTATAATTATTTTGTAAAGAAAAGTGTTCTAAATAGGTTTTTGAAGATAATTACAAAATAATTAAAATTAAACAAAACTATTTTCGATAAACGTTCTAATAATGGCGACAATATTATTTAATATTTATTACTAGAAGTAAAAGATAACCGTAGACTTGTATATCTGATGGTGTTATTTGGTGAATTAAAAGTGCAAATTAAATTTATTGTGTACCTGTGTAAGGTTTCCTTCAAAATATTGACGCGCCAGCAAAATAATCTAATAAATAAAGAAAAATACTAAATACGGTAAGTAAATGTTTGTTTTTAAGGTTGGAATAAAAAAATAACATTAAAGTTATAGATATGAGGGCACAATGATCATTATTCAAGATGGTTATCCTGATGCGGCTTTAGATGTTGTAAAAAAATCCTTTAATTATACTTAAAATTTTGTTTTTAAACATTCGGGGATGGGTAGGGATTTTTGGGGGCCGAGTCACCCACGTCCGTAGGAGAGTACCCTTTGATTCCCTACACGTGGTCCCCGGGTGGTGCAAATCAGGTGACACTTACTGGTGGTAGGCTTCGGCCGAAGGCTGGTGACCACCCACTGAACAAAGACGTACCGCCAAGCGGCCTAGCCGTGTTCCGGTTACGATGCTCGGTGTAGCCATCTAGAGGAGTTGGGTCGAGATAGCTGTTCCACTGCAGGCAGAACAGCCTGACAAGCACTGTTATGGGCGTATCGGGAGACTAGTCCCGGAGAGTAACGGGATCCGAGGCACGGTGCGCCGATGGCCGACCGCAGGTAGTTGGGGGCACAAGTAGTGTGCCAGCCACATATGAAAGGCTGCCGCGCCAACTGTCGAAAAATCCCGGAATGCACCATCATGCTGGTTGGCGACCAGATGGGGAGGGCCCGATGGACATTCCGGGGGGGCTCGGGCGTCCCCGCAGTCTCCGGACTAGTGCCCCAATGATGTCGTCCTTTCAGTGCGTGTCTGTAGGTTAGCAGCGTGGAACCTCGTCTCACTTCCTACTCCTCTCCTCTATTCACTCTTCAAAAAATGAAAATGCCAAGGAAAAAGAATAAAGTATTTAAACAGCGGCTGCACCCCCTCCCCCACAAAGTGCACCTCACCAACATTAGAGGTCTGCACTCAAATCTCTCTGCAGTCCACTACTATCTGGAGACTGAGAAACCAGCGCTGTTTTTCCTTACGGAGATGCAGATAGCGAGTCCCTCAGACGTGTCGTACTTATCTTACCCAGGGTTTACCCTGGAGCACAATTATAAACCGCGTGCGGGTGTGTGTATGTACGCTCGTAACGACACTTGCTATCGGCGTCTCCGTAACCTTGAGGACTCAAGCTTTTTCAACGCTGTGGGCTCTAGTGGACACAGGTCTGGATAAGATTATCTACGCCTGCGTCTACCGCTCGCACAGCGGAGATCAGGAGACAACCAGGCTCACAGAGTACCTCAGTGAGGCGGCTGATGCGGCACAGCAGCGGTACCCCTCCGCCCAATTAGTGTTACTGGGAGACTTTAATGCCCACCACCAGGAGTGGCTCTTCCCATACCAGTGCACTGACCATGCTGGACGGGAGATGCGTAAGCTTGCGCTTGCGCTTAACCTTACCCAGCTGGTCCAGGGGGCAACGAGGGTGCCGGATGTTGAGTCGCACACGGCCAATTGCTTGGACCTTCTGCTAACAACAGAGCCAGACCGATACTCTGTGTCGATAACTTCACCTTTGGGTAGTTCCGACCATTGTCTGGTGAAGTCTGTGTCCGTCTACTCCTCGCCTGATCCCAGCCTAAGAGGCACCCGGCGGGTTTGGCGGAACAGGTCAGCAGATTGGGATGGCATGCGATCTTTCTTCGCATGCTAGCTAAGCTGCCTAAACGGTATTTGGAGAATATTATAGTCTGAATAGCTGTACTAAGTTATGGATATATTGTACAGCTATTAGCTTTATAATAGAATATTTTTATTACCTAGGCTGTATAGCAGTTCTCTATGCATAACTTATAATGCTCTTTAGAGTTACTTAAAGAAAATGAATAACCCTGAGCTCAAAATTATTTATTTATTTATTTATTTATTTATGTATTCTTTATTGTACACCAGAAAATACAGTAACAAAAGAAACTTAAAACTAAAAATATACAACGGGCGACCTCAAAATTACTTTGATCAGTACCTCACTTTATCAATAATATTGTATTAAACTTATTGTAAAGTATTAAATTAGTGTTTTGTGTATATTATACCTGTTTTACTTTATTTTCAGGAAAATATGCCGTTTAAATTATAGAAACCATAGAGAAAGGCCAAAACAGTCTTTGCATTGTACCAAGTTTGTGGGAATCAAAAGGCGAGTTAAGATGGCCAAGAAAGCGATTATATGTACAAATAACATTAGATAGATAAACAAATAGCGATAGCGATTAGATGAACAAATTAGTCATTATTATCACTGTTTAATGTTTTTGCTACTGAACCATCTTCGTTGAACGTCGATGGAATTGACGCTTGACTGTAGGTTGTCCGATTTATTAATGATTCTCTTGCTTCCTCAATAAATGATGGTTCACTACCATTACTGTTATTTGTTTGTTAATTTGTAATATTCAAATATTCCCTTTCAACCCTCCTCTTGACTGCACCAGGATCTTTTTTTTCCCCACATATTGCATTTCTTCACAATGAAAACATTAATTTTATTCGTCATGCAATCAAGCAACTGTGTCAGTAATACAGACTAAAGCTGAACTATAGCTGTCATTTATTTTTTTAGTTATAAAACACCCTCATAGACAGAAATCATAAAACCACTGTATTTACAATAGTGTACAATTACGCCATAAAAATAAGTTTGAGAATGGAGTTTGCATACATCATTGTACAGAAACAAGTATCAAGTGATACTGTAATAAGACTTAGAGCGAGCTTATAAGTAAGTGAGCACGTGCTAAATACAGCCTGTATACAGCTTTAACGACGAAACCAGATTGAAGTGTCACAAACTACTTGAAGTTGTATAGTAGAGTTTTAATATTCTGTTTAAGCACCCTAAGCTTACGCAGATCTCTCAATAAAGATTTTATACAGTTTGAGCTGTATAATAACTCATAAATTACAAACAAAACAAACAAGACAAAATCATTTTATGACACTCTTGTATATCTCTAAAAGAACTCTAAGTTCTAAATAGGCTGGTATATTGATGTTGAAAACGCTTGCGTGCTGCTTGGGAATATACTTATATCAGGTAAAGAAAATCATTAACCGTTCATTCATAAGTAATTTACCGAACAAATTAAGATATACTTATTATGCATATTGTAGAATATGCTTAGCTTATTTGCCCTCATATTATAATATATAATATGAGGACAAATAAGCTGATTCTGTGTGTGCTCCATCATTAATTTATTATGTTTTGCTTTGCTTTCTTTTAACCCGACTATTGCAAAGCCAAAAGGAAGGGATATTATTATTTTCTTTCCTTTATATTATTGATCCATATCATACTTTTTTATATTTACAGACACCGAACATTCTGAGTCAGTTCCGGCCCATCAGAACTTTCAGTAGATTCTGAAATACAAGTACCTGAGCCGCATCAGACAAGTAATATATCTCACTAGAGGACGCCTCGCGGTTTCACCCGCGTAGTTCCCGTTCCCGTAGGAATACAGGGATAAAAAGTAGCCTATGTTACCCGGGGATAGAGTAGCTTCCCAACGGTGAAAGAATTTTTGAAATCGGTCCAGTAGTTTTGGAGCCTATTCGGTACAAACAAACAAAAAAATCTTTCCTCTTTATAATATTGGTATAGAAATGTGTTAGATAAAGCTCCCTTCTTTAAGTGAAACTAATAACTATTATTCACATGTACTTAATCATATTTTGCAGGAGTAGCAAATGTGGGAGCCCGGCATCCCACTGGAAGTCGCCCTCGCCGCAGACATCGATCCAGTCGAGACACTTCGGCTTCTGGTACGTTATATTGACCTTTTTTGTTTGTTAAGGACATCATCATTAAACGGGGTGAAACCTTCAAAAGGCACCTGGGCTTTTGACCTCACTAAAACCACACCTGTGATCAGTGACCACCTCATATAGGCTTGATCTATACTATTGATGGCACTGTTAGTTTTATTGTACTTAGAGATTCAATTTTATTTATTTGGTATCACAATACCAATATTTAATTATGAAATTAATTTTATTAGTAACATTTTAAACCATATTATATACATGGGGCATGGAGCCTAATATCGAAATTACCAAACTAGATAAGTATATACAACTGCACATCTGTCTACCCCTACTAAGTTCCTCTTACTGACTTCTTTCAAAGTACCTGATGACATTTAATTCTTATTAAAGATGCACATAGCCGAATCGACCCCGAATGGGTCAAAGATATGGAGTATAAGAGGGTACAAGCGGCAGAGAAGATGGCTGACGCTACTCTGGTAATTGCTCAAGGGGTCAAATGTATAGCTGAAGCTACATTATCGAATGCCGAGATGATGAAGAGGATGGTGGAACTGCTTTGCAGTCAGCGAGCAGCTAGGGAGGACTCTATTTAAATTATTAATTCTTAAAAGACTGATTTAAATAAAACATAACTATTATATCTAGGTACTGAATAAAACATAATTATTATATGTACTGAGTATTTATTTATTACTATGTACCTTTAAAATAGGTGCATACAGATAACCTTCTAAATGATCCTCCTCATATACACAAAATCTCTCTCTATTTATAACAGAGACTCTTAGATTAAAGCAAATAATCTTAATTTTGAAACACTAATAGAGATAGCACCTTGTAACCACAGTCCTAACATTAAGTATAATCATAGCTATTAAATACTACTTGTTAAATTCTCAACTTACAAATTCAAGTATTTATTTGTACAGTGATCGCTAGGTTTTGCCCTTATCGGCATGCAAATATATAGTAGGAATATAAAATTACCTACTAAAATAGGTAATAGAAATAGTTTTTTTTTAACGGATAGATAACAAATGTCAATCATACACTATATCCTAAAATAGAATATAACAATTTGCACACAAAGATATCATATATTAAGTATATAATATATAAACATCTCTGAAAAGACAGTAAGAAACTACAAATAATCACAGCATTTTGTAATAGATAACAAATATCAATCATAAACTATATCCTAAAATATAAAATAACATTTTGTACCAAAAAATATCAAAGTAAATAATATATCTTTGAAAAGACAGTAAAAAACTACAAACAATCACAGCATTTTGAAGTCTTACTTACTACTACTTTGTACTATTAATTCAAATCTTCATTTACTTTTCATTTAAATACATCTTCTATATACTTTTTTTGCATTATAGTTAAAATGTATGTAGTACACACTACTTATTTGCAAAAAAGAAATTGTTTAGAAATAAATAAATTAATAATGCATTAATTATGTTGGGTAAGATCGGGATTTGGATAGGTGGTGTTAAGCAGTTGTTGACAAGGTTGAGAAATGGATGGGTGGGTTTAAGCAGCTCTTAGTAAGGTTAGGATTTGGATGGGTAAGGTTAAGCTGTCGGCGGTGAATGTTAGAAGTGGATGGGTGGGAGGAGATATATGATTTTAACCGGTTTTTATGTTTGTATGTATGACGAATACGGGGCTTAAGATGGCGCCGACGAAAATTTTTCATATTTTCGTCATGGGTATAATTTTCATGATTTTTGGGGTCGCTTAAATCGGATATGGGGTCAAAACCAAAATACAAGATGGCGCCGACAAAAATTTGGCTGCTTTTCGACATGGGTGTCATTTTCATGGTTTTTGGCGTCGCTTATATCAAATATGGGGTCAAAACCAAAATACAAGATGGCGCCGACAAAAGTTTTAAATCTTTTCGACATGGGTGTCATTTTCACGATTTTTGGGGTCGCTTAAAATCTTTTCGTCATGGGTGTCATTTTTATGGTTTTTGGGGTAGCATGTATCTTATATGAAGTCAAAACCAAAATACATAATGGCGCCGACGAAAGTTTGGCCGCTTTTCGACATGGGTGTCATTTTCATGATTTTTGGGGTCGCTTATATCTAATATGGGGTCAAAACCAAAATACAAGATCACGCCGGCGAAAATTTGACATCTTTTCGACATGGGTGTCATTTTCATGGATTTTGGGTAGTATGTCATTAGCTGCTGCTCATTATGTAAAAAATTTAGATAATAATATTTCATATGTTCCATTCCGTTCAAACGTTCAAGTCATTTTTCAAATCCTTGTGACAATAAATTATTTAGTTTTAGGTATCTACTTATTTCACGTCACTAAAGTTTTTTTTTTAAATACTTACTACAACAAAGTCAAAACTAATTTTCTTTTCGGAAGTAGGTGTCGGTACCTATTTTTTTTTGGTTTTTCGACACAGGAACGTTATTATTTTTCTATTTGTAGTTATTGTTGGTACCCTATAGTGGGTATACTAAATACATCTATTATGGTATGGTAAAACAAAACATAAACATACGATCACACTAATCGCAGGTCATTTGCTATTTGTTATTGAAGAGTTCCATTGTCTATCTCCGAAGATCTTCATCAGATCCTAATATATTATACAATAAAACCATCCCTGAAAATACATACATTTATCGACGAAAACCCGATCAGTATCGGATAAGCAGTTTTCAAGAAAATCGCGGATACATACGGGTCGAATAGATAGAGCACCTCCTTTTTTTGAAGTCGGTTGAAAATAATAACCTACTTTTACGACGACGGTTTGTAAAAGTTACCAAATGCATTTTCAAAGTGCCAACTAACTTTCCTGAATCAACTTCAATAACATTAATATCAAGGACCAATATTATTTGAGTGATGTATAAAATCGAACGCTCAGTAGTTTAAATGAGTGCGTACGCGTAATGTTGCTGTGTTCGACCAGATACCTAAATTTGAGTTCGTCAAAAATGTAACAGCGTCCTTAAGTTGTAAAATCTTTCGTTGAGTTATTGGTTTGGTTGGACCACTAATTTCACTTACGCAGGTTCCGTAAAAGATAAAGATTTGTTGATTTTTTTTGTTTCCATATTTTAACTTCTGTTCACCATGACGGACAAGGTTAAACTTAGATTGTTGGAAAGTAAACGCGACTCGAATTTCGCGCGGGTTCAAAGGATTTTGGATTCAACAGAATCTTTAACAACAGAAAGATTACGTAATTCTTTTATTGCTCAGGCTAAACAAATTGACGGCCAACGTAGCGAATTCAATGAGATAATGGACCAGATAAATATGTTAAAATTGGCATTTGATCAGTGGATGCTGCGATTTGATTGGCTCTTGAAGTAAGCTATAGTGCCTTACATTCATTTGATGAGTTAGTCGGCGAGATAAAAATTACTTTGGCTTCATTAACTGAATCAAATGTTTCCAAGAAGCCTAGCCCGACAGCGAGCCCTAATGCTCATCATATAAAGGTACCTAAAATTGAGCTGCCTTTCTTTGACGGTGATATTCAGAGCATTCCGTTCTTTTATGAGACTTTCAAACGTATTATACATACGAAGGCAGATTTATCAGATTCTTATCGCATTTATTATCGTTGAGTTGTTTAAAGGGAAAGGCTATGAATGTGGCAGTAGGTATTGTACCTTCTGGCGATAATTACCGCGTTGTCTGGGATGCGCTTATCGCAAAGTACCTGGATACCCGCGCGCTCGCCACTAATTATCGAAATCAGCTGTTCTCATTGAAGTCGTTCGGACCGACACCCGCTAATATTGAACAAGGTTTCGATAAATTGACTTCTACGGTTGCGGGACTCAAACAATTGAAAATACATAACTTGGATGATTTTATACTTATTCATTGGGGTCTTAAGTTAATAGACTCAGATACAGCAAAACATTTTGAAATGTCGCTTTGTAATCAACAAGAGTTAGATTATGATTATTAAAAATTTATTTAGTAAAAATCTTATATCGCTTCTCTTCTGCGGCAACTAATCTCGCCCCCGCAGGTAGACCCTGCACCTCATCTAAGGTCTCGCAGGTGTTTGTGGCTACTGAATCTAAATGTTCCAATTCAATTACTCCAATTACTCTTCGTGACTTGAATTACTCGCTCATCGAAGAATGGGAGAACATTCCTCAGCATATGCTGAGGAATCTAGTATTCAGCATGCCCAATCGCGTAGAAGCTGTATTGGGAGCACATGGAGGAAACACCAAGTACTGAGTTATCAAAACCTACGTTTACACCTAATAAAACCCCTACTTAGAGATTTGGTTTTATTTTCCAAATGGCCCCAATTTTTTAAAACATTTAATTTAAACTTTGAACACAATATTTATGTTTTTAGTTGGTAATATTCTGATGCACTGTTAAATGTACTTCAATATTGCAGACAGCGTCATTAAGCTAGCCTTTCCCGTTTAGGAGTAATTTGGTGCTATGTCACTGGAACTTTTTCATTGCTCGCGAGTGTATTTGATGCAATAAATGTTTTAAAATAAATATCTCCTTAGAGAACAGAACACTAGCGCGGCCTGCAGGTTTTTTAAAAATTGAAAGCGCATCAGACGTGCTTTTCAGAGGAGCCTCGTTCGCATTCGTTGTAATTTCTTAAAGGTTTCTTGTTGGTTTTATGGTATATTTATAATTATGTAATATTTCAGAAATTACAGCCACGGGTGAAAATGTCAGTGAGACAATAGCCACAACAAGCGAAACCGTGGACTTTATAGATAAGCTGTTTGACAGTGTAAATGTATCTCGAGGGAGCACTGTGCAGGGCAAACTGCGGGGATCAGTAAATCCGAACTTGCATAATTTTTTAAATTTTTGATCAGAAGCCAAACGAATATTGAAAATATTGAATTCATTGATAATAGTTGCAAGAAAGCGCGAAAAAATAAGAAACCTAAGTGGTTGCTAATTCGCCTTCGCCGGAATGCTCGTATTTTTTTCTACAATTCTTTCTTTTTCTTTTGTACAATGTGCTCTTTACTCCTACCACCCCTTACCCCGCCCTTTACCTTAAGGAGCGTTTTCAGTTTATCTGCGATTCCCTCACGAAATCTCTTAGGTCATCAGAAAACTTAAAATGCCTATGCATCCCACTACATTCTTGGATAAATCATTTACTGTCCAGGCTGCTCGTTTGTGGAATGCATTGGCTGACCCAATAAAACGTGATCAGTCGTTGCCTGTCTTTAAGGCCGTACCCTGACCAAAAAATCGGCTTGAGATTTGAGCATTCCTATTGGCCTAGCGGCACTGGTGGCGCATGAATTACAGTAGTGAATACGCCCAGATTTTAGAATAACTTCTTTATAAAATCGAATATTGGTCTTTTGAAAAAAATAAATCTACCAAAATGTTCGTTATCAAATTGTCTATCCATTAGTGTTAGTACAAAAAAATATTAATGAACACTTTACGAGGAGATGCATGCTATCAATCATTATTTCTCATTTTTATGGTTTTGTTGGAAGGAAATTAGTGAAACATATACATTTAAAAAAAAAAGAATTCTACAAATTTTGGATGAATTATATGTAGAAATTTAATGTATTTTTATTAGTTGATATTTCATTTTAAATAACGAGTAGATAGCTCCTAAAAACTGCACGAAAAACGGCTAGCGCGGCGTTTTGCTCGGGGTAGCGCCTTAAAACACGTATAAAGGCACATTACCTGTCTCTGTGATCCTGTCCTTGTTTAAGCTGTATTGTTTTTTTAAAGCTCGGATATTCAGATCATTGAACTGTAGGTGAGTACTAGGGAGATCGGGCGGAGAAGTAAACAACAACCGTTCGCTTGCGTAGCCGATTTATTACTGACTGATGAAAGGGGAGCGCGGGCGCGGAGACGCAGCTCGCGCGGCCCGGCGCGTACGTAGGTACCTGCATAATGTATACATAGCATACACCACAACTCCCTCCTCTTCTATTTAAACTTAATTAGGAAACCTGCACAATAAGAATAAGTAACATTAAAACTTAGTAGTTACAGCTATTTAAAAGAATACCTTATAATCTACCTTATGTCTATGGCGCTTCGAGCGGCCTACCGAGCCGTCACTGACTGGTTCATCCGGTACCCCACAGATCGGTTCAACCGAAGGTGGAGTTTCGGATTCGCTTACATCGTCTGCGACTGACGCGGACGTTTCCACCGCTTCCTCCTCTGCGGCCGCGCGCGGGCTCGGCGCCGGAGAGTGGGGGCGAGGCGACCCGGCAACTACAATAGGCGAGGACGGACGTTCCATTGGATTCGATTGACTTGATTCTCGTGGTGAATTTGACTCATAGTAATTTTCAGTATCCTGGTCCTCAGAACTTGCGTACTCGCCCTTGATTTTGATAATTTGATCGATGTGCCGCTTACAAATAACTTTATACCTATCAAAATACACTTCATACAATCTATTCCCGATGACATTTTTTATGATTCCTCGTTCCCAATTACCCTTCCTAGCGATGTACCACCTAGCCCACACTCTATCGCCTACCGAAAGAGACCTCTTATTCACTACAGTCTTTGTATCTTTATGAGGTAACCGGTCTCCTGGCAAGATCATGTCTAACTTCGACCTTAAAGACCTCCCCAACATTAATTGCGCTGGCGATTTGCCGGTGGTGCAGTGGCAACTATTGCGATAGTGGAACAGGTACTCCAACAATTTATCATTTAATTCTCGGTTTCCCCCACTTGACAGAATAGATTTAATCATTTTTTTACACGTTTTAACAGAATTTTCCGCTAAACCGTTGCTGGCGGGATGGTAAATGGGAGACGTTAAATAATGAATATTATTATTTTGACAGAATTCGACAAATTCAGATGAGCAAATCTTAACATCATTATCGGAAACAATAACATTAGGTATACCATATCGTGAGAATAAATATTTTAATTTGTGAATTAAAGCTCTAGTTGTAGTTCCAGATTCCATGTAGATACACTCTAACCACTTACTAAACGCATCAACAACTACTAGGTACACTCTCTGATTAATAGTCATGTAATCTATGTGTAATCTGTACCAAGCGCGCGGCGGGCTTGGCCAGGACGCAGGGGCGGCGCGCGGGGGGGCGCTGCGCGTTTCGGCACAAACATAACAGCTCGCTATAAATTTTTCTATGTCAGCATCGATATTTGGCCACCACATCCTACTTCTAGCTTCACTCTTAGTTTTTACGACACCAAAATGAGTCGAATGCAACTCGCTCAACAGTTTTTTCCTAAATTTGGTAGGTATGACTATTTTATAGCCTCTAAATAAGCATCCTTCCTGAACTTCCAAATCCGCTTTGCATTTGAAATACGGCAGAATATTATTGCAGGTAATTTTTCGAGGCCAGCCTACGCTCATGTACTTTATTACCTTTACCAAAACGGGATCCTTGGACGTTTCTTCCTTAATATCAGAAAAAGAAATCGGTCTTGAATGAGAGTCTAAAAAGTTTAGGTACGAACGACACGTATAATTAGTTTCTGATTTAAAATTATCGGTAGGCAATGATCTTGAAAAATAGTCAGCGATCTCATTATTTTTGCTACCTACAAACTGAACCTTGTAGTTGTACGCCGAGAGAATGATAGCGTATCTCTGAAGTCGCGCTGCGGTGGTAATAGAAATTCCTTTATTTTCGCCCAGTATCGACAATAATGGTTTGTGATCGGTTTTAAGAATGAATGGGGTGTCCCTGCCGTAGAGGTATTGATGAAAATGGGTTACCGCAAATATTATCGCCGTAGCCTCCTTTTGAATTTGGCTGTAATTCCGCTCGCTTGCTGTAAGCGATCTAGAAGCGAACGCGATCGGCCGCTCAACACTGCGGCTGTCGGCAGGGTGCGCGGGGAGTGCGGGGGGCGGCGCGTGAGCCAACACCGCGCCGAGCCCCGCGGGGCCGGCGTCCACGCTCAACACGAGCGGCGCGCTGGGATCAAAATGCGATAACACGCGCTCCGACGCGAGTTCTTGCTTCGTGCGCTTAAACGCGGCTTGTTGCCGCGGCCCCCACTACCACCGCGCATCGCTGCGCAGAAGTTCGTGGAGCGGACTCAAAAGACTCGATGCGTTCGGAATGAAACTGCGATAATAATTAACTACTCCTAAAAACCGCTGTACTTCAACGACATTTGTCGGAGCCGGTGAATTTAATATCGCTTCGACTTTACTCGGACACGTCCGTAGACCGGTTTTATCGATCACGTACCCTAAATAGGTAACACTTCCCTGAAACAGAGCGCACTTACTTTTATGTAGTCTTAGGCCGGCATCCTGCAGTCTACTCAGCACCTCCCGCAGCCTACTTAGGTGGGTGGCTTCATCAGGACCTGTGCAGCAGATGTCGTCGAACCAGCACGTGACGCCGTCTATGCCCGCCAGGAGCGTTTCTAGCGCTCGCTGAAAAATAGCCGGGGCGTTGGCTAGCCCGTATGCAAGGCGGGAATATTTGAAAAGTCCCTTTGGCGTGTTGATGGTTGTGAGGGCCTGTGATGATTCACTCAGAACAAATTGGTTGTAGGCATTGCTCAGATCAATTTTGGAGTACTGCTCACCCCCTCCTAACTTTGCAAATACTTCTTCTATACGCGGCAAAGGGTATTTCTCGATTTTTAAATCTTTATTTAATGTGCACTTGTAATCCCCGGCGATCTTCACTTTACCGTCGTTTTTTAAAACCGGTACTATAGGAGTGGCATAATCTGAATGGGTAACTGGAATTAAAATACCTAATTTAATGAGCCTGTCTATTTCGTCACTAACTTTTTCCTTTAGGGCAAATGGAAGCGGTCTAGATTTAAAAAATTTTGGAATTGCATTATCTTTTAGGTGTAAATCTACTTGGAACTTGTTAAAACAGCCTAACTCATCTTTCCACAAATCTGAAAATTCATGTAATAAATTCTGCACGTTATTTTTATTCTCACCGGTATCAATGCTATTTATTTCCGACGTGATGGTAAGACCGAACTTCGCCATAAAATCACGTCCTAATAACGGCGGGCCCCCGTTTTTTAAGACATAAAATTGAAGCCAAGCATCCCTGTTATAGTATTTCACATGGCAATTGAAAAATCCTAATGGCGCAATTTTATGACCGTTGTACATACACATTTTTAAACAAGTACTACATAATTTAAACCTTGTGAAATATTTAAAATAAACACTGTCGGGTATTATGCACGTTCCTGAACCAGAGTCTAGTTCCATTATTAAATCTATGCCGTTAGCTTCCACATTTAATTTTAAAGGTTTATATTCCACATACCTCATTTTAAATAAAGCGCATTCCTTACAATCGCCGCAATCGGATTCCGGATTTTCCTCGACACAATTTACCCGGGATTGTCTGTTCTTCCTCGAGCATGCTTTCTTTAGGTGACCCTTCGTACCGCAAGATTGGCAAGTATAATTTTTATACCGACACACACTCGCACTATGTTTTTTGAGACCGCACACCGAGCACCGAACACTTCCCGACTGATTACGAGCGCCGCCGCCGCCGGAGCCGCCGCCACCGGAGCCGCCGCCACCGGAGCCGGCGCCGCCCTGGCGCACCATGTACACGGGCTCCTCCTTGACGACAGCTGCCGCCGCGGGCTCTGCGAGGCTGCGTCGCGCCTGTCGCGCACACGCCGCCTGAGCTGCTATCTCCACTGCTGCCGCCAAGGTGAGTTTACTCGCGTCCTGTTCGAACAATCTCTCACGTTCCGGTCCCGCGTTCAGACCCAGGATGAAGCGGTCCCGCAGCAGAGTATCCAGTTCCGTGCCGAATTCGCACAATGCCGCCAGTCCGCGTAAACGAACTATCCAATTTTCGATGGATTCATCGTCAAATCTCGTCGCTGCATAAAATGTCGCCCTGTCGGCGAACGTCGACCTTTTCGGCGAAAAATGGTTGTTGAGTAACCGAACTAGCTCTTCGTAGGAGATTGCTTCTAAATCTTTAGGGTGAGCTAAGTTCTTCGCAAGCCGGTAAGAATCATCCGATAAGTGTGTTAGAAGCAATGCACACTTATTATTTTCTTCGATGTTATTCAACTTTATGAATTGTTTCAATCTGCCACAGAAAAACTGCCATTCTTGCATTTTGTAGTCAAAAACTGATAGATTTCCGATAAAACTCATCTTCCTAGAACTAAGTTATGCACACTAACGTCGCCAGTTGAACTGTAGGTGAGTACTAGGGAGATCGGGCGGAGAAGTAAACAACAACCGTTCGCTTGCGTAGCCGATTTATTACTGACTGATGAAAGGGGAGCGCGGGCGCGAAGACGCAGCTCGCGCGGCCCGGCGCGTACGTAGGTACCTGCATAATGTATACATAGCATACACCACAATCATACACAGCGTTTTGCTTATTTCAGTATATTTTAAGTAATTAAGAAGTTGATCAAATTAAATATTGACAAATCCTAACAGTGTGACGGCGACATCGACACCATGTTATAATACCTATCGTAAGTAAATTTTACCCTTATTTAGGCTTGAAAGAAAGAAATTGTAGGTGCGCATGCAACTCTATCGTGTATATATATATATATATATCGTGTAAATTTTTCACGCGCTACCTGATAAGCGAGGTTTTGAAGAAATCAACATTTCTTCTAGTGGTATGTTTTTACGTGTAAAATATTTTTTTAATTTATTTCAATTTAAGGGTCCAAAAATAACCTTGTTATACTTTTATAAGAATATTATATCGATTTCGTTATAAAACTTGAGTATTTTAGTATTAAATTCCACATCATTATAATAGGTTATGTTGTTCGTTATGGCGACGCACATTCTGAATAAAATCTGATTGCACAGCGGCTTATCGTCTAATGTCTGCATAACAGACCTTATGTGTCCACTTATTAAGTTGTGCTCTGGTTAAAAGTGGTCTGCACTCAACATTTTTCGACAACTGTTCTATAATCACACACATTCGTACTGTAAATCAAACAATTAGGATTCAGTCATATAATAATAAAAACCCTCAGTATAGGAAAGTAAAGTATATTATTTATTCTTTTTAGTTCTTATCAAATTCAGATAATTAGAAGATTCCGACTAATTGAGAACCTCGTTCTTTTAGAAGTCGGTTAAAAAATATTACGATACGAAAACTTACATATAACTAATCATTGTAGTACAGAGTACATAATAAATTATTAATTATAATTTATAATTAGAGTATTAAGTTTATTAAATAAGACAGAAAAACTAATCATTATTGCTTTTTCCTGCAGTAATTTAAAACAACATGAAAATAATTATATTAATTTGGAACGCATTTTTTCATTCGTAAAAGTACGGGGTCTGGCGGCTAGATGGCGCTGCGGACGTTGCAAATTGACTTTACAAAGGAAGACAAACTAGCATGGCATGGTCTGCAATGGCCGTAGTCAGTCTACGATCTGAGTGCATGCGTACGGCCGTTTGTGGAGTGTAGCGGATAGTCGTCGCATTAATAAGTCGGTTATAGAGATACGGGTTAAAAAGTTGATAAGTGACAGAAATAAGTAGTTTGAGCCGCTGCGCTACTATTATAATGAAGTTGTGCCCTGCATGCCGTTTAAAATTGTGTCAACTCGTCGAAAAGGCAAGGTAGAACTATGTACTGTGCCGGACACATGGGAAGTCAAAGGAATATTGCGTTGGCCTAAGATGTACGGTGATATACTCGCAAAAAATGATAGTACCCAGCCCTAGTCAGATTGGTTGACCTATAAATGTCTACTGAAAAGAAGACACTACTACCGTACGTACGAAGAAGCAGAGGATGAATTAACAAAAATGTTAGAAAAAACAGACACGGACGACACTGATGACGGTGAACGATCCTACAAACGTACTACTCCTCCACAAAAAGTTCCAAATTTGAACGCTGCAGCTCAACGAATAATGGTAAGTATTGGTACAACATTGAGTTATAATGTACATCCTACGTACTAGAGAAGCTATTTCAAATAAAAGATGGCGCGTAAACTTGATGACAGCGGAGCATGCGCAATGCAAGCGCATGCACTAAATTGCAATAAATGCGCGCAGATGCGACATATTTTTAACCGACTTAAAAAAGGGAGGTTCTCAGTTTGACCTGTATGTATGCTGTAACGATTTCCATGAAGTTTTCGGAAATGGATTTGTTACATTTAGGAGAAGGTTTTAGTATATAGTAATTCTTAGTTTGATCACGATCTTCGGAGATATTCACTAAAAATGAAAAAAAAAAAAAAAAATTGAAGTCGGTTCTCTTTTTAAAAAAGTTATGTTAAGGGTGTCATTTTCATAGAAATATGTTACAAACAATCAAGTTGAGGTATCTTCTCTAGTACGTAGTACATTATAACTCAATGTAGTACAACTGGTATATGCAATTATCAGAATTAATTGTTTTATAACGAGAGAGGAGCTCGTGGCTAGATAATAACAGCTGCACGGGTCGATCTTCAAGGTTAAGCAATGCTTGCCAAGGTTGGTCTGTGGATGACTATCTTAACATCCCGAGTTTCCTTCGTGCCTCGGAAAGCCCGTTAATCCGTAGGTCTCGCCTGTCATTTGTAGATCTTTGGCAGACGTTACGGATAGTCATAGTTAGAAGCCAGTAAATCTGACTCCAGTTTTGCCATGAAGTACCGTGTTACCCCAGTTAATGGGTTGTGTATGGAGGTCTGGTAGGCAACTGCTCCTCGTAAAATACTGGTATTCAGCTATATCCAGCTTGACTGGAAGCCGATCCCAATATAGGAGGGAAAAGGCTAGGTAGATGATGATGACTTATTTTAAAATAATTTACAGTTGATTTTTTTAGAATAATTCAAAAAGGATTGTGTGCATTGTTGCAGATTAAATCTGAAAACCCAAAGAAAAGAACGAAACAACCAACTTCAACCATGCAAGCGAGTAAAATTATACAAGAAAATCCAGCTATAGAAACTAGTCCAATCACACAAGCAATTCCAACCATACCAATAAGTCCAAACATACCAGTAAGTCCAATCACACAAGCAGGTCCATTCATACAAGCAGGTCTAACAATACCAGCAAGTCCAACCATACCAGCAAGTCCAATCACAAAAGCAGGTCCAATCATGCAAGCAGGTCCAATCATACAAGCATGTCCAATCATACAAACAGGTCCAACAGTACCAGCAAGTCCAACCATACAAAGATTTCCAGAAACGTCAATTCTAACCAACCAACAGCCCTATATTATTGATGATACATCTTATACAATATCCCCTAAAGAGCAAGAAAATACGCCTCAAGAAGTACACTATTATACGACTACTAATGATCAAAATATTGTAACCCAAATCAATAATATGTACGAGATACAAACTGCAATTTTAGACAACCAAAATAAAATAATGAAAAAGCTCGCGGAAATGTCGGTTCAGTTACAAGAAATACAAGAACAAAGAACAGAAAATATTACAGTAACAACTTTAGCTCAAGCTAAAGGACCAGAAACTAAAAGGATGCGTATGGATATTGTCGATAACGTCGAAAGCTTGGAGAAACTCGAAAAAGATCTATCTTGTCCTAAAATGCTCAAAACATACTTAGAAAAGTATGCAATATTATGTTCTGCGGCACCAGGATCAGTTTCTAATTGTGCTTATAGACTTTTAGATTCAATTTTCACCAAAGACTTCCTTTGCAAGTGCTCCTGGACTGGAGGAAGTCGTGGAGATGATCTTAAAATAGGCTTCAAAAAATACAGAAACATATTAAAGTTCTTTTTCGAAATGGTCTATTATTGGGACAACACGTACACAGTGCAAGATAACGAAATTTTCTTTAAAAACATATTGAGAAATGCTCTGAAAAGAAAGACATCCAAAAACATTCGTCTGTCGAGCAAGAAAAGAAGGAAATCACAACCCAAAAGAGTCCAACAAAAGCCTCAGAATCAAAGAAGTGCATCTAATATTAATGATGACGAAAATGATATCATTAATAACGATGATGAAGATAATACTAATGGTGACCGTGAAAACAATATTAATAATGGTGGTGAAGGCAATATAAATAATGATATTGAAGTTAATTTAAATGATGAAGATGGTAACCATAATCCAGATGACGATGGTGATGAAAATACTAATAATGATGACAATAACAATACAAACAATGATGGCGAAAATAATCCAAGTAATGGAAACGAAGCTATTATTGAAGACGATGAAAAGATCTTGTTGTTTTTTTTATTTTATTATATTTTTAAGGAAAGAAGATGTTCCTATATGAAAGTATTGTGTTCCTATAATGTGTAACGCTACACGTTAAATGCTATTTTGTTGATTTATTTTTATACTTTGTTCAGTGTAATCGTTTGATAGGTAGTGATTATTCTCCAGTGATTTTTGAACTGAAAATAAAAGGAAGACTGATTAACTAACATAATTGTTTTATTAGAATTAACTTAAAAACCTATTATAATATTTAGTTTAATATCCAACACTTTTTGTAAATAGTATGAGATCAAATTAAGTATTATTCTTATCATTAATCATCTGCATTTACAGTTTGTATACAATACAAAAATCTTTATTGCACAAAGAAACCCAAACACATGCATTACCAGATAGCTCAGTAGATAATGACTGAGTGACTTACTAAATGGGTGAGTGATTACGTGAGTGAGTGACTACGTGAGTGAGTGAATTAGTAACTGAGTGAGTGATTGAATAACTGAGTGAGTGATTGAATAACTGAGTGAGAGAGTGACCGAGTGAGTGAGTGATTGAATAAGTCACTGACTGAGTTTGTAAGTGACTGATGTGTCTGAGTGACTTTTTGTTTTGCATTAACTTGGGCACGCTATTAACACCATAACACTGAACAATCTTTAAGGAACATAGCTCCGCAAATGAAGAACAAATCCGACCCACGTGTAGAGATCTTTTTTTTTCTATGTTGCAAATAGGGCCGCTAGCTTACTTCCCATAACTCAGGAAGTCTTTTTTCGTTTATTTAATTACTTTTACAATATTTTTTTTGTAACAATGTAGTATCATGAAAGCCTAACAAACGGGTCATGGTCTAAATAGCGTGCTCAAGTTAATCCATAGCAATTGGATCACGGTGTATACAGTTCAAATTGTTAAGGTATGTAATAGAGGAATGAAATAAAGTATCGTTGACAGGACTGTCAACCTGTCAACATCGTTGGGAGAAAGTTTCTCTAAAAAAAAATTGTCTAACTTGCAAGAATCATTATTTGAATACATAACTACAATCTACGTTTAAAAGGGAACCAGTGAAAGTGTTATCTAAGATAAAAACCTTGTTTCTCATGAAATATGACAGTCACAGTGCAAGACCTTAATTAGCAGTGAACGTGGATTAAAATCAACAGCATCACAATACCCAGGTTGGCTTTCATATATTATATACCATATTGCTAACAAAATAACATTTCCATGGATAAAACAAACACTGGACCAAAAAAGACTAAGAAGGACAGTTGCAAATTTGAAATCAGTAAATATTCAATATAAACAAAGGACAGCTGATTCTTCACGATCCAATCACAGATCAGCACATTATTACTGATAGAATAGTATTCGTTCAGAAATTGCACTGCCAACAGCTATTTTATTTGGATACACTGATCTTTTGACATCGATCCGATTACGTTCCAATACACGAAGCATTTTTATCTTTTATCTTGTCATTATGGAACTCGAACAAAATATCACATATCGCAGTAGCAAACCCCGACGGGCCAGCTCACTTGACAATATTTCAAGATGTGAGTCTCCTCTGTTTGATACCACCATGATAAGTCTCCCGAACAAGTCATTTAACGAAAGTCAATCAGTTACTGAATTAAATGAGAAGATAATTGAGCTTACAAACCAATTAACTAGTGCTCACCATGAAATTGAGAACCTTAATACTGAAAACTTCCGCTTAAAATCTGATCTCAACAAGACCTTGAAAGTAGTAGAAACTTACAAAAACCTTAGTCTATCGGATAACACAAATATAACACCAAGTCGTATTAGAAAGAGTAAAGCTAGGAAGTCTACCCCAAACAAAGATATAAACTGTTTGCAAAAATTAAAAAAATGTACTATCCACCAGGCAACACAAACTGATATGTCTTCTACAAGACGTGACTCTAACACATCACAACACCACGAAACATTAGGTGTGAGTTTTAAAAAAGCAGCCTTGTTGCCAGAAGCGGGATCTCTGCATTGTTTACAAAAACAAATAAAAACGCCTACCCCCGACATGCAAAATAAAACAATAACGCCTACCCTCAACAAGCGCCCTAAAACTACAATAAGAAGTCCTCAACCTAAAGAACGATTACAATTAAAGACAACAGACTGTAATATCTGCATTTTGAGTACCAACAACAAAAACAAAGTTAGAAATATTGCAGGAACAACACTTCGTAAACATTCGGAAAACATATGTCATTATTTAATGCCGAACTGTAAAACCGAGCAGTTATTAAATGGCATAGAAACCAGATTAAAAGAATTTACATACAATGATTTTTGCATTATATTAATAGGGGAGGAGGACTTTAGCAGTACAAACGACTACTTCCAGCTGGTATTATGTATTCGGACGACCTTACAGAAAATAAAACACACGAATGTCATAATCTGTGCCCCGACTTATAAATACAATGACTATAAGACTATGTACAATTGGAGGGTCGAAGTTTTTAACAACCTACTTTATCTCGACACATTAACACATGAGCATGCATACTTCCTGGACTCGAATAAGAATCTATCAAGTGATTACACGATGTTTTCAAAACGCACTGGACTAATAAATAATTATGGCATGAATACAATTTTCAAAGATATTGACATCTTTATTCAAGGTCTAAAAACATATGACATATTTTATAGACAAACCAATGTAAAGGACCTGTACCAAACTAACGAATTTCCGAGTAACCAGTTATTTCTATGAAAATTATTTACATATCTTACATCAAAACATAGCAGGACTTCTAAATAAATCAGATGCTCTTACTGTGTGCCTAGAAGAACTTACCACGAAGAATGTTAACATTGACGTCATCTGTATTTCTGAACACTTCATTATGTCAGGCTATGAAGATTTTCTGACTATTCCAAACTACAATCTGGCTGCGTGTTTTAGTAGAACAGAAGCAAAACGAGGTGGTACATGTATCTTGGTTCAAAAGGGACTTCAGTGGGTAGCTTTGCCTGATATAAATAAACTAGCAATGAGTTTGTCATTTGAATGTTGTGCTATTAAATTAACCCAATCAAACACCATTGTCGTCTGTATTTACAGAATCCCAAAAACTAGTAACTTGACTATATTTTTTGAACGCTTGGAAAAATTATTACTGATATTAACAAAGAAACAAAATCAACATATTGTGATATGCGGTGATTTCAATATTGACACATTAAAACGTAGCAATATATGCCTTGATCTAGAATGTCTGCTTCTTAATTTTAATTTAAAGTTAGCAATCAACCAACCTACCAGGTTAACGAGTAACACTTGTATTGACAACTTTGCTCATAATCTTGGTACTAAATGCAAAGCTGAAGTGGTTGAGTTTGCTTTGTCAGATCACACCTGTCAAATATTGAAGTGCCCTGTAGGAGGGACTTTCCATATAAATCACTGGTATGTAAAACGACGGGACTATAGTTTGGAAAATATGAAAAAATTTAGACAATGTCTACATAACAGCTCATTTTCTGATATTTATCAATGCGATGATCCGAATAAAGCTTACAGCCTATTTATGGAGACTTTTGCCATGTTCTATCGTCTGTGCTTCCCATTAAAACGAATAAAAATAAAGCTACACAAACGACCTCAATGGGTGTCGCGAGGAATTAGAGCCTGCAGTAAAAAGAAGAGGGCACTTTTGTGGAGTTACCGTCTGAACCGAAATGACGCAAATAAAATAAAACTTAATGCATATACCAATACCTACAAGCGAATAGTAAAATTAACTAAACGTGCTCAAAACACATATAAAATCAAATCGGCAGTAAACAAATCAAAAGCAACATGGGAGATCATAAACCAGTCAAAACCAAAATTGCCTAAAAACACAATTGCTAACATTAAAATGGATGATAAAAATATAACAGATCCCCGTGATATAGCTAATATTTTTAACGACTTTTTCATTGACAATATTAAACCTGTTTTTAATACCGGTATACAAGTCACCTCAAACATATCCAAACCAAAAAGTTCGATGTTTATGGCACCTAGCCACGAAGACGACATAAAACGGATAATCAAATCTTTAAAAAATACTAAGAGCGTAGGACATGACGGTATATCTACAGAAATAGTAAAATATGTGTCCGACATCATTAGCGGTCATTTAAGTTACATAATGAATCTATGCATAACGCGAGCTATATATCCGACCTAACTCAAGACTGCTGTAGTGAAACCACTGCACAAAAAAAACGATAAAGATAAAGCGGAATCATACAGGCCTATTGCACTTGTTCCTATATTTTCAAAGGTACTTGAAAAATACATATATGAACAAATTTATAAATATTTAGTCAAACAAGACATCTTGACGGAAGAACAAAAAGGCTTCAGAAAAAACAAAACCATTAATATATATATATATGCCATATATGACTTCTTGAATAAAGTAATCACAAATGTTGACCGAAATATACCTGTGTGTTCCATCTACTGTGATATGACTCAAGCCTTTGACTACGTAGACCACAATATCCTGCTAAATAAATTATACGCTTACGGAATAAGAGGCAATATCCTACAGCTTATCGAGTCATATCTAAAAAATCGTATACAGTATGTGGAAATTACTCAGGTAGATCCAAAAACAAAAAACGAAATAGAATATCGGTCGCATGATAGAACAGTCACAAATGGTGTGCCACAAGGGACCGTGCTTGCCCCCCCTCTATTTATACTCTATATAAATGACCTGCCAAAAGTGACAAAACATCAGATGACACTTTTTGCCGACGACAGCACCGTTACGATTGACTGTAAAGACAAACTAAATTATCATAATGACATTACTAATTCTATAAATTCAATAATACAATGGCTAAATAACAATAACCTTAAGATAAATATAGACAAGACCAAATTAATGGCATTCAACCAACGCAAGAATTTGACTATGAATATACACTACGAAAACAACAAAATAAATCAAATTAACACAACCAAATTCCTTGGCTTAACCATAGACCAACGACTAGATTGGAAGGCACACACGGTAGATTTGGCGAAGAGACTTAGCAAGTCTGCTTACGCTTTATATAAACTTGCGCCAGTCATAGGAACGGACGCTATTGTTACAGCTTATCATGGCATGGCTGGTTCAATATTAAGATACGGTGTTATTTTTTGGGGCAACTCAACCAATAGGGAGCTGATATTTAAAACCCAAAAAAAGTGCATGAGGTCAATGTTCGGGTTAAAATCTACGGACACTTGCAAACCTTTTTTTGTTGAATGTAAAATACTGACATTACCGTGTATGTACATATTCGAAGTTGCAGTATTTGTGAAAACCAACCCAAATCTGTTTCCCAAGCTTTCAGATAGAAATAGCCGGAGTCGACGAAATGTCAATATGTTATGCTCGAGACAGTCCAAAACTGCACTGATGCATAATAGTGTTTTTTGCATGGCACCTATTATTTATGATCACATACCAGAAACAATTAAAGCCTTAAACATTAATCTTTTTAAAAGCCACTTAAAGAAGTTTCTTATAAGTAAATCCTATTATAATGTTTCTGAATTTCTGAAGGAAAAAATTGTGTTTTAATCAATGTGGTAGTTCCGTTCTTATTATTACTATATTTTGTTTTTGAAATATTGACATTTCTGCGTATTATTATATATTTTTTTTACTGTAATTTATTTTGACATCTTATATTGTAATATTTTTTTTTTTTTTGACTCCTCATTTTAGAATCTTTGACTTTTATTTTTTTATTTATTATTGACCACTCTGTATTATTGTTTAAATTTGCGTTTTATGATGGATTGATTATTATATGACATTTAACATTTGGATACTGAACTAATTGACATGTACTGTAGAATTTACTTATTGAAATTGTGGAGATGTTTTTAATTGTTGCGTTGATTATGATGTTGATTCAGAAATGTGTATGTGTGTATTCTGGCTCTTCTATTATTAATTTATTATGTCAGTAATCAATTATACTGGATATTTAAAATCATATTTGTACGCCTCATGGCAAAACATAGAGAGTCTCTTTCATGTTGTAACATCCCACACACGGCTGTGTAACCTATGTTTTACAAATAAAGTTCTGATTCTGAAAAAAAAAAAAAAACCTCATTTTTGTATGTAGTTACTACAAACTTAAAGCTAATGTTATCGAAACTTATGTTTTCTGTTGTACGGTTCCCATTCTGTACACCTGTTTTAAACATATTAAGATATGATGACTTAATAGGTAATTCGAAGATGACAGATACATTTTCAATACTGTATACCCTTTGATATTTTCATCGGTTATTTCTATCACTTCTATAATTTCTTCTTCTGTAGTCATAAAATATTTATCTTGTCTTTTGTTAGAAATTATGAACTTACCAAAATCAAGTATTTTTCTATTTTTGTTATTTGTTTTTATGACAGGATATTGGTTTGTAGTTTCATTTTTCGTTTTATTAAGTTTTGAATGAACATTTCAATCACTTTCTGTGAGCCTTTTAGCTATTTGTGATAATGGCTCGTTGCCAGCTCTAAGCATTTTTTTAATACTGTTTAGTTTGTTCTCAAAAGGGTAAGAATTAAAGATGTTAAGTGGTCCGAATCTACGAACTTCATCAGTTATATGTGAGTATGGCCGCCAAAAAATGTACATTCAAAAAAAAAAATATGTCCTTGTCATTTTATGTAACACCAGGTTTTTTTATATAGTTATTATGGTAGTTTTTAAATAGTTTCAGCTTCACTGTGTATTATTTATTATTATATTAATAGTTTAAATTAATTTTGCTTGCCTTTAACAAGCACAATATTTTTTTTTTGTAAATGCTTATTTTAGTTTCCATACAAGAGTCATTTGTCCCACTTAGTCATCTCACAATTTGAAGTCACAAAATTATGCACAAATCTATTGATACCTGTAAAATTTTGGTATTTCTAAATTATTCTGTAAATATGTGGATACTTTTAATAAGTTCTAATAAAAATAACACAAAAAAACAAATGTAAAACTCACTTAAAACAATAGTCACACTTTTTTTGATACTTCACGGAGGTTACCATAAAATAACACCCTAAATAACTAGATATCCAAGCCACAAAAATATTTTTAAGTAATGGCAGCACCAATTCCATGTTGGCCAACCTTTAGAAAAAAATCGCCATTTTGTTTCCGTCAAAGTTGATCGCTAAGGTAGTCGGCATTTTTGTCTCGGAACATTTTAATAATTTAGAGTGAGAATTATGCAAGGTAAGAATACAAATTTACTATATTATTAAAATTATGTGTGTAGCTTTAGTGTTCTAGTAACAAATCAAACTATGCGGCGTCTTATTACTACAAAACTTTGACGAATAAAGGCTTTTTAAGTTATGTCCAACCATATTTTGATTCACGAATGATACCATGTGTTACTATTGTGTTACGTAACATTCGTGATCGGCTGTTAGGGGTAGTACTCACTAGAGAATCTAAAGTTAAAAATTAACTTTTTTACATAAAGAGAACCCACTTCAAAAACTATCATGTTTCGGGAGTTGGTACTTTGGTTGTGTTGATATTTTGTAGTGCCTTGCCACCGACTTCCGAAATTTTAAAGTTATTTTTCACTTTGTGGTTTATGAAGTTTGTTCCCTTTTTGTGACAAAAATAATATACCAAGCTTTTTAGTTTCTACTTACGGTATGCGGGTAGAACATAGAACCTCTCTTTTTCATAACTTATATTTTTTGTAAGAAATAAGTATTGCCGTGTTTTTGTGTCCGCATTAGCTTATGAACCAGAGCTTATGCATTAGCTTATGCCAAAACTGACATTTATACAATAGGCGTTGTTTACTTGGCTGTTATAGAAAAATTTTTATTTTTAGATGGATTTGACGGCGGCAGAAAAGCAAAAACTATACAGAGAGCGAATGCGAGTTAACAACCCAGAAAAATTTTAAGAAGCTAAGCGTAAAAATGCTGCGCGAAATAAAGAAAGAAAAAAAATTTGCGAATGTACGGAACGTGAAAAAGCTACCATAAGGAAACAGTGGAGAACTAGAAAAAATAGACAAAAAAATAAAGTAAAAGAAAATGTTGCTGAAAATAATAGTAACGATCAGACTGACAATAGAGCACGATTAGCAGAAAGAAAAAAGTTTCAAAGACATTTGGCCATTGTGAAAAATAATTACGAGACTAAAATCAGCAAAATGACAAAAATTATTTTAGCACTTAAAAAAAAAAATATCGTTCAATAAAAAAACAAAAATCTTTATTGGCACGTATTGAAGAGTTGCAAGTAAAAAATGCAGAATTGCTAATAAATAATGTTCCTACGAATACAGATGATATTGAAATGTCGCCACTTACAAAAACCGATAGCTTTATAGAAGAAAATATTCCTAATATATCTACACCAGAAAAACAAAAAGTGAAAAGACAGCTTCTTAATTATAACGTTTTAACTAATGCTCTACAAAATACTTACAAAAATTCTGAAGATAATAAAGACCGAAATGTTCTTAAAAGAGTAGTTGAGAATGATATAGTCAAAAAGTATAAGGCAAAAAGTGTAACTGCAGCTGTATTGGGATTGAGAGGAAGAGTTCGTCACAGAAAAACTATTTTAAGAAAAAATCAGATGCTTATAGAAGAAATTAGGCAATTCTATTTAAAAGATGATGTTAGTCGGGCAACAGCCGGGAAGAATGAAGTCAAAACTTTGAAAAAAAACAAGCAACAGCGACGCTATTTATTGAAAAGTCTAAAGGATCTTTACAAAAAGTATAGGTTGGAAGGAGGCAAAGCAAAGTATACTGCATTTAAAAAGTACCGGCCTTTCTACGTTTTGCGTCCTAAACTCTCAAACAGAGAAACGTGTGGATGTATTAAACATGAAAACATGATGCTCAAGATTGAAAAATTAAAAAAAATCGGACTGATACAAATCAAGGATTTAGATAGAATTTTATCTATAATACAATGTGACTTGAATTCGAAAGAATGTGCGTATGGGGAATGCTCTGATTGTAAAGATAATTTTATTTCCTTTAACTGGGGTACTCATAATCAAAGTGAAATAGTTACTTATGAAGAATTCAAACTAGATAATTACGAGTATATAAATAAAAAAGATAATCAAATATCAATTACTAAGAAGATGGAAAAGAAACAAATAAGTGAGACATTGGAAAATTTTGTAGAGAAATTTAACAAAGAACTTAATATCATAAAAAAACATGTTTATAATATAAAACACCAATATCACCAGTACTCATCATGCATCAAAAACTTAAAAAACAGTGAAGTTGCAGTACATATAGATTTTAGTGAAAATTATACATGCAAATTTTCAATAGAAGTTCAATCTATGCACTTCGGTGCTTCGAAACAACAGATAACGATTCATACCGGTGTCTTATACACAAGTGGAAACAAGCCACAAGCGTTTGCTTCTATATCGCCCAGCAACGAACATGGTCCAGAGGCCATATGGGCCCATCTTGAACCTATTCTTAACCATATTAGAACAGAATTCCCGACTGTGTCAGCTGTACATTTTTTTTCTGATGGCCCTACCAGCCAATATAAACAAAAAAAGATTTTTTTTTTGTTTTCCAAATATACAAAATTGTTGGGATTCCCACACTCTACGTGGAATTTCAGTGAGTCTTCTCATGGGAAAGGAGCAGCTGATGGGGTTGGTGGCGCGATAAAACGCAGACTGGATGGCTATGTCTCACAGGGCACAGATATACCAAATGCCCAAACAGCATTTAAAATTCTCAAGGACTCTGATACTTCCGTAATAATCTTTTATATTTCAGAGGCTGATATTGCCAAATACACAATATCAGAAACTCTGACGCCAGTACCACAAACAATGACTCTACATCAAATTACGAACACAGAGACAATCAATGTCATTAAATTCAGATGTTTGAGCTGTTTTTGTTGTGATGCCCTGTTCCCGAAAGGTCATTGTGAATGTTTAGATGTTAAAAACCATCTACTTGTTCAAAACAAAGAAAATGATACAGAAAATAACCCTGTTCGCAATAAAACAAACCGAGCCGTTAAGAGAAAAAAGAAAATATCAGAATTAAGTGAAATATCTGATTCGGAGCAAGAAGAGAAAGAAAACAGAAATAAAATAGAGAAGATTTGTAGAACAGGAAAAAATACAAAAGAAAAAATAACAATATTATCAGACGTGAGGTATAGACCAGAAAATCGTGCCTTCTGTATCAAAGCATTTGGAAACAGTCAACCGAAGCTCAAATAAATTGATAAATCTGATCCATTACATTTATCACATACAAAAAACATAAATTTATATGATAATCCAATTCCATCTACGTCGAATATGTCAGAACTAAGTGGGAAACAAAATATTTTACTCAAAAAGTTAGCAAAAACAAAAACTAATACTCAAAAAAAGATATTTCGTAAGACGCAAAAAATTATTGATTCTGACGCAAGCAGCACAGAAAATGACAATGATTTTTCTGTACATGATACTTCAGATGACGAGTTATTTATACCCGATTTTGACTCTGATTCAACGTATATACAAAATCAAGAAGAAATCAATGTAACGAAAACATTCATGGAATCAAAGACAGTACAAAGCGATGGCGACAGCGCACGTGAAAAAGTTAAAGAAAAATCAGGTCATCAGAGCAAAGCACAATTTGAAAAGACTGGAATAACCACAAATACTGACAAAAACCGAGAGCTTCCAGGTGCCGAAGAAGAAAGACTTCTTAGTACAGCCGACATCGGAGAAGTACCCGGTTATGATTATTTTTCAGAACCTAAGGAAGAAAATTCCGGTGAGGATAAAAAAGATATAGAATTAAAGAAAGTGAAAAGCAGTAGAGATGGCGCATATGAAACAGTAGAAGAAGAAACAGGAAATTGTAACAATATACAAATTGAAAAGACTGAGATAAACAAAATCACTGACAAAGACTGTGAGCTCCCAAACATCAAAGAAGTTTTATGTGTAGGTGATAGTGTATTAGTGAGGTATTTTCAAAGAGAATCTTGGAAATATTATGTAGGGTTTATAGAAAGTGTAGAAGTTGATGAAACCGTACGTTATGCTGTGCGGTTTTTAAAAACAATTTATAAACCCACGTTAAAATTTGTACCTACAAAAATAGATCGTGATGTTGTTCCCGAATTAAGTGTGGTAAAAAGGATAGAAGTAGAGTTAAATGGGAAAGCATATTTCTTAAAAGATACTTCTGACGAAATTTTCTTTTAGCTAAGTTAGATTTATTCTTACGTTTCGTAACCAAATTGTGTTTTGTAAAAGTTAATTACACGATTATTTTTTTAATTGTTATGTTCAAAGTAAGAAAGTTAAGACTTACAAAGTAAATTAAACTACAATTCAAAGGTTTCCAAATATTTTAATATTGTTACATGTTGTAAGCTTAATATTTTTGACCTGATATCCACTATATAGAAAAAAAAGTCGTTTAGCGACGATATGAGATCAAGAATATTTACTTTTTAAAATATACCTACTTCTAAATTTTTTAATTTCTATGTTAAGGTGGAAACGCCAGGGTAGCTCGCGAAATTCAAATATTTTATGTTTTTTGCAATTTGCCGGTCACTGTGAAAAAAAAACCATAAAAATAGGTATTTGAATTTCGCGGGCTACCCTGGCGCTTTAACCTTAAACAAAGATACTTTTGATATGTTATTACTGACTGATAACTTGTTATTGTTTTTTTTTTTCTATTATTTCTAATTTGCGTTCGTTAAACAAAGACGTTTATATTTGAGCTTAGTTTTTTAATTATTTAAAGAAGACTGATAATACAATTTTTATAATAACTGTTTTTTTACTATAATAATTTGTATTCGTAATTAATGTCATAAGTTTATAGTGAATGATTCTTGCATTTGTAAGTATTATAGAAATACAAAATTTCATATGAGAAATAAAACTTTTTATTTAATGTTTAAATTTGTTTCATTGAGTTTTAAAGTAATTTAATCAAATAATTTAATTAACCATAAAATAAAATAAATAATACAGAAATGTAAAAAAAATCTCCTGCATTGTTAGTGTAATGTACACTAGGCTTAAGAAAATCACGTATGTTACTATCAGTCATGTATGTTACGATTTCACGACTGTTATTGTACAATATTTGGCGGCCATACTCATGTACCAAATTATGAATGTTGCTAGTAATGTAGTTACCGTAATATGTTCTAAACTTTTCTACGAAATATAATAATAATTCGTGAGAAAGGTCCAATATTGAGCTGTACTTTAGGCTAGAGCAAATTGTTACCCCACAGAAAAGCGTCAAAAAATGTTCGTAGGGACCTTTTGACAGAAAATCAGGCAGAATAACAATACTCAAATAATAGAAAAATTATCGGAATTCAGATGCTTTCCAATGATGAAGCTCATCTAGACCTCGCATGGATCTATGAATTTCGGTTGGTAGTTTACAGGTGAGTAAAAACTCTGTTACTTTAAGGGTAGGTTCAGATGACAAGCGCTCAACGCGCGTTTTGATAACGCGCGTTTACAACTACATACATTTTATTCAGGCCGTACACATGCTAACGCGCGTTTTAGTAACGCGCGCGTTCAACGCTGCGCTAGCGCTCGACTGTTGTCAGCGCGCGTCAACGCCGCTTTGAGATCATTGGTTTTCTATGTTTCCGTTCAGTTGAGCGCGCGCTTTCGACGCGGATAGACGTATTTTAGGGTTCGTCAAGTTCGTCCGAAAATCGTCCGAAATGGAAACCGAAGCTTTTAATACGGAATTATTAATTGATGAAATAGAGAAACGTCCTGCGATATGGGACATGACAAGTAGCGATTATTCAGATAAGAATTTGAGAAGACGGGCTTGGGAAGAACTCGTCCTTATATTTTGTGAAGGACATGACAATGAAGAAAAGAAGAAAATATTATGTGAGTATATATATTTATTTACATTTACAATCGGTTTGTGTTACAAGTTAAATATAACGATCCTGCCAATCTACTTTTCCTTCATTAATGAAATAGTTTGTTAAATGTACTCGAACATTATCCGCCTGTCGCACAGCACGTCCGGTATAATGTGAGGCTAGATTTTCCAGGGGTGGCGTATAAAGTGTGTCTTCAAAATTGTAGCCATCCCTGATTCTGACATAATTATTTAGTGTACATATCGCTTTTACGATCTTTTCTGCAAAACCGATGTTAACATCTAACGGCCTGTGTAAAATGCGCCATTTATTGCACATTATGCCAAAAGTACATTCAACATACCGGCGTGCTAATGTCAAACGGTAATTAAATATTTTTTTAGCATAAGTTAGTGACCTTCCCCCATATGGACGCATTAAATTCTCCATCATGCCAAAAGCTTCATCAGCCACTATCACATATGGCAACGTTGTCGGTCTATTTTGTATTAACAATGCCTTTGGCTCAGGTAGATCTAATGACCTTTCTGTCAGCTTTTTGTACAATGAAGAATTCTTGAATATACCTGAGTCACTGTTTTTACCGTAGGCACCTATGTCAACCCACACAAAACAATAGTTTGCATCCGCTAGCGCCAATAAAACTAGCGAAAAATAATTTTTATGGTTATAATACATAGAACCCGTGTGTTCAGGCTGGATTAACCGTATATGTTTCCCGTCCAAGGCTCCCAAACAATTGGGAAACTTTGAGTTCTTTTCAAATATCGTGGATATTTCACACCACTTTTCTTTCGTTGGTTCACTCATAACAACGCGCCTTAATTTTTTCCAAATAGTTTCACATACATGTGGTATTATAGTAGCCACAGTAGATTTGCCAATTCTATAGTCGTAGCTTAATGTCCCAAATGAACATCCAATGGCCAAATATCTGGAAACAAACATAAACTATTACTAAATACTGTTTTTTTTTTCAGCGTCATCCCTGCAAAAAAAGTGGAAGAGTTTACGGGATAATTATATGAGAGAGGTGAAGAAAATAAAGACTGTCAAATCTGGATCAGGAGCTTCCAAAACTTCGACATATATTCATTATAATAGACTACGATTTCTACAGGCATCAATTGCCAACAAAGATACAGAAAGTAGTTTCGATGCAGATAATGCATCAACTTCGTCAGAGGTTGCTGAAGTAGAAATAAGTTCTGGCTTTAAGAGTCCTAAATCTACTTCTAGAAAAAAACAAAAATTAAATCCTGCTGATGAAAGATTTGCAAACATATTAGAGCAGAGTTTAGCACAGAAAAATGTGTCTCATCCAAAAGAAGATGACGATGAAGACAAGCTGTTTTGTTTGTCACTCGTTAAAGAGATTAAAAAAATTCCGGAATATAGGCGACTTCAAACTAAAATTGCCATTTATAATTTAATTTTGCAAAACCAAAATGAATTTCAAGGACCACAACAACAGACATATGAAAATCAAAATTACCCGGTATCACAACGAAGAAATTATTCATCACAAGAGCAGCGTCATCAGTCATCAGCTTCTGTTGAAGGCTTTCGTTATCATGATTATAGATCACAGCAGTCTAGTGTGTCAAATAATTTTGAACATTATGGTTATACTACAGCAATAGGGTCTCCATCGCCAGTAACACCTACTCCATCGCCAGCACCAACTAGCAACTGTCAGCAATGAATCAGAGTTAGAGTTATTCTGCGAGTAACAAAATGTTATTTTTTCTTTAAAAAAATTGTTCCTAAACAAGTTGATTTGATTTATAGATTATGTTGATTATTAAAAAACTTACCTCAATGTAATTATGAGTTTTTCTTCCGGTGAAATGCTATATCGCACAGCGTTTTTATCTGCTACGAGTTCATCGTTTATGAGAGTCAGTAAGTCATCAAATGACTTGATGGACATTCTGAAGTAGTTAAAGAATTTGGGCTCAAATTGCCTTAACTTAGGATATAAAATAATGTACTGACTTTCAGTCAGCCTGGTTGACAAAATTGGGTGAACCCAATATCTCCGTCTTCTGTTGTGTCGTTTCTGCCGTCTGTATAAAATCACCGATAAAACTGTTTCTACGTCCATCTTCGACAAAATGTAGAACTCAAACTGGCCGCAACAACGCGCGTTTAACGCCTGACAAGCGCGCACCATGTGAACACTATACAAAAATTCAACGCGCGTTCAACGCGCGCTGAGCGCTTGTCATCTGAACCTACCCTTAGCGTATCGTCAGCTCGCCATTTTGTAGTAAGATTTTTAAAATTTCCATCACGACATCCCACGAGTAGTCGTTTCATTACTCCTAAATCAATCAGATGTAATGAATCAGAAATAGGAAAATCTGCGATCATATCAATGGGTAATTTTAAAAGTGGTGTATCAGATTTTAGATGATCTCTATATTTCTTGTTTCTGAATTCTTCATTTGTTCTTTTAGGACATCTTGAGTTTGGAAACACAACTGTATGGTACTGATTCGAGTATTCTCCAACAGTTGTACATTTTAAGCATCCATGCTTAGAGTTGAAGTTGCAAACACCTGAAAATGTAAAATGTTTTCAATTATGGATGTTCCGTCCCGATCATTGGTATTTACTTGCAACACCGAGTCAGTGGGCTGTCAACGATTTTGACAGCTGACACTAACACAGTCGAAAGAGAAAGTTTAAAACGTGAACACGCGGAAGTCGGGTTTTTGTCGAAACATATCGAATCGAGATGTGTTTCACCCATTGTATTTGTTAATCGCGCCCGCCGTTCGCAATCGGCGTTGTGGGGCGCCCCTAAAGTGGGTTTAGAGTATATTTTCACGCGCAGCGAAGTGCTTTTGCGGGAAACGTGCTGCCTGGTGGACGCCGGCCGGATTCTTCGGTCCAGACAGCCGTCAGTCTATCCCTTTTGTCCTTTATTATATATATATTCTCCTATCCCTAACCTCACGGCACGAGATTGATTGACGCCCAGGAGTATACCGCAGGAATCTAAGGTAAGTGACGACACTATTACCGGCCAACCCTTGTGCCACCTTATACCTGTGAGATAGGTACCAGTATCTCTCGCAATAGGGAGCAAATCCCTAGCTCTCCACTGCTGCGTTACGGCAGTTTCGTGGGTACAGGTTCAGACAGGGTCCAGGAGTTCCCAACGCTGCTATGGGCCCCAGCGTTAGCTCCTGGCTTGGGACCAGAAGACCTGTATTTAACAATGGATGGTCATTGTAGTCGACCTAAAATACGTCTTTTATTTATAAGTTAATAGTTTCTTATGATCTACTTTAAGTACAAAATACGAAAAATATTACGGCGGCTACTCTAAATCAGTTCTGTGTCTTGAATAAAACATGCTCTCGCTGGTGAGTCGCAGATGAAGCACCTTATTTTCACATTTACTATATTTTCTTTGCTTTGTCTAACTATATGAATTCCATTTTCTAGAAGACTTTCAGTTTCTGCGACAAAATCTTATAAATACTGACTAAGGCTCTGCGGCTTTCCAGATCCATAATAAATTCCAACAACAAGAGGCTCTATTTCTGGTTTTTCGCATAAGTTGCAAAGAATTGGCCAAAATTATTTTTTAGAGCTGTTGAAAATTGGTAAACCATCAAAATTTAAATTTAAATTGTATACATTCAGGGATTTACAGCCATACAAAATTAATTATATCTTTTAAAGGTTCAATAAGTCCTTTGTGCCAGTATTCTCCACCATCAATTTTTTTATTAAAACATTTCTCTTAGTCTGTAATAATGTTCTCGGGTCCACTGGCAAAACTCCTGGCAATCTTTGATTGACGACAACTAATAATCCTCTTAACGCTTCTAGAGAAATATTTTTATTTATGGCCCATTGTTTTAAGTTATTACGAAAGATTAATTTTTTTTCATATTCCGTGTCAATTTTTTCAAAATTATTGGAACTCGCATCACTATCTTCAGACGTTTGAATTTAATCTTCATACAATCTAGATTCATAATCATTTCTTACGGAACCCATTTCTATCGATTGTTGTCGCACTTGGCTTGTACTTGGATTACATAAACTGGAAGAACTTGTTTCAGCCGTTCTTGTATTGGCACAAATAGAGTTTTTATGTTTTCCCGCAAGCACTTCCTTCGTATGCCTCCTGTTCTTTTTCTATTTTTCCATGAATTGGAGTGTTTTTTAAGATTTTTTTTGTGAGGAGACATTTTCACATAACCACTACAAAACAAAGCACAGTCAGCCGATTAAATGCTGACTAACGTTCCAGAACAGCTGTTCTAGCTTAAAAATGTCTACTTTTCATGAATACTCAGCAAACTCCTGCATCAGAATCTGTTAATATTGCTATAACCACAGTTAGCTGCACAGGCGGTAATTTCGTACTCAAAGCGTCATAAAGTAGTTACAACAGCTATCTTAATTTCTGTTAAGTTACTATATGCTTCATAACAAAAACAACGCCTATTTTATACAGCAGCTGAATAACTGTCAAGGTGTGGTGTGTAATACAACTAAAAGAAAATAGAATATAACTTATCCAGTATCATGCTTGATGACGGAATTTTATACCAATGTTATACAAAAGGTTACACAAACTCTTGAGTAACAGGTATTTTTATGATGATTATTCAGGTTTAAGAAATAAAATCCGCAAATTACTAAACTAATTCAGCTAATAGCATTATTATAGCAAAAAAAAACTTGAATACAGAACTTCGTAATACACACAGCTTCTATTCATACACAACAAAGCTTAACCCTGCATAAGGTTAAATTGTTGGCCAGTTATCTGACTTGTGTGCTGCCTGGGTTATTTGTATATTTATATGTATTTATGTATCTATTTTAGTAGTTTGATTTTAGTACCTAATTGTTCTTAGTAATACTTGTATGATTTGAAATTTGCACCAAATGCAAACCCATGTCATGTCCAGGCTATCTCTATCTATTCAAGGTTGCCTGGAAGAGATCGCAGAGCGCGATAAGGCCGCCTGTTGTATGTTTGTTTTAATTTTTATGTTTCTTTTTGTATTGTTTTATCTTGTTGTATAATTAAGTATATATAAATAAATAAAACCTATAAGGTTCGATTTCCTTCTCTTGATGGATGGATTACAACTATAGAAAGTTTTGAAAGATTGTCTAAACTGTTGTTCGAAAAATATGAAATACAGTATTTTTATCCTAGAAATATAAATCAGGATCCTCTGGCGATTTTTTTTGGTAGAATCAGAGCAATAAACTATAGGAACGTCAATCCTGATGCCAATACCTTTATAAACGCAGTTTAATCGGTGCTAATGTCCAATGTTATGGGTCCACATTCAATATATGCGAACTGTGAGGAAGATAAAAGGGGAAACAGCAGTCGATTTTTTGAAATTCGTATCCTTATCCAATGTTGATGAGGTTTCCTCATCAACATTGACGGACAGACGATATGAAAAAAATAAGCAAGATTTATCACATTTTAAGTCGGAAATTAAAAGAAGATGAACTGATTCTTACTTTATAGAAGAATACTTACCGAAAAACAATAAAATATGACTAGAAGGCACATTTGTTATACCATAAGTTATAAACCCAACAGGACGATCACATATTTTTTTAATTAAGTGAAAGGAGTAAACGAAGAATGAATGAATTTACCTGTTAGTGTTTGTAATACTTTATATCTATATGTAGTATAGACGGTGTTATTCTGGGTGCATCGTCTTCACGTATATTAATTAATGTATGTATGTAAGTATTGCAAAAACGTTTTTTTTTAAAGAGTCTTTTTTTTTCTTTCCTATAGGCTCGTGCTTGACCACTATCTTACCTGATGGTAAGCGATGATGTGGTCGAGGGTGAAATACGCTTCCCTAGAAATAACCTATTCACTCTTGACTTAAAGACCCCCAGATTGGCTTTTCTTGTCCGTTCTTCTCCATAACAAGCAACTTTTCCGAATGGACGGTAGAATCAATTATTATTACTTATAAATTTAAATTTTTGACTTTCAAAAGTGCCGCTTAATCCACTGCTGGACATAGGTCTCCCCCAGGCGTCGCCACATTGACCGATCCCGTGCGTCTCGCATCCAACGGCTTCCCGCAACCTTAACCAGGTCATCAGTCCACCTAATGGGAGGCCTTCCAACGTATCATCTCCCGGTTGGCGGTCGTCATTCCAGAACTTTTCGGCCCCATCGGCCATTCGTTCTGCGAGCAATGTGCCTGAAGGGTAAGGCGATTGACCGAGCGAAAGATGCGAGGTAAACCGGTTTGTAATTATTTACATTTTTTAAATTGTTTTGATGATTTTCGGACAGTGCGTGCGCGGTGCAACCGGAAGTTGAAAGTTGTCACAAATAATGGTCAGAGTTCAGACGGTGAAGAACTACTGTTTAATCTGTTTATGTACCGAGGTATCTAGTTTGTTCATGTTTGCGAGTTTAATTAATGTAAACAATATTGTAAATAGTGTAATTAATAAACAAATATAGGTATAGGAAGTGAAGTGTGTAATCATTTAGTGTAGGTACCTATTTAAAAAAAAACCGGTCAAGTGCGAGTCGGACTCGCGCACGAAGGGTTCCGTACCATTACAGCAAAAAACGGCATAAAAATCACGTCTTTTGTATGGGAGCCCCCCTTAAATATTTATTTTATGCTGTTTTTAGTATTTGTTGTTATAGCGGCAACAGAAATACATCATCTGTGAAAATTTCAACTGTCTAGCTATCACGGTTCTTGAGATACAGCCTGGTGACAGACAGACGGACCGCGGAGTCTTAGTAATAGGGTCCCGTTTTTACCCTTTGGGTATAGAACCCTAAAAACGCATTTGGTGCACGTACTAAAAATAAGATGTCTGGACGTAATACTTCAATTGAATTATGGCATCACTTCGAAAAGGATGTTTCTAGTGGAAAAGCGTCATGTAATATATGTAAAGAAAAATTGGCATATAAATCTACTACAGCGAATTGAAAAAGCCACCTAAAAAGGAAGCATATTTCCATTTTTAGTTCATTGCCGTCGCCATCGCATGCTCGGGCGCCTCAGGCTGTCTGACATTCATGTATCGCAACAACCGCAATTGGATCCAACTACCAGCGTAAGCATATCAGGTCCGAGCGGGTCTCGGCCTACCGAGGATATAGTAAAATGCAAACGGCAAAAAGTAATGGAGTTTTGTAAATAAAAAAATAAGCGTTGAACAGAAAAAACAAATACACTTAGATTTGCTGGACATGTGCACGGGTAGTTTCCATCCATTTTCAATAGTTGAAGAAAGGGTTTTTCGTAAATTTTGCCGATGGATACCGGGATATCAGCTGCCTACACGGAAGACGCTGTCCAACTCAATAATGCAAGAGGCATATACTAAATGTTACGACAGAATACAAACCCAACTGCGCGAGGAAGTTTAGAGTATATGCCTAACAGCTGACATATGGACCTCCTTGAAAACCGAGATCTACATTGCCCTCACTGGGCATTACTTAACCGAGGACTTGGGAGCTAAAAACAGTTTTATTGGGATGCTGTCAATTTCCAGGTCATCACACGGCGGAGAACATCGCCGTAGAGGTAGGCGCATTAGTTGATAAATATCAACTAAAACAAAAAGTAAATTTTATGATTACAGACAGTGCACTCAACATAGTGAAAGCAGTCAAAGAAGTGTTGGGTTAAAAGCATTTTGGATGCTATGCTCATAGCCTAAACTTAATAGTTGAACACGCGCTTCACCCAACAAGAGTCCAAATCGACAAAGTCAAGCGGATAGTTGTGCATATCAAAAAAAGCACCTTATCATCAGAGAGGTTACAAAAATATCAGGTACAACATGGTCAAGAACCGAAACGACTAAGCCAAGCTGTCGACACCCGGTGGAACTCCAATTATTATATGTTAAAGCGATTTGTGGAGTTTGAAGATGCCATCCGATCGACATTGGCTTTTGTGGATAGAAGTTTACCTTATATCAACCCGGAAGATTGAACAATGTTTAATCAACTATGTCAGATATTGCGACCGTTTGAAGAAATAACTGCTTCAATGAGCGGGGAAAAATACATTACCGGAATTGCCGTAATAATAGTGATAGCGATGCTTAAAAGAAAGTTGTCAAAAACTTTAAGACAGGACCGATTTAGTACCAGAAGCAATCAATACGGTGCTATTGCTAAAATCGGGCTTGGAAGACTGCTTTAGATTGGTTGAAACAAGTGGCACATTTGCGCTGTCTACTTTCATGGGCCCTCGGTTTAAAATGCAAGGGTTTTCAGACCAATCCGAAGCTAACAAAACAAAAGAAAAGGTGCGTAAACTAGTAGCGGGTCGGATTGCCGAAAAAGAGCGCACCACAACAACTACTGTTTCTGCAGCCGCTGATGACAATGCAAACCCTGACAACAGCAGGGTCGAATCAGGGGTCCCTGGAGTATTTTCAACCAAATAGTACCGTCAAGTACGGTTCAAGGTACACCTCTTTCAAAAGCGATTAAAGAGGTTGATATGTACCTGTCTGACGAGCTGCTGCCATGAAAGGACCAGCGGGGAAATTTAACGTGCCCTCTAGAGTGGTGGAGAAAGCACCAGTATGTATACACAAATTTAAAAAAAAAAAAATGTTACACGATGTAGCAGCTCTGTCTCACTCCGCCCCGCGCTGCCCGCGCACTCTTTACGCGGCCCAAGTGTACAATCACGCACAATGTTTTCAGTTCTTTGACATTTATATTTCTGTATAATGTGTGAACATTTAATTTCAAGAAAATGAATCGACGACAACGAACTATAAGGAGAGAGGAGAAAAGAATGTTATTTGACGTTTACAATTACTTTTTAAAGAAAATAATAGAACCGAATCTCTGAATAACACTGCAGAAGCTACGAAAAAGTCTATATTCACATTTAAAAGGATTTTAATAGAAAGAATAAGTTCTAAATTTATTGTTGCATTTAGGACACCGGGAAAAAGAGACAACGAATAAAACCAGTCACAGGTATAGACGATTTTGACAAGGTGGTAATAAAATGTTTCACGATTTACATATAACTGAGTAAGAATTACCGACCCTTGGTACCTAAACTTCGTGCAAAATTACCTTCCGATATTAATTTTGAAGGTTCTGAAAAAGTCTACAATGCATCATTAAGGAACTTGGCTTTAAATGGAAACCCGCTGATAATAATAGGTAAGTTTTAATAGAAACATCAGCCATCAGATTATTAAGAATAAATTACCTACAAAAACTAAGACAGTATTGGCAACAAAACAAACCAATTGTATACACAGATGAGTTATTATGTTCATGCTAATCACATAACACCGAAAGGTTGGACAGATGCGTCCACTATATGGGATTAAAAAAGCCCATATCAAAAGGCCAACGTGTTGTCATAGTACATCGAGATCGGAGACTGGTTTTGTGCCTAACGCCTTGTTAACGTTTAAGTCAGGTATGAAGTCCAGGGACTATCACGACGACAAAATATTTGAGAATTATGAGAAGTGTATCCGAAAACTTGATACCGAATCTTCTCCCAAATTCAGTTATAGTTGTAGACAATGCATCATACCATAATAAGGAATATGACTTAGCACCAAACGCGAACACAAAGAAAGCTGATATACAGGCTAGGCTTTCAGAAAAAGCTTTGCATCTGAAATGTTAAAGCCTCAATTATACCAAAACATGTAGTATAGACAAGATTTTAAAAGAACACGTGCATAATGTACTTTGCCTACCTCCCTACCATCCCGATCTGAACCCTATAGCATTGGCATGGCTAGCGATAAAGGGTTATATTAGTAGCAAAAATCGCACACCTATATCTAAAGAGAGCTAACTTTGATTATATAAATGTCTAGATAGAGAGTTTAAGCGTCTAAACGCAAAAAAACATATCAGGAAACTCTTGGCTAATAAGCTCGTTCCGCCCGCTCAGTGGCGACACTGTCATTGTACGATAAACACGTGTTCAGTGGCATATAAAAATGACGATTTGAGCTATAAAAGTTTGCAGGAAATACAAAGGACGATTGAAAATAACAAAAAAAGTTACCTATCATCGGTAAGTAAACTTTAAATAACTATATTATTAAGAAATAAATATATTAATAAAGTGAAAGGAGAATGCCCATGGACAGTACTTTCAAAAAAAGAATTGTGTCACAATCATTTCTGGACAATAAATTAAACAATAATATTTCAAGTATTTTGACTTCTTTTCTAAAAGATGAAAGAAGTGGGGTTAATTTTCTTGAATTAATAAGTATTTAACTTCCGTTTCTCAGCTCAAACATATTCCGCCATTTATATTAGGGTTGAGGCATGTTGACATGATCTGACATCGATTAATTGAAGCATCGTTTTTTTTATAATCTACCTGAAACACTGAATCGATCCAAGGATCTCCTGTATCGAACCGATTCACCTCTTTATTGTTAAGAACTAATTGATTTTGAAATTGGTTTGATTTACTAGTTTAATGCAAACCAAGATAACAAATGAATCATGTTTTTAGAAATCGAATAAATTACCGGTTTGGTAACATGCCTATAACTCAGACATTTCATTTGACAGTGACAGTCATGTGACAGTAGTCGTCTTTTCATTTGATTTGTTTGTATGTCTTTTTTGCGTCGAGTTGGGTTACTTAACACTTATCTTATCAATACAACACAGCCGTGTGTTTATGAAAATAGTGCTTAATAGGACAGGACTTTATTTTTTTGATTTCCGACATGGCTACGGCTCGAAGTTGGTGTCTCAAATGTTCTTTGATGTTGGCACCATATATATATGCGCAGACATAATATAATGCTGCATTTTTGCATTTAAATTCCTGATAATATATTGACCATATTACGGGCTTGGATCTACACCGGTAAGTAAGAATAACATTGTATGTCTTACCAGCACTTGAACAAATGTCTAACGAATGCAAATCTTAAATATGCTGGCATAGAGTCCATATTGCTGTGAATATACTATAACCTGAAAAGGAACATATTTTGTTCAATATCTCTTAACTCCCGCGATGAAAATTGACTAAAGTTGGTACGTGTAATTAATTAAGGTAATATAATCAAATAAAGGTGTTTTTATCAGGACACGCAAATGTTTCGGTCAGTACATTTCTCCATACAAAATGGGCATTCTCCTTTTATCAAAAGATGTAACGCCATTTTGAAGGCATGTTTACAGGGTTGCCTGTTCATTGAATGTAAAATTTCCCATGTGAGCGTTAAATATTAAAAAAAAATGTTAATTCATGATCCAAAAAGTATATTTCGAGATTTCAAGCCACCATTTAACTGTAGTGCTGGATAATATATATATTTTTTTTTAATCTATTGTGGCGGATATTGTTTATTTTATTTAATAATCTGATATGGGTGTCAATTTCGGGGGTCCTTGGGTGCTGATAACGAAAGTATTCTACGTACCTATTATAAATAAAGTTTTAAATTTGAATAGGTAAACTACAATAAAATTGCAAAAATATATATAACTACTATTAATATGTATAACTACAATAAAGCTTTTACCTAAAGATCCTATTTTAAGAAGTAGGTGGATAGACATTATAAGAAAAAGCCGCAGCGAGGATGTCTGGCAACCATCTAAAACAACAGTTATTTGCTCTGATGATTTCCGTGCCAAAGACCTGTATTTTGCCAACAACCAAAGTCGTCAAAGGTTAAAAAAGGAAACAATGCCGTGCAAGGTAATTTTATAACTATTTTTGTTTTTAGGAAATACTCATCTTGTTCGAGTTTGTCTCGCACTTGGCAGATTTTTATTTTATTATATCTTACAGGCTTTGTTCTTAACGGCATTAGAAACAGATGATGATGAAAATGACGGCATACTTGAAGAAACAGGAGAAATAAGCGACTGTGTAACAGATGTTTTAGAATATGATGCGGTAAGTTTTATTTCTTAACAAAAATAGTTTTGAATAAAATAAGAAAGTGCTCAAGGTTTTGGTTACAATTTTTAATTATGGAGCCGTTTTTTTTTAATCTGGCGTCTACTATAATTAACGTATGAAAGACTTTAGAGTAGGTACTCTGATAACAATATTATTACGCAAAATATATAAAATTAGTTTTATTTTCAGAAAATATCGGTATCCAATGAAGAGGTATATTTTCTTGCTACAAATGATAACAAACATGCTTCTTCCTGCTGTATGGAAACTTCTGACAACATGTCTAGCAATTTAACGGGCATAGAATCTGCAAGTACTAGTGGTTATATACCTGAGAAAGCAACTGGTAGTAAAATCGGAGATGGACGGAAAGAAAAAGAAAACGATATAATTGAAGACTTTTCTGATCTTGAATCCATTTTGGATACACCAAAAAAAAACTAAATCGCGTCGAGAATTACGAAGAAGAATACGACTACAAAAAAACCAAACACTAAAAATCCAATCCTTAAGACGTAAAAACCTACGACTCCAAAAGAAAATAGCTTCTTTTAAACAAATTATTGGAACGCTAAAAAACGAGATACATGCGAACAAGTTATGGGTGGCGTTCATTATTTTTTTGTTCTGCCGTGGTTTTGCCGGGACAGCGCTTCCTGGAAAGTGTTAGGAGATGTTTTGGTAAGTTGTTTGTGAATAAATTATCATTAAGACAGTAGCAATAAAGTCATTGAATATACCCTGACAGAGAAAAGAAAATTATCATTCTGGTTCTTAAATTATTCCATCCTTACAATTTACTTTACTCGACAACGACACTCCTAATATTTTAAGTGATAATGTGTTTGCTGCGGATCTATATTCTAATATGAAGAAAAAGCTACAAAGATCCAAGGGACCGGTTAAAAAGTATGCTCCAGAACTAAGAAAAGTTTGTTTGACGTTACACTTTTTATCTCCAAAGGCGTATAGCTACGTCGGAAGTAAATACGAGACTTGACTCCCACACCCAAAAACGTTATCTAAACGGTATTTCAATATTGATATTGGTTTGACAGAAGATGCTTTTAAAAATGTTAGAAGTTAAAAGAAATGAATCAGACAAAAATATTATTTGCGCGTTAGTAGCCGATGAAATGGCAATAAGACAACAAACATGTTTTAATCGAAAGACTTTGCGAGATGAAGGTCTTGTTGATATAGGGAGTGGACCTGCTGACAACATGAATATTAAAGCGTCAGAAGCTTATGTATTTTTACTTGTCTCACTAAACGAGCCTTCGAAATTACCGGTGGATTATTTTCTAATCCATGGAATGACAGGGGAACAAATGGCCAATATTGTCAAAACAATTCTATATAAATGCCATAATTCAATTCAGAAACTCCATAATGAACGTTAAGTTAGCAACCCAGCTTCTTAGCAGAAGTGTTTCTGTAGCAATTGCATACCGTGCATACAAAAATGTTTTTATGCACAACTGTGGTCCATAGAAGAATGGGCAATCTCCTTTGTTCAGTTATTATCTAATATATCTATAGTTTTACGATTGTGATTTTCAATGTGATCTCAAAGTGCCGTTAATAGTTTTTAAGATTACCTATCTATACATATAATAAATCTGTAGAAAAGTCATTTTTGTACATTGAAGAAATTGAAACAAAAAATAGCCAGCGTGTGAAAAGATAAGTAACAGAACCCATTTCCATCATTTTTGAAATTTTTGTCTGTTTGTCTGTTTGTCTGTTTGTTTGTGCGCACATCACGTAAAATCTACGAATTCAATGCTGACAATGTTTATATACAAAAATTATACGCAACTTGAGGTTTAACTTAGTTTTTGTTTCATCGAAATCGGTTCACTCTATCAAAAGATATGATTAATTTAGTGAGTTCAAGAAGTAAAATATTACGTTACGCAATTAAGTATAGTACTTGCAACGACATATTAAGACTAAAAATAGAACTAATGTTGATAGTTGAAATCTAAATCCGATAGATGGCGTTGTGCAAATGACGTCATTTTCTGAATCGCGGTGTTAAGATTTTCCGCGCGAGGATGACGTCCACCGTGTTTACTAGGCAAATTGGGTTTCGTTAGGTGTCTTAAAAGTTCTTGCGTGTGTCGTAAAAGTTCTTTGGTTGCTTGGTTTATCGATTTTCTAAATTGGTCGAAAAAAAAGTATTTGCTTATCTTATTGGTTTCGTTTGGTCAACTTTGGTCATTGGTTTGAAGTACGAAGTTAAGATTGTATTTGATTTACTTCGTAGTTTGAATCCAATAGTGCCAATCGTTATACAGTAAGTTAGTGTTGCCAATTCGTTGAGTCACGACCACGAACAGACGATACGTTGTCACACTAGACTGTTCGACGCACCGTTCTTTTAAGTTTGTAGGCTATTCAGTCATAAGTGTTGTTAGTTTTGTTTATTGCTTTAATTTTCCTTGAAAATGCCTCAAAGAAAAAAAACTAACCTTTCGCTGCGTAGCCGAAATGCGAAAAGGATGAGACTTTGTAGGTCTCAGGAATCGGAAGAAGATCGTGAAGCACGGTTATCTGCTAACCGAGAGCACATCGCTCTTTCACGTGAATCGGAAACGTTCACCGAAAGGGAGTCACGTTTAAGTTCACAAAGAACACGGACCGCGACTTTGCGGTCTCAAGAGAGTATCCAGGAACGCGAAGACCGGCTGTCTGCTGATCGGGAGCGCCACTCTCTCTCACGTGAGTCAGAGACATTCACAGAAAGGGAGTCGCGCTTAAGTTCGCAAAGAACTCGGACCGCGACTTTGCGTTCTCAAGAGAATATCCAGGAACGCGAAGTTCGGCTGTCTGCTGATCGGGAGCGCCACTCTCTCTCACGTGAGTCAGAGACATTCACAGAAAGGGAGTCGCGCTTAAGTTCGCAAAGAACTCGGACCGCGACTTTGCGTTCTCAAGAGAATATCCAGGAACGCGAAGTTCGGCTGTCTGCTGATCGGGAGCGCCAGTCTCTCTCACGCGAGTCAGAGACTTTCACAGAAAGGGAGTCGCGCTTAAGTTCGCAAAGAACTCGGACCGCGACTTTGCGTTCTCAAGAGAGTATCGAGGAACGCCAAGCACGTCTGTCATCTGACCGAGAGCGACACGCTCTCTCGCGCGAGTCTGAATCTCTCTCCCAAAGAGAAGAACGATTAGAAATAGCTAGACATAACTATGTAGGTGTACAAAGAAACAATGAAAGTTATCTTGCATCTGAAAGGGAAAGAATAGATGAACTAAGACGAGCAGAAACAGCAGAACAACGTCAATCTCGCCTAGAAATAGAACGAGCTCGATACCATATGAATAGAGAAACAAATAGCGGAGCTGATGAGTCCATGGAAAATGACGATGCAAATATTTTATTACCTTGGGACAATAGGGAAAAATCAGGGTTCACATATTCGTCTAGAATTAATTATGCTGGCTTTACTTTCGTGGGTGACATGAGAGAAATTTGTAATTTTTGTCATGCTTTGAAATGGAGGAAAGAGACAGATGGAATGTGCTGCTCAAATGGAAAAATTGTTCTTCCAAATTTCCAAGATCCACCACACTTACTTATAAGTCTCCTGAATGGCGATCATCCCCAGTCGAACCGTTTTTTGGATAATATTCGTTTATATAACAGTGCTTTCCAAATGACTTCCTTTGGGGCAAAACAAATAACGGAAGGACCGTTCATGCCAACCTTCAAAGTACAAGGTCAAGTTTATCACCTTATTGGATCTTTGCTGCCAGAAAATGAACCCAAATTTCTCCAAATTTATTTTGTATCCGATTACACGCAACAGCTCAATGTTAGAAATCACAATTTTCCCCAGCTCAATGCTGAGCTTTTGGGTCAACTTCAAGAATTGCTGCATCGCGTTAACCAGTACGTTCGTGAATTCAAAGCTGCATTGGAGTCAATTCCACAAGGCAGCAATGATTTCAAAATTGTTATAAGTGCCGATAGACGTCCTGTGGGTGAACACCGTGGAAGACACAATGCACCCGTCGCAGATGAAGTTGCAGTTGTTTTAGTCGACCAGGAGTGTGAGAGACGTGATATCGTGTTGCGTACACGCGACGATCGCCTTCAACGCATTTTGGAAACCCACCGAGCTTACGACGCCCTGCAATATCCACTAATCTATTGTCATGGTGAAGATGGGTACAATTTTGGGCTGTACCAAGTGAACCCTACTACGAGAGTCACTAATTATCAAAAAAAAATATCTGCTCAACAATACTATTCCTACCTTTTACAAATAAGGCAAAACAGTTTCGTATATTTGCAACGATTTCGTGGTTTGTTCAGCCAATTTATTGTGGACATGTACGCAAAAATAGAAACTGAACGTTTAGTGTATATTCGCACTAACCAGCGACGGTTACGCGCTGAAGAATACGTGCACTTGCGGGACGCCATGCAATCAGATAATAACGTCGAAAACTTGGGTCGATTGGTTATTTTGCCATCCAGTTTCACAGGCGGTCCGCGGTATATGCACGAACGAACGCAAGATGCTTTTTGTTACGTCCGTAAATACGGCCGGCCGGACCTTTTTATAACATTTACAACAAATCCAAAGTGGACGGAGATTTGCCAGGCACTTCTCACAGGACAGGCGTCATACGACAGACATGACATTATTGCTAGGATTTTTCATTTAAAACTCAAAGTCTTGATTAATCTACTTACAAAGGAGAAAGTTTTCGGTTCAACTCTTTGTTTTATGTATAGCGTCGAGTGGCAAAAGCGTGGTTTACCCCACGCGCACATTCTTCTGTGGCTGGAAGAAAAAATTCGTCCCGATGCTATAGACAGTGTCATAAGTGCAGAATTTCCGGACTATAATGCAGATCCGATTTTGCATGACATAGTAAAAACACATATGGTTCACGGGCCATGTGGCCTCTTAAACAGGGAATCACCGTGCATGAAAGATGGTCAATGCTCAAAAAAATACCCCAGAGCACTGAAAGAACTAACTATGGCTGGGGAAAATGGGTATCCGCAATACCGGCGAAGATCACCGTCACAAGGTGGTTTCACAGCTACTGTCAGATTCCGTGGACAAGAAATAATTCTAAATAATAGTTGGGTGGTACCGTATTCTCCAGTTTTGTCAAACGCTTTTCAAGCACACATTAATGTTGAAATTTGTAATAGCGTCGAATCTATAAAATATATATGTAAATATGTTAATAAAGGTAGTGATCAAGCCATGATAGCACTAAGAAATAACAACCAATTTGATGAAGTGACAAGGTATCAATCTGGCCGATACATAAGCTCTTCGGAGGCAGTTTGGCGCATTTTGAGTTTCCCTATTCATGAAAGGTATCCGCCAGTCATCCATCTTGACGTGCACCTGGAAGGCGGGCAGCGAGTTTACTTTCAGCCAGAAAATGTGGCAGAAAGAATGAACAACCCAAGACAAACCACCTTGCTCGCATTCTTTCGCCTTTGCGAAAGAGACAATTTCGCTAAGTCTCTGTTGTACAATGAAGTGCCACATTATTATACTTATAACAAGCAGCAAGGTGTTTTTAATCGCAGGAGACGTGGAACTGCTGTAGAAGGCGAGTCCGGCATTTTTAAAGAACACGTGATTGGAAGAGTATACACGGTGCACCCAAATAATGCAGAGTGTTATTATTTACGCCTTCTTCTTCACACAGTGCGAGGACCTACTTCTTTTGCTGAGCTCCGCAAAGTGGACGATATAGAATATCCCACATTTCAAGCTGCTTGCCGCGCACGGCATTTATTAGATGGCGATCAGCATTGGGATGATGCTTTAGCCGAAGCATGCGTCAGTGATAGTCCACATCGTTTGCGCCATTTATTTGCCATTTTGTTGACATTTTGTGGCCTATCGGACGCTGGGCAGTTGTGGCAAAAATATAAAGACGCGTTTGCCGAAGATTTTTTGAGACAGCAAAATATAAATAGTGAAACTTCTGACCAAGTACGTGAAAGCTGCCATAATAGGGCTTTGCTGGCTATACAAGATATAGTTACAAGTATAGGAGGGAACCCCCTCAGTCAATACGGCTTGCCGACACCGACAGTTGGTGGGGAACGAATTAATAGGGAGTATACATCTGAAATAAATTACAACCCCGAAGAGTTAGCAGAAATATTGCGAAATGGCTGTTCAAATTTGACGTCAGAACAACGTCAAATCTTTGATAGAGTATGCTGTAGTGTAGAACATTCATTAGGAGAAATGCTGTTTTTAGATGCACCTGGTGGAACAGGTAAAACTTTCCTCACTAAAGTTATCTTGGCTCAAATAAGGAGCCAAAACAAAATTGCCCTTGCCGTCGCTTCCTCAGGAATAGCTGCCACTTTATTACCAGGAGGAAAAACTGCACATACAACATTTAAAATACCAATCGACTTGGACCGCACAGAAAACCCTGTTTGCAACGTGTCTCGCAATAGTGATAAAGCAAGGGTTTTACGCGATTGCGCCCTTATCGTTTGGGACGAGTGTACGATGGCAAATCGTAAAGCTGTGGAAGCTGTAGATAGAACGTTGCGAGATATAAGACAAAATGACCGACCGATGGGAGGCTTAACGGTGCTATTCTGTGGAGACTTCAGGCAGACACTCCCTATAATACCCAGAGGAACGAGGGCCGATGAAATAGGTGCCTGTTTAAAGAGCTCTATTTTATGGCGTAGTGTCATATTAACTAATTTGAGCTTTAATATGCGAGCATATTTGGGAGGTGACGCAAACGCGCAGGTTTTCTCAAATTTACTACTTCAAATTGGTAACGGCACATACCCGACTCAAGAAGGAGGTAAAGTAACTTTAGTCGAAAGCCTGTGTTCTTCTGTTGCCTCACAGCAGGAACTCATTTCCTCTGTATACGGAGATCCATCAGAGATCTCGAACCATGACGCTGCTTGGCTATGCCAACGAGCTATTTTGGCACCTCGCAACGACCAAGCAGCAGCAATAAATTCTCAAATATTGGTACATGTTTCTGGAGAAAGTAGGGAATATTTATCTATTAACACGGTTTTAGAAGAAGGAGATGCCACCCACTATCCAGTAGAGTTTTTAGACTCTCTAAATACACCAGGTCTTCCAGCACACAAAATTTATTTAAAAGTCGGAGTACCAATCATTCTACTCAGAAATTTAAGCCCACCAAAACTATGCAATGGAACTCGGTTGAGAGTAACAAATCTCCAACGAAATCTTAACAGGTTGCGGCTCCGGTGATGTTGTTTTCATTCCCAGGATACCCATTATCCCCAATAATTTTCCGTTTACTTTCAAACGTGTGCAATTTCCTGTAAGCCTCTGTTACGCTATGACTATTAATAAAGCCCAAGGCCAGACGTTATCCGTTGCGGGTGTAGACCTTACTTTTGATTGTTTTTCACACGGCCAACTCTATGTTTCTCTATCACGTGTTAGCAACCCAAACAACCTTTTTGTATATGCTCCGGGTAATTCCACCGCTAACATAGTATATAGAGAAGCATTAACGTAATCAACTATACCAAAGTCAGGACTCTTATCTAAATCATCAAAAAGGTGATATACTCTTATCTAAACGACGTTGTTTTGCTCTCGACAACCACGCGAACGAAGTCGCGGGCACAGCTAGTGCTAAATAAAAAGTTGATTATATTTTGTAGTTAAGTCAGTATGCACTTACCGACACTTTGTTATGTTCAGCATACTCATGTTATTTTTTTTCGTTTATACCTTGCAATAAAAAAATTAAGAATATCTTTAAGTATAGATAATTATCATGCTCTTTGTGCACAACAATAGAGAAGTGACATACTTAAATATAAGCCAAATGTGATTTTAGTTGTGCATTTTGAATTGTTTTCATGAAAGGTTCCAATAAGTAGTATTTTGTTTATGTAATGTTATTGCTTTATAAGATAATTTTATTTGAACTTTTTACATAATTATGAGACATAAAATAAGCAGCTGTTATTCGTTAAATATTATCTAAGTAAGATGAATAAATAAAAATGTTTCATTTGAGTACCTAATTCAGTGTTTTCTTGCTAGTTTATCAACCAATATACTCCTGCTGTTGGTCACAAACCAGTCTACGAGTTGAATTGTTACAAAATAATTCAAAATGATGTTAAATGTATATTTATATTGAAACTTCAAAAGAGAGCCAACTAAAACTAAATTCAGCAACACAGGTTCAACTCAAAATAACAAAAAATATATATAAACATTGAATACAGAAATAACTACAAAAATTTAATTTTCAGCTCCAATATACGATTAGACCACAAGACTCTTATAACATCATTGTTCTATCTGCATTTAAAAAGTATTGATCAATACAGTAAACTCCTGCAGTGCACAGGGGGATGTTAATCAGAATTTCAACTTTTCTGAAAAATGTGTTTTTTTATTTAATCGCTGTTTTGATCTAGGTGTGCGAAATGTACAACGGAATGTGCCCCTTGTTACAAGAGTTAGTGAACGAAAAAGTATATACAATGGGACCATGTGTTTGAAAAAGCTATATGACAAAGTGAAGACAATCGAAGAAGCTTATGTCAAAAGCGACCACATCATTGATAGAATGACAGAGAAATTTGTAATAGTAGTTGGAGATTCTAAATTGGATTTCTCAAGCGACATAGAAGATGAAATCGCGACTGCTGGCCCAAGTGCTGGTATACACCTTGAAAATTACGTAGAAGGTGTAAATGCCAATGAGTGCCAGTGATTAAACATGTAGCTGTACATTAACATGTAATTTTTTTTATTAGTATTTCTATAACTGTTTTATTTAATAATACCTGATGACCACAACTCACGCCACTGTTGTTAGATAGATACAATAATTTGAAAGATAATCCAAGATTAGTTTTAACTTACATTTTATAAAATTACTTCACTCCATTTTTACACTTCATAAAAAAATATATTTAAATATGCCGAATTCAAGGCTTTCTTTCAAGATTTTCAAAACTGTACCTGTGTGGACAACTTCCATTTAGGTTCAACTTACGTGTCCCATAATGTATACTCTGATGTAAATTGCACAAAATTTGAGGATTTTAATTTGATATTTTTTTTATTAATTCACTCATTTTATATTTTCATGAATAATTAAATAAAAAACCTATCATCCCATGAATCATCATCATCATATCAGCCGAAAGACGTCCAATGCTGGACATAGGCATCTCCCAAAAGTCACCAACCATGAATACTCTGATGTGATATCACACAATCAACACAAAATGAAGAATCCAGATCACAGAATCAAGACAAAATTGAGAATACCTAAGACAAAAATCAACAAAAGAGTCAAATCAGCAGATGACTATTGAACAGACAAAAACACAAACTATCAAATATTATTTTAAAGAACGATTCTAAAGCTTTTACCAATTTATCTCACATCCCGAATCAATCCCACAGTAACATGGGTGGATCAATCACCAATTATCAAGATTCTCACACACTGGCATTCCAGCAGTGTGCGGCCCTAAATTATAGCATGGTTCGTCAAGACCTAATCTGTGCAAGCAGTTAGAAGCAGGGGATTGCGAATCACACAAATGCATTTTCACTAGCTTTTGCAGACCCACACTGGTTTCTTTCTTCTGCGGCTCGTTTTAACTGCTGCTGTTTGTTCCAGTTTTGAGATATTAGGCGTTTTAGCAACTTTTTCTCTCGGCTTAAATACGGTGAGTCGTTTCGTATCTGAGTATTCCAGAGTTGCTTTTTTGCTGGAAATTTTAGCACGTTGCTCATTTCGGGAAGCCATTGGTCGATGACCGTCATGAACGGTCTCTTGGTTTTCTTTCTCGTCCGTTATTAAGGGAAGTGGGTACGACCCTCAGCACTGAGCAGGCATATCCAACCAAATCCACTGATATAAACAAAGAGTATGTAACATATTGTTCTGTGATGTAACACTACGTTTAGATATAAACGTACAAATAATTTTGCGTCCAGCTAGCCTGCAATAAAATTTTACTTTTGAGTACTTTTGACAGTCAGGCGTCAGCTCAGTCTCAATTTCTCAAACAAAGACCACAGACTAGGCTTGTCGAAAAAATATCGATACATTGATATTTTTGATTCGATATATCGATATTTTTAGTCGATATATATTCATCCGATACATCGATATATCGATACAAAATATTCAATATCGAAAAACGTGTCAAAAACGATATTTTTTCAAATTTAGTTCATTAGCAGAATATTTAACAGAATTCAAAGCCGTAAAAGATAGGAACGAACGGAAAATTACTGTATTGTCTATGACTATAATGTTTTGTTATTCTTGCGTGTGTGTGTATGTGGCGGCCGCGAAGGCAGTCATCATCAGTCAGTTCAGTCACTCGTTACCTACTTTCAAATGTGAGTTCTTTTGCGTTGTGTGTATGTGTGGTGCGTGTCATATTTTAATATTTTTAGAAGATTTCTATTTAGTTTTTGTTATTTTCAATTTTTGCCTATTAAAAAGGAATAACGATTAAAATACCTTCGTTTTTATTAAGTTTCTCATACATTAAAATAATGTACATTTTGTATAAAAATTATAATAGAAAAAAACCTAAAAAAAACTGAAAATAGGACCGATACATCGATATATCGATATTTTTTCTTCGATATATCGAGGTCGATATTGATATTTTAATAAATATCGATACATCGATATATCGATATATTTTTCACTTTCGACATCCCTACCACAGACTACATAAAGATACTACGGTTTACGCGTAGCAATGCTGCCAACTCGTTTAAGCAAAAAGGCGCTGTTAGCTCTTTAAAAAAGCGCTAGAACGCGCTAAATGGTTGCTGTCAAAAAATCGGTCAAATTCAGCACCAAATTCAAACAAAATGCCCAATAATTTGAGACTAGAAATGTATAAACGCATTTTTTTATTGAAATATGTCATTTAAAAGAGTTACATAAATTAAAATACTTGTTTAGTAATAATTAAATAGGGTAATAACGTGTTAATGTAATTATTTTATAAAATTAATGGATTTAATTAATTCATTATCGTCTGATTCTACTACAATTGCTTCTGTCGCCGAAATAATCAGTTTTGGACTTGAATTAATATTTATCCGTGGAAGAATTTTTCCTCAACACGTCGTTTTGAAGTGGATAGTTTACGCAGTTATTTGTATTTAAAGAAAGCACAGAGTTTCAAAAAGCGCTAGATTTAGCGCTAGGCGCTAGAACGCGCTATTGAACAAAAAAAGCGCTAGATCTGGCGCTGAAAGCGCTAAGTTGGCAGCACTGACGCGTAGTCTCAAACAGAATGATTTAGTGATGTACTAATGCGCCATGCGGTACCGATTCGATTTCTTATAACAATTGACTTTATTCATGAAGAAATTTTAATCGATTTAACATACGATAACACATTATTTTATTCAAGTGATGATTCCAGTTTATATGGAGAAGAATCCAACGATTCATCATAATAAATTTGCATGTGTTTTATTTCCTGTTATATATATCCAACTAGCACTCTGACCGCATTCGCGTGATTTTGTATTTTATCCTACAGTACAGATGACTTTCTTAAGTGCAGTGTGGTGTTTGTCTGTGGTTGTCAGAATTAAAAATAATAATTAAAAAAATGTCCTTGTGTCAGGAAAATAACTTGAAAAATAAGCTAAGAAAATAAATGACTATCTATATATATAAAAGAAGAAACTGACTGACTCATCGATCAACGCACAGCCAAAACCGCTAGGCCTAGAAGAATTAAATTGGCAGAAAGGTTCCTCATGTGGCGTAAGTGAGCACTAAGAAAAGATTTTTGGAAATTCCACCCCAAAGGGGGTAAAAAGGGGGTTGAAAGTTTGTATGTAATTTCTACAGTTTGAAAGTTGAGCACGTGAAATTTTAAATTACGCTCTTGGTTGATAAAAATAATGTGTTTATGGGTTTTTCTAAATTCCAACCCTAAGCGGGTAAAAAGGGGGCTGAAAGTTTGTATGTAATTTCTACAGTTTGTAAGATGGGCACTTGACATTTTAGATTTACGCTCTTGGTTGATAAAAAGAATTAATTCATATATTGGTTTTTGGAAATTCGACGCGTAAGGGGGTAAAAGGGGGTAGACAGTTTGTATGATTTTTTTACAGTTTGTAAGTTGGACACGTGAAATTTTAGATTTACGCTTATGGTTCATAAAAACAATTAATATATTTATAGGTTTTTAGAAATTCGACCACCAAGGGGGTAAAAAGGGGGTTGAAAGTTTGTATGTAATTTCTACAGTTTGTGTGCGGGACGGACGTGATCGTTCAAGGCCCCAGGCTGACTGGAGGTTGTAAGGCTCCAGCTCGAACGCGTTGACGCCCCTTGCACCTATAGTTCGTTGTCTTCGAGCAAATACCGACCCTGCAGTGGTTGGAAGGCTGCCAAGGATGTTAAGGGGAAGGCGTGATGTCCAGTTCAGAAAAAGACTCAGCTTTTCATGTCCAAAAGCGACGTCTCTTCATGGTCTTCGTTACGCAAAGTGACGTGGATTTAATATTTAGAAATAATGGCTACAATTAGGACGGTGTCTCAGCGCACTATCCTACTACCACACTTGACCGTAACGAGGACCTCAAAACAACGACCGCGCATAAACTATAATTAACAAATTAATTATTATGACTAGTCGATGAAAACCGACAGAAACTCCCGTTCTACTGAACCGATTTCGATGAGACTTGTGTCTCTGGATAGGTCTCGAGAAGACCTTCCCTCCGGACCCTGGTCCAGGTCCCTAACTGCTACCTTCAGGGAGCTCTTGCGTGGAGAACGCCTAATAAGGGGAAGTTCTGTCAATTTATAGCTTTACACGCTACTTTCTAATACAATGGTGCACTTTAGTGCCAGGGTACCAGCGAGGGACTTGTAGCCCTACTCCTGGACCATCGATCTGTGACAGTTCCACAGCTTCATCTGTCACCTTCACGGGCACAGCCACGTGAAAGTGCGAAAACATAGCTTCAGTGCCTGTTTTCGGCATATTTAGCGAGTTTGTACTCGAGCTGGTGGGCGGATCCGCATTCACCAACCGTCATCGGATAGCCCTCGCGATGGGCTACCCCATGGTGGAAGTCCGGTGGATACAGCTCCAACCCTCGATCCAGTATTCACTCTGATGTGGTCGACGATGCGAGAAAACCATGGAACCTCTTACTATATTAAGTCGGTTAGTTCCCTAACCACCAGAGCTAGGCTCCTTCCAAAAATGTGGTTGGGAAGCTGGAGAATTGGGCTATCGAATGGTGGTACCCTGATGGGTGTACCACCAGCCCTTCTGGGACTTCTGTTGCCGGGAAGCGGCCGAAATAGAAAATATCGTGTTGTTCCACGGCTTTAACGCCTCTGTGTGTGTATGTGTAGCTATATATTAGCTATGTGTTGTGACTGAGTCCAGGCGTGTGCCCGAGGGTCCCCAAAGGTAATGCTTCAGATAGCATATCAATAATCCTTCAGGCACCAAGTGTGTCTGAAGGTAGTGGGCCCTCTGGCAGACGCGTAGAAACGTCCATGCTGGCACATACAGACACATTATTTCAAGTAAGTAATATCTATGTACTAGAATTACATAGATGCCATCTATATATAGGGCCTGGACACAGTTCCAGGTCACCTAGAAGCGCTAAAACGCTTATAACCAAATTTCTATTTACTTACTTGAGCAAAAATGCATGTATTTACCATCTCAGAGTGAAACTGTTTTAAACCTGGCTATGTACTGTTATTATACAGTACAGTTTTTCAGTCATAGCACCAAGGTATACTATCTAGAACACCTAGATGGTGTTTCCTAACAAAACAAATGTGTAAGGTAAATAATACGATTGGTAGGTGGGCAGAGCGCACCTATCGATACTTGCGACCCGGCCATTTTCCAAAATAAGTAAACAAATATTTTTTATTTGCTTAAAATACTACTTACACATTTTATCTAAAGTATATTAATTCTAATAATACTAGATAACCGTATTTTAGGTACTATAGGCTATTATAAAGCCCTCAAAACGCTATTCTAAAATACCAAATTTGCCTGCTTACGCGCCAGACTATATATTCCCCTTCCTCTTGGACCGCGAAAGCGAACGGACGTGAATCCCGTATACATATTTTTTATTTTATTTTCAATTAAGTTAATTTTGGCATAAAATTAAATCTCTATAAAATTCGCAAAATACTAGGCGCGCATAATACGGCAGCGCTGCGCAAGACTCGGAGCAAAAAAGCAAGCGGGACAGCAACAGACAAGACAATAAATAGCTGAGCTAGAAGTCGTCATACAACAGTGTCCCATTATATGGACGGGTCAAGTTAGGCTGGCGGATAGAAGAAATGTACTGAATCCTCGATCGTCGACCAGTAAAGAGACCCCTACGCACCTCGCACCGGTGATACCTGTTCATAAGTATTGGGCGCCTAGTACTTCTACACCGAGTGAACCATCCAGCATGCCTCTTCAGCGCACCGCCCCACCTACCTCACCCGCGCCCGCGCCCGCCCCTGAGCTCGGCCCCACGCTCTCTGAGATATGTGCGCCTGAGATAATATGTGAATCGGATACTGCATCTGAGAGAAGCGGTGGCAGAATTGTCAGTGTTAGACATAAGCGTAGACATGGCGATGATGACATCAGGGAACTCAAAGGGTTGATCTCGTCCTTATCATCTAAGGTAGACCAGAGCTTCCTCGAACTCAAGCAGAAAAATGAAGAGCTTAAGGAAAGTTTGCAATTTATGTCAGATAAATATGACTTGATTTTTAAGACACTTCAAGACCTGCAAGAAGATAGAGCAGAAGATAAGAAGACCATCCAGAAATTGGAAGAAAAGATTGAAGTTCTTGAGCGTAAAAGTAGGTCTGCTAGCTTGGAGATACGAAATGTACCCATCTGCTTGCGAGACGAAAGAAAATTTGAGTCGAAGGAGGACGCCAGTTTGATAGTGAAAACCCTGTCGAAAGCTGTGCAGGTGGATGTTCAGGACTGTGACATAAAAGACATATACAGAATACAAACCCACAAAGAAGGCAGCAAAACCATCATAGTTGAGCTGAATAGTGTCCTAAAAAAGGACAGAATAATGCAGGGGGTCAAGAACTTCAACAAGAAGAAAGGAAACGAAGAAAAATTAAATACTGGACACCTCAGTATACCCGGACCTGTCAAACCTGTGTTCATATCAGAAGCCCTCACACCTAACGCGCAGAAACTATTCTATGCAGCTCGGCAGTTTGCAAGAGAGAATGGTTACACATACTGCTGGACTTCACGTGGTTCCATATTCCTGCGTAAAGCCGAAGGTGAGCCTCAAATTCGAATCGAATCCGCAACTAATTTAATACTCTTAGCTAAAAAATGACTATCCTGTACAAACTACCTCAATGTCATGTCTCACCGTTTATTCATTAAGCACTATTTTTATTTTAAGTTTGGTATTGGAGTAATTGGTCCTATTGGTTTGCTGGTGACTTGTTTGGTGAATCTAAACGGTATGGTTAGCCAATATTTAACAAATATTTTTTATATATGTTCAAAGTCTGTTATTGCAGAAGCTGTTATGCTCAATATTTCACTGTGTCTTGATTATATAGTTCACCTTGTAAACAACCGTAGTTTATTTAATTTTTCGTATGAAACTAAATTTGTTATTAATCACAATGCAACACAATTGCAGTTACACACTCAAAACATTCACACCAAACATTATCACAAATCCCTCGTTATTAATAGACTAAACACACCAAATTCCAAATTCTACACTACATTACTTACATACATGATACTCTGCAGCACAAACATAAACTGGTCATTTATATTTAAAATCATAAATTCGGAAACCTAAATGAATTTATTGATTCTGTTGAATCATTTAATGTCTCACGTTCGTGTGTGAGTTTGCCGGACCAATGTTCGCAGCATGTAGACACTACCCAACCTACTTTGAACATACTGCATGTTAACATCCGAAGCTTAAATCGCAACTTTGATGGCCTCAATGTCTTAATACATTCCATGGATGTTAATTGTGATATAGTAATCCTTTCCGAGTGCTGGTTAAGTAAAGTGACAGATATTCCTGTATTAGCTGGCTTTACCTCAGCAAGATCCTCATTTAACAACCAAAATGATGGGGTGGTAGTTTATGTGAGTTCGGGTATGACTCATAAGTTAGTTGAACCGGTTTTCCAGGACGCTAACTGTCTTATTTTGAGGCTAGGTCTAGATACAGCTATTGTTGCAATATACCGTTCACCCTCAGTCAGAAATATAGAGAATTTTCTTAGCTCTTTAAATGATATTTTAGAATCCCTGGCGTCAATAACAACTGTTGTAGTGATTGGAGATTTAAATATAAATATTAGACCAGATAATAATGACCCAAACTCTGAAGAATATTTAAATACAATGGCTTTCCATGGTCTCCTACCTGCCCACGTTCTCCCCACTCGCATTGAAAACTGCCTGGATCATGTCTTTTTAAAAACAGACAGACCCTCTACAACTTTGGTTCTGGACTCATACTTTACTGATCATGCACCTGTCCTATTTTGCACTGAACGAAACCCTCCTAGTGCTACAAAACCTAAATGTATGAAAAGGCATTTAAACTTACAAGGTATTATAAGCTGCCTAGAAAAAGCCGATTTCTCAGTTGTTTTAACTAGTACAGATCCCAATCAGAGTGCGGAACAACTCATCTCCATTATATCAGACGCAATAAACCAACACAGTACGCTAAAAAAAGTCCCTAACAGGAAGCAGACTATTAAGCCATGGATGACCACTGGCCTCCTGAGGTGCGTGCGTAATCGGGACCAACTCCATAAAAAAGCAATGCAAAATCCTAAAGACCTTACTGCTAATCTAATATATTCTAGATACCGAAACTACTGTAACAATTTACTGAAGACTGTTAAACGCAATTTTGACCAACAAGAACTCCTAAAGGCCAATGGTAACCCCAAAGCAACTTGGGATGTCATAAAAACTATCAGCTACAAGAACACTTCACCCATAAGTAAGTCAGGAGAACTCCTTAATATGTGCAGCGATCCAAACTCCTCTGTCAATGCTATAAATAAGTACTTTGCAAACGTTGGAGTGGATCTTGCTAGGCAGGTTGCACAGGGTCAGCGTGTAATTCGCGGAAACTTTGAGTTTGACAGCTTAGTGAATTCTCAAGGTAACTCATTCGTATTATTAGAAACGAATTTCTCGGAAATAGAAAATATAATTATGGAATTAAAACATAATTGTGCAGTAGGTCATGATGGAATACCAGCCTCAGTTATTAAGACGGCCAGACATGTACTTGTTCCATCAATAACGCATGTTTGTAATTTATGCATCTTAAAAGGGATTTTCCCCGACAGTTTTAAGAAGGCATTAGTCACTCCAGTATTTAAGGGTGGGGATGGTGACCGTGTCGAGAACTATAGGCCTATATCTGTACTCACCACACTGTCCAAAATTATGGAGAAGGTCCTGAACAAAAGATTGCTTAGCTATCTTGAATGCAACAACATAATTGCGCCAAACCAATACGGTTTTAGGAGAGGCGTATCAACAGAGGATGCTGTTCTTGAACTGACAAGCCAAATTGTTCGGAATCTAGATTCTAGGACTAAAACTATAGGTATATTTCTTGATTTAGCCAAGGCTTTCGACACGGTCTCTACTCCGATCCTTCTACATGGTTTAGAAAGCTTGGGAATAAGAGACATCGCTCTAAATCTCTTTCGAGACTATCTAACAAACCGTAACCAACGAGTTAAGGTAGACAACTACATCAGTGGCGATGAGAATCTAACCTTTGGCGTACCACAGGGCAGCGTGCTGGGTCCCACCCTTTTTCTTCTATTTGTAAACAGATTGTGCCAGCTGTCAATCCCAAACTGCAAGATACTCGTATATGCAGACGACACTGCGCTTATCATAAGTGGAGAAACATGGGAATCTGCTCACCACGCAGCCGAAAATGCTCTTGGCATAGTGATGGACTGGCTTTCACTGAATTTACTCACGCTAAACGTCTCTAAAACCCACTATGTCCCTTTCTCAGCGAACTCTGCTACACAGCCTAGTATGCCAGACGTTAAAGCCCATAGTTGTCACCCTACACTGACCCCTTGCAGCTGTCCTACTATACAAAGAAGCTCTTGTGTTAAATACTTGGGGGTGCACATCGATAACACATTGAGTTGGCATAAGCATATCAGTGTGACAGTTGCGCGTGTTCGTAAGCTAATGTTTCCTATGAAAAAACTAAGAGGAGTAGTTGCCGACCGACTGTTAAAAACTATTTATTTTGCCTTGGCTCAGTCACTTCTTACCTATTGCATATCTGCCTGGGGTGGTACTCATAAAACATATTTACTTAGCCTTGAGAGGGCACAAAGAGCTGTCTTGAAAGTCATGCTTCACAAACCTTATCGGTACCCGACTACCCAGCTCTATAAAGACGTATCTGTACTCACTGTCCGACAGCTCTGTGCACTTAACATCACTTTACGTGTACACTCATCATTGACCTATGACCCAAGGTTCCTGGAGCAAAATAAAAGACGTAAAGATCCTGTATGCCCACCTGTCACCACCAAAACTGCTCTGGCGAGGCGAAGCTACCCGTGGCTTAGCAGTCACCTTTATAACATCATAAACGAAACCTGCAACGTATATCCCTTACCCAGATTTAAATGTAAAACTGTAGTTAGTAGTTTTCTCCAAAAGTTAACGTACGATGAGACTGAACAACTCTTTGTAAAAAAATCTTACGAACGCATGTAAAAACAGATTTAAAGAGCTGTTTTATTATTTTATTATATATTATTTTATACCGTGTAATATTCCAAAAAAAAAAAACAAACACACACATACACCCACACACACACGCATACCCCCACACACACACATATACACCCACACACACATACACATACACTCATTCGTTGCTTACATAAATTTTAATAAGTGTTAATGTACTTATATTAAACTAAGTTTATGCTTACCAAAACTCCTACAAGGTGCAGCAAATTGTAAATGAACTGTAAGAGGAAGGCGCCTGTGTCTGTAACACAGTTTATACTAGCACAGACACAGACGTTCACTCTGTCTCAAATAATGCATAGTGTTGTACATCATATACTGTCGTTTTTATGTTTGATTGAGATGGAAAAAAATGTATTTGGCTTTTTTGATAATAAACTTTATTATTATTATTATTATTCCATTTATTCATTTTATGTACATATTTTTACATTTTTAAATATTATTCTATAAAAAAATAAAATAAAAAAACATTTAAAAATACAAAAATAGTAGCCCACCGGTATCGGGAACAGGGTCCAAGCTACCGGTGGTCAGGGCTCCTGAGAGAGGAACCTCCTAACTATACGCGCCGTGTCCAGGAGTACCGCTTTCTGGATCAAGCCCTTGATCCAGCTGCCCAACGAGAGCCTCTTCAGATGTTCGTCGAGGCTCTTGGCTATTATGCCATTGGCCGTAACGACTATCGGCACAATGATCGCTGTATTCACGTCCCACATGTCGACAACCTCGCGAGCCAGATCAAGATACTTGCTTTTCTTATCTCTCTCAGCCTTCACGAGGTTCTCGTCATGGGGGACCGCTATATCAACAATCATTGCGCGACGCTCTAGTCGGTCTATCACCACTATGTCAGGCTTATTGGCAACAATAGTCCTGTCAGTGATGATAGACCGATCCCAATACAACGTGACATTGCTATTTTCGAGAACTGGGTCGGGCACATACTTATAGTAAGGCACTTCCGATTCCACAAGATTGTATTTAAGAGCAAGTTGCTGATGGATAATCCTGGCTACAAGGTTGTGTCTATGCAAATAGTCTCCGTTAGCTAGACTAGAACAACCGGACATAATGTGACGGATGGATTCCCCCGGTCGGTGACATGCCCGACAGATGTCAACCGTACCGTCTTTCACAATGTATTTCCGGTAGTTGTTTGTCATCATAACTTCGTCCATTATCGCAAAGACAAAACCTTCGGTTTCCCCGAAAAGGTCACCAAATCGCAGCCAGGCCACGGACGCTAAAAGATCTACATCGGGGCCATGTAGGACCCGGTAGAAGCGTCCGTGAAGCTCCTTGCTCTGCCATACCTCCCTGCGGTCATTAGTATCTAATACTATAGGTTTGCGCCAGTTCTCGTTAGCCAAGGAGAGCGGGGTAAGGCCCTTATCCACTGCTACCACATCTCGATGCATACCCACGTCAGCGGCCTGGAAGTATTCCCTAAGACTGCATACCTCGCGGTTGTGTAGAGTCTTAGCATTTAAAAAGCCACGACCCCCACACTTCCGAGGGATATACAGTCTCATAACCGATGAACGTGGGTGATGCATACGATTTGCGGTAAGCAGCGTGCGGACCCTCCTATCCAGGGCGTCAAGTTCTGTCTGAGTCCATTTGAGTATGCCGAAAGAGTACATCAAGACCGGCATGACCCAGCCGTTGAAGGCGCGCACCTTGTTCCCGCCTGATAAAAGACTATTTAATACTTTTCTCAGGCGGCCAAAGAAGCGTTCCTTCAACGACTGTTTCACGTCAGTTACATTGATGCCTAGTGCTTCCGACATACCCAAATACTTGTAAGTTTCGGTTGAGGAAAGGGATCTAAGGGGTATGGAATCCGAGAGTTGTATTCCCACGGATTCCATAATCTCCCCTCGCTTTACATGCATGACTGCACATTTGTCCACACCAAATTCCATCCTGATGGCGTCACTGAAGGTTTCTGTTACCTTCAGTAGCTTCATCAGTTGCAATTTGTTGGGGGCAAAGAGCTTCAGATCATCCATGTAAAGGAGGTGTGATATGACCTGACCACCTCTCCTCAACCGATAGCCCAGACCTGAACCCTCCAGCAGAGTACTGAGAGGGTTCAGGGCTAAACAAAACCACAGAGGACTCAGACTGTCGCCCTGAAATATTCCGCGCTCGATCCTTATAGGTTCACTGTTTTCCTGAATCTGTCGACATCCTGGATAGTGAAGAACCGTCCTCCATTGCTCCATACATGACGTCAGGAAGGCGCGCAGAGTTGTATCAATTTTATACAACTCCAGCACCCTCATGAGCCATGTATGTGGCACTGAGTCATAGGCCTTCTTGTAATCTATCCAACATGTCGCCAGATCCGTGCGGGTACGGCGAACCTGTTGGCTAATGGCAATGTCTATAAGGAGCAGCTCCTTAGTACCGCGGGACCCGTTCCTACATCCATTCTGAGACGCAGACATGATGGCGTTATTGTCTATATGTTGATTAATTTTAGCTCTCAGAATGAATGTAAGAACTTTATAGACCGTCGGTAAACACGTTATCGGTCTATAATTTTTAGGATCCGCAGTACTACCCGATTTATAGAGCAGGTGGGTTATTCCTGTCGTTAGGAACTGGGGTAGCGACCCTGACTCTAAGGCAGACTGGAACTGAGATGCCAAACGAGCGTGCGACCTTTGGAACCACTTAATCCAAAAGTTTTGCAGTCCGTCTGGCCCTGGAGATTTCCAGTTGGGCAACGGACGGACTGCACGAGCTACATCTTGGGGGCTGATAGTAATTGCCCCCATTTGTGGTATCAGATCGCACGCTTGCTCGACCTCCCGAGTCCAGTCACCCTCGGTGTGACTGACAGGCACCGACCAGATATCGCGCCAGAAAGAACACATGGCGTCATTATCTGGTAGGCGCATATCAGTCACACCTTGGCCGGGTCGCTCCCAAGCCCTATAAACCCACCTTTCGTTGCATTGAAATGTGCGATTCTGAGTGTATCGCTCCACTCGCCGCTTGTACCGACGAATACGGCTTGCCCATGCATAGATCTTCTGCTTCAGGAAGTCGATACGCTCTGTGACGCTGGACAGATAATCTCGAGAACTGATATCAGTCCCCGAGAACGCCCGCCTCACAAAGCGCATCACTCTAGGGCGAGTGTTGCCCTCCCTGAAGCAGATAAGTTTGCCGATGAGAGCTCTAGCCTCACCGATACGACGCTCAATCCTGGACTGCCAAGCTGGTACAGCTGGTCGTGTAGCTCTGTCACTTTTTGGGAATTTGACGTTAGCTACACGACATGCCGCAGCAGCCGCACAGTACAGTATTGAGTGGGTATCGGCAAGGTCTTCGCTGCTATCAAAAACATTTGATAGCTGCGAATCTAGAGCACACACCAGCGCCCTATTTTTCTTATGCATGGGCAGACGAGGTAGTCGAGGTCTAAGCTCAGGCGGTGTGGAGCGATACTCGCTGAATGCACATTCCAAAGCGCTCCTTAAACGTGCATTGCATTGGGTACTCACAGATATAGCCCTGTCGTCGTCATCCTCACCATCATTATCTGGTCGCGGTGAAACACTGGGTTGCAGTTGCACCGCGGCCAGTGGCAAGGCAGTCGAGACACGGCTATTCCGTGATTCATTGCGCAATCTATCAAGTACGGCATCATCCAACATACGGTTACGTTGGATGACCCGCACCTGATCCGACAGACGTTGGGCCGAAACGTTGACAGCTGGCTCAAGCACCTGAAACAGAGAGAGCATCCGACCACGGTACGCAGTCAGGTTAATTCCCCCCTCTGTAGCCCCAAAGTATGCGCGCATGACGTTTTCGTTGATCGATTGCGTCCATCGCATGCGCTGCACACTTCCACCGGGAGCGGGGACCCTGTCAGAGGCCGATGGGCCTCGAGGTCCCAGGCTGTCCGGCGGCCGGCGTCTTCCCCGTCGACGCGCAGGTGGTGGTGTCGTCGGCGGAGAGAAATATTCGTCGCTCGAACTCGACGCAACTGCAATGTCCGGGATCGCTTCACTCACGATTGTAGGTGTTCCCGGCGGCTGCGAGGCGGAGCTGAGCGACGAACCCGAAGATGTTGGGCGTGTGGATAGTGCTCGGGCCTGGCTTCTTGTGAACATGTTTTAATCATCTTTGTTTGTCAAATGATTTTTCATGTTGTGTAGTTTTGTGTTATCGTCACTATTGTAAATTATTTTTATTTTCTTGATTTTTCATTTTATTTGTGTGTTTGTACATTGTTCTATTGTATTTTTCTATTGTATTATTATATTATTTTATATTGGAAAATTTGGAGATGAAAATTTTATACGTCACTCTTGACAGGTCAGGCCATATTATTATTATTATTATTATTATATACGTGTACCGCCATCTGACTGCTCATTTCGAACTAAACGGTCGTGGCGGCCGGTCGTTTTTACGGAATTTGACTTGTTTTGATTTTGCTTTCTTTCCGTAACTACCGCATTTAGTATGTATGTAACGATTCTAATTTACTCTTTAGACCCCATATTTACTTAATACATACTCATATACACTAAAACATAATTTTTAGTGCCTCAAAAAGTGGTCGAAATTTTATGTTTGAAAAACTATAAAAGAAAAATTCTCGTCTAAAACTTTTTAGTACGAGCTCGCGCGCTGGGGTAAGCAGACGTATGTTTTGTTTATACTATTTATATCTACAAAACTATTCTAACATTTTTGTGACGCCTCGTCGCGAACAGTTTGAAAGTTGGACACGTGAAATTTTAGATTTGATCCTAGGTAGATAAAAAAAAACCATGTGTTTATTCGTTTTTGGAAATTCTACCCCTATGGGGATAAAATAGGGGTTTTAACGTTATATGAAATTTCTTCGGGTTGGAAGGTAAAACAACTAAAATTGTAGGTTTAACGTTATCTTTATTATTTTGCCCAAGGAATTAGAATTCCTTCCAACAAATATCTCTCGTTTGCTCCCCTACATCAAAAAAAGAAACCTCGTGCAATAAAATTCTTCAAAAATCTTTAACACACCCTAAATCGTATTATAGGAGTAGTTTTGAAAAACTTGTAACGACAACCTTTACTTTAAAAACAATAATAAAATATAAAATATTAGCTGTTAGTATGTATGCCAAGTTTCAAATATATAAGCCCTACAAATTGCCACCTTTAACATCCATTAGGAAAAAAGTATTTGAAATTACCGGAAATCAATAAACTCATTACTTTTTTTATTAATCAAGAGCGTAAACCTACTATTTCAGATATTTTACCTTCCAAACCGAAGAAATTTCATATGAAGTTTCAACCCCTACTGTATTCCCATTAGGGGTAGAATTTCTTAAACATAATAAATACATAAATTCTTTTTATAAACCAAGAGCGTAAATCTAAAATTTCACGTGTCCAACTTATAAACTGTAGAAATTACATACAAACTTTCAACCCCAATAACAACCAAAATAATTAAACTCATTGTTTTTTTATTAATCAGCAGCGTAAACCTACAATTTTAGATGTTTCACCTTCCAATCCGATGAAATTTCATATAAATTTTCAACCCCTATTTTATAGGGGTAGAATTTTCAAAAACCAATGAATACATTAGGGGCTATTCGCCTCTAACAGGACACAGCTAACTATGAGTGACTCAAAATGTACCACTTTACAACCCAGTATTCTCAACAATAAAAAGCAAACCGACAAACAATACAGCGTTCACTGTGAACGAGTGTCCTAGCGTTTACTATGCTCGTGGAATGCAAACCACGCTCTGCTACCAAATGTTAAATACAGGTCTTCTGGTCCCAAGCCAGGAACTAACGCTGGGGCCCATAGCAGCGTTGGGAACTCCTGGAGCCTGTCTGAACCTGTACCCACGAAACTGCCGTAACGCAGCAGTGGAAAGCTAGGGATTTGCACCCTATTGCGAGAGATACTGGTACCTATACCACAGGTGGCACAAGGGTTGGCGTATATATATTCGTACTTACCTTAGATTCCTGCGGTAGACTGCTGGGCGTCGATCAATCTCGCGCCGTGAGGTTAGGGATAGGAGAATATATATAATAAAGGAAAATAAGGGATAGACTGACGGCTGTCTGGACCGAAGAATCCGGCCGGCGTCCACCAGGCAGCACGTTTCCCGCAAAAGCACTTCGCTGCGCGTGAAAATATACTCTAAACTCACTTTAGGGGCGCCCCACAACGCCGATTGCGAACGGCGGGCGCGACTAACAAATACAATGGGTGAAACACATCTCGATTAGATATGTTTCTACAAGACCCCGACTTCCGCGTGTTCACGTTTAGTCCAGTCAACGAGGATATTTGTTGTATGGAGACTTCCGAAAAATTCTCCCGCCTATGAAATTTGGCATGTGATGAAATTAGGTAATACAGATTACAGATGTAAAATAATCCAACAAATTATGTTACGAGAAGTTAGGTATTTTTACCTAAACATGAAAATTGCTTATAGGGCTCTGTGAATATTTCCTCAGACTGAAATACTTTCTGTATACGTATGTATGTACTAGTTAGAATAAGTATGTAAAGGTATCCAACATTTTTTCGATTTTGGTGATACCCCAAATTTAACTTTTAACATTTTGCGCTATAACTTCTACTGAAAAATTGATCTGCTAATTGTTATTTTTTAATATGTTTTTATTTCCTTAAATACATAGCTTTGTTTAGTTATCCAAAAGATTTTCCTTTTTTAACCATGTTTTTAGATTTTTGCTTAATTATGTAATGTGAAAAATATCTCCGTGCATTTTCATACCTTTATTAGTCATATGATTTTATATTAAATAAGAATTATCAATTATCCAACAAATTTTCGAACGTTCATTATATTTGTTAGGATAGTTCGCTTATTTATGCTAGAGCGTAAGGGTTGACCTTCACTTGACCGCTCGGAGCTGCTTTGCCGTGCATTACTTTTGGAGTATTGTAGGCGGGTTTTGTGGCCACCGTTATTATTACAAATGTTTTTTTTTCTTATTATGCATTTCTTATGTGAAGTCATCTAGTTACCACAAACTGTCAATGTCATGTCATCAATGTTTCTCATTCGATTTTGTACTTAACCATCAAGATTTGAAGGTTCAAAATCGACTGAAAAAGGTTGACTGTAAAAAGGCGTTTAGAAATTTGCTTTATATTTCTAAAGAATATTTATTACTTATACGGATTTAAAATAAACGTTTGATACCTCCTTAAGGACTTTGTAAACTATGCGAAAAAATGGTCAAAAAGTATGTTTAGAAAGACACCTGTTGAGGCGATATCGAGTAAGATAAAATAAGATTATTATTATGTCCCTTATGTAATGTTCTTTTCTTATCGTCTACATTTATTTTTATTTATATAAAATAAATGTAGACCATAAGACACCGGTATCGGGAACAGGGTCTAAGCATGAAGTCCAAGTCTTGTATGCACTAGGTAAGTGCCCCCACGGACAATCCCCGGTTGGTGCAGGACTATTGTTAAATATGAAGACAAATATATTGGGCTATGGGTTTTGGAAGGTTTATTGGATCGATTATCTAAAACTATAGAATTACTATTAGCCCCTGCCTGACCACTGTTGAACTACACGACTATAAAATGGCAGGGGTGACATGCACACTCAATTAATGGGCTACCATAGCGGATAGCGGATCTCCAATCAAGCCAGCCAATTAAGGCAGGAGAGAGATGGGAGCTCTGTGCCCTATCAGTGTTCGCTCCGACCGGCCAAGAAAGGCAAGCCGGAGATGAGGGACACATCGTCGCCACAGCCCACCAGCTCGCCACAAAGCTGCCCTGCGGCATATTATTATTATTTTTACATGACTTTGCCAATCTCGGGACCCTGGGATCCCGATCCTCTGAAAGGCGTGCAAGGGGCTGAATTCAACTCGCAGAGGCCTTGTTAGGCATGTATCGGGAAATGTGAAATCAACCGATGATTATCCCTGTATGCACTACGCAATTGCATCCCCTGTTGGTGCAGGACTATTGCAAAATATGGAGATAAATGTATTGGGCTATGGGTTTGGTAGGTTTGGTTGATGGATTGCCTAAAACTATAGGAGGATTAATGGCCCCTGCCTGACCACTGCTGAACTCATCATCATCATATCAACCGAAAGACGTCCACTGCTGGACATAGGCCTCCCCCAAGCGTCGCCACATTGATCGGTCCCGTGCATCTCGCATCCAGCGGATCCCCGCAACACTCAGTTAATGGGCTCCCATAAACGGTTTCTAGCACTTGAGTGACGTAGCGCCAAGGCTATGTTGCCCATATCCGGAGGTGCTTGAGGAGTGGAGAGGTATACCACGGCTATCAGGACATTCCCGGCAGTACAGTCAAGATCCCTACAAGCATCTTGTTGGGTTAACTTTCTTCCTCCGAGCACGTTTGCTCTTGTGAATCTCCACTCACGCCAGCCAATTAAGGCAAGAGAGTGGTGAGGAACAAGACTTCTCCCAGGTGTTCGTCGAGGCTCTTGGCTATTATGCCATAGGCTCTCACGACTATCGGCACAATTAATGCTGTATTCACATCCCACATGTCGACAACTTCGCGAGCCAGGTCAAGATACTTAGTTTTCTTATCTCCCTCAGCCTTCAAGAGGTTCTCGAATTGAGGGACCGCTATGTCAACAATCATTGCGCGACGCTCTAGTCGGTCTATCACCACTATGTCAGGCTTATTGGCAACAATAGCCCTGTCAGCGATGATAGACCGATCCCAATACAACGTGACATTGCCATTTTCGAACACTGGGTCGGGCATATACCTGTAGTAGGTACCGAAACGCAGCCGGGCTACGGACGCCGATTGGTCTACATCGAACCCATGTAGTTCCCGGAAAAAGCGTCCGTGAAGCTCCTTACTTTGCCATACCTCCCTGCGGGCGTTATTCCACCAGTTCTCATTAGCCAAGGAGAGCGGGCTGAGTCCCTTGTCCACTCCACGTCGGCGTGTAGAAAATATTCTTTCAGTTTGCTTATCTCGCGGTTGTGGAGGTTTTAGGTATTTAAAAAGCCTCGGCCTCCACTTCCGAGGGATATACAATCTCATGACCGACGATCGTGGGTGGTGCATTTGATATGCAGTCAGCAGTGTACGGACCCGCCTATCCAGGGCGACAAGTGCCGTTTGAGTTAATTTGAGTATGCCGAAAGAGTACATCAATGCATAATATATGTATTTGAGTATGTCGGAAGCGTTAGGTATCAACACTAATGACATGAAGCAATTGTTGAAGGAACGCTTCATTCTCAGAATCGTTGAGGCGCGCACCATGTTTCCGCCCGAAAGGCTATTGAATACCTTCTTCAGGCGGCCAAAGAAGCGTTCCTTCTACGATTGCTTCATGTCAGACATACCCAAATAATTAAAGGATTCGTTTGGGGACAGGGACCTCTTGTTTTACGTAATCCGCGATTCCACAATTTCCCCTCGCTTTACATGCATGACCGCACATTTATACACACCAAACTCCATCCTGATGGCTCTACTAAAAGTTTCAGTTACCTTCAGTAGAGATAGAGATATCCGCTGAAGATTGCTGGGGGCAAAGAGCTTCAGGTCATCCATGTAAAGGAAGTGAGATATAACCTGACCACCTCTCTTCAGCCCTGAATTCTCCAGCATGCTTATAGGATTCAGGGCTAAGCAAAACCAAAGTGGACTCAAACTAGCACCCTGGAATATACCTCGTCGATCCTTACATGTTATGCATATTCCTCTGGATATTTAGACATCCTGGATAGCGAAGGACCGTGGTCTATTGCCCCATACACGAAATTAGGAAGGTGCGTAGAGTTGTATAAGTTAATATTATAGTTTTTTATTAGTTTTTGTTTTTTTTTACAGTTGTATTATTATTAGACATTTTGACTGGAAATCGAATTCGAGAGGCGGGATGCTCGCTGCCGGTGGTTCTGACACTGTAGCGTTCAAGAAAAAAGTCTTCTTCTTTTTAAACGCCTTGATCATGGCATCATTTATATATGATTTTCGACATTTCACGTGTCCTGTAAGGTTTGACACTTCCATAAGTTGCGGGAAAAGTCCATCACCTCGTGCCTTAATTGGCTGGCTTGAGTGGAGATCCGCTATGGTAGCCCATTATTTGAGTGTGTAAGTCACCCCTGCCATTTTATCTTTTTTAGTCGTGTAGTTCAACAGTGGTCAGGCAGGGGCTAATAGTAATTCTATAGTTTTAGATAATCGATCCAATAAACCTTCCAAAACCCATAGCCCAATATATTTGTCTTCATATTTAACAATAGTCCTGCACCAACCGGGGATTGTCCGTGGGGGCACTTACCTAGTGCATACAAGACTTGAACTTCATGCTTAGACCCTGTTCCCGATACCGGTGGGCTCTATTTTTTATGTTTTTTTATTAATTTATTTTATATAAATAAAAATAAATGAAGACGATAAGAAAAGAACATTAAATAAGGGACATAATAATAATCTTCTTTTATCTTACTCGTTAACGCCTCAACAGGTGTCTTTCTAAACATACTTTTTGACCATTTTTTTGCATAGTTTACATAGTCCTTAAGGAGGTATCAACCGTTTATTTTAAATCCATATAAGTAATAAATATTCTTTAGAAATATAAAGTGAATTTCTAAACGCCGTTTTACAGTCAACAGCACATTGGGTTATACAAAACTGAAATATTTCTCCAAATGATTTTAAACCTTCAAATCTTAATGGTTAAGTTCAAAATCGAATGAGAAAGTTTGACAGTTTGTGGTAACTGGATGACTTTACATAAGTTTGCATATTAAGATAAAAAAAATATTTGCAATAATAACGGTGCCCACAAAACCCTCCTACAATACTCCAAAAGTAATGCGCGGCAAAGCAGCTCCGAGCGGTCAAGTGAAGGTCAACCCTTACGCTCTAGCATAAATCAGCGAACTATCCTAACAAATATAATGAACGTTCGAAAATTTGTTGGATAATTGATAATTCTTATTGAATATAAAATCATATGACTAATAAAGGTATGAAAATGCACGGAGATATTTTTCACATTACGTAATTAAGCAAAAATCTAAAAAAATGGCAAATAAAGGAAAATCTTTTGGATAACTTATCAAATCTGTTTATTTAACGTAATAAAACCATATTAAAAAATAAAAAGTAGCAGACCAATTTTTCAGTAGAAGTTATAGCGTAAAATGCTAAAAGTTAAATTTGGAGTGTCTCCCAAATCGAAAAAATGTTGGATGCCTATACATGCCTATTCTAACTAATACACTCGTACGTATACAGAAAGTATTTCAGCCTGAGGAATTTTTCACAGAGAGTTATAAGCAATTTTCAAGTTTAGGTAAAAATACCTAACTTCTCTTATCAAAATCTGTTGGATAATTTGATATCTGTAATCTGTAGGTCTTACTTTATCACACTACCTACTCTCACAGGCAGGAGAATTTTTCGGGTTACTTATGCCCCGTTGATTGGGCTAGTTTTAAACTTTCTCTCTCGACTGTGTAGTGTCAGCTGTCAAAATCGTTGAACGCCCGCCGACACGGTGTTGCAAGTAAATATCAAATATCGGGACTAAACATCCAGGTTTTGAGTATTTGGTAAACTCAAATACGTTCCTTATTGTGTATGTCTACTAATACTAACGCTACACCATATGACAGATTTTTCAATTATCCTCCCTTAAAAACTTAACAATCCGTTTTTGCCCCGTTGATGGCCAAGTTTATAGTGCTAACATACGTCCGGATTTGGTACGGCCGGACCACGGATTTGTGGGCGAAGTTAGTACACCCGTACCATAACCAAGCGTGTGTAGAGTGGTCCGCCGGACATTATTATTATTATAGTACTAACACACGTCCGGATTTGGTACGGCCGGACCACGGACTTGTTGCATTGTTTGGAAGGGTGAACCTTAATTGCAAGTCGTATTTGTAATTACATTATTATTATGTGATAAATATTCAATTTACAATGCGATATTAACTGCTACGTAAATTCGATTTAACTGTGAATTTTAAATAAACGGAATAATGGAGCAAACGTAGTTACATATTCTTTGAATGGGGCGAACAAGCACGTCGCTTCACTACTGTAAGCCACAGACTACTTAGAGATACTACGTATCTGTAATAGTGCTTACACAAATCCGTGGTCCGGCCGGACCAAATCCGAACGTGTGTAAGCACTAGCCTCGATGATGACGATGAAGCAGTGATCGTGATGAAGTACCTATTGTATTTGTTTATTGTCTATGGTTGCCTGTTAATAAGGGCCGATTTTACCAATGAAACTAATCGCGATTAGTTCAAACAACACTCAGTTTATGCGTTTATTCGAGATTATAGGTTCATTTTGCGTTTCACCACTACTAACTAAACTAGTTTAAGCTAAAACTTAGTAAAAATTCTTGACGCCGAGTTTTCCACATCTAAATTCTAAGCTCGCTTAGTCGCGTTTAGCCGCTGTCACTTTGTTACATTAATAACCAACATTGATTTGTTTATTTCTATTGCGATTTTTTGTTATTTAGTTAAAAATTAAGATGAAAAGGGCGATAGCACTAGCTTTTGACGAAAGATTTATGATAAATAGTAAATAATTCGTCGTCCAATATAGATATTATTGAATCAATTCACTAATATTTTACTAATAACCAGTAATAGGTATAAATAAATTTCCCCTCTCTTCTGACTTTTCCCTCCCCTGAACTCCTTGTGGCGCTGATGATTTTCATCCGCCACAATAATATAAAATTATGAGCCTTGCAAAATTCTAAACTACCGTCTATTTGTATGTGGTATACAACGTATCTTTAGTGTGTGTGTATTATTTATGTATTTCTATTTTTTGTGTTCCAGTCCCGTACTAATCCAACAAGTGTCAACTGTATTAAGCGAAGAATTTAGTTTTTGTCTACAGTTCCTGGTTTTTTTTCTTTACTAATAAACACTTGCATTAAACTTTGACATTGGCAGAACAGTCGACATCGGCTTTGCTTGCCATATAAAAATATAGAATAGAATAGACATGACCACAGATAACTATATACAAAGATATTACTATATATTTGATGATTCTCGCCACGGGTTTCTTGGAGCGCACGTTGTTCTAGTTTCTTGTGGTTATAATTCAGTTTTTAGTACTTTTGTGACTTGTGTGTAATTTTAACTGTGTTGTCCCTGTGTGTAAACAGGTTTGTATTGGGTACGTCTTCCTTTTTTCCAGTTCCTAGGACAGAAATAAACCACCCGATCCTGACCCGCCAGACATTCCAAACTCCTTAACTCCCCTCCCTTCATCACCGAATCCCCTATCGCAGTTTGCAGATGTAGTCTGCAGCGTGTCTGCCATGGAAGTCCCACAAACTTCTCGCAAACGCCCCAGTAATGCAGAGCTACCTACTCCGACATCTCCCAACAAGCAGCCAAAGAGTCAAATCGGCCGGGTGAGATACTCAGTTGTGGATAAAGGTCCATTTATCGTTAATGTTTCTCGCGTCGAAGCACAGGCTAATGCTGGCACCACTCTTGACCCCGTAAACTTTGGGAAGTTTTTAATTTTAAATAGAATCGCAAACATTATCCGAGACGGAGTGAACAAGGTAGGTAGAAACAAGGTTTCTGTTGAGTTCACATCCCCTCAAGACGCAAACGCTTTTTTGGTAAATGCCTTGTTGGCAAAACATGGATACACCGCTGCAATCCCGACGTTCAATATTACTAGGATGGGAGTTGTTACAGGGGTTCCCTCAGACATAAACGAAGAGGAGGCATTAACCTATTTGTCTGTGTCCTCAGGTTGTGGGCAAATACTCAAAGTGAGAAGAATTAACCGTAAGGTATAGCCCTCGCCAAACTTATTGGCCGCCCTGAAGTTGGCTACAATAGCTGCGCAGTAGAAAATCTCATACAAAAACAGCACCGTTTAGTGCCTCGTGCATCTGGTAAACCAACTTCAGGGCGGCCAATAAGTTTGGCGAGGGCTATACAGGTTGAAGGGAGAGTGGAGTGGAAGCCTACAGAAACCTGTGTGCTTACATTTGACGGACAGGCCTTACCAAAGCGGGTATTTTGCTGTTACACGTCCCTTCCTGTTGAGCAATACATATATCCCACCATTCAATGCCGTAAGTGCTGTCGTTTTGGACATGTTGCAAACGTTTGCAGACTTTCAAATCCACGCTGCAGTAAATGTGGCCACGATCACCCCGGTGATGGTTGCTGCATTTCTGAGGGCGAGGCCTTCTGTGTGCTTTGCTCGGGAAACCACTTTGCTAATAGGAAGTCTTGCCCCGAGCATGGTAGGCAGAAAGCTATTAAGTCTGTCATGGCCGAGAAATCGATCTCATACGTTGAGGCTAGCAAAGCTATCCCGACAGTTTCTCGCAACTATGCCAATTCCACTAAATCACAGTCTTACCGAAGAACCGTCACGCTTAAGCCCAGGACCCATGCCCCACTTTCCCAAACATATGATAAAGCTGCTCATCAGCAAATTGTAAACTCCTCTCAATCTTCACAGTCCAATGGCTGTGCACTTAATAGTAATGTACAGAGCAATAATACTGTTGAACTTCTTTTAAAACTTTTACCTTCTCTTATGTCATCAACTTCTAATAACAATCAATTACCGTCCAACGTTGCCGTTCAACTTATCTCTCTCTTATTAAATATAAAAAATGGAGTCCCACCAAACTTTTCTTCAGTGGAATGTGAGGAGCGTGTTGCATAAAAATCACGACCTCATATTCCTCTTGAATAAATACAAGCCTCTGGCTTGTTCCATAGCTGAGACTTGGCTCACCCCAAGTCTTAGCTTCCGTATGCCACATTTCAATATTCTTAGGTGTGATAGATCCGATGGGTACGGAGGGTCGGCTCTCTTCGTTAACAATCGGGTCTCACTTTCCCCCTTACCTTTGCCCCCTCTTGATGGCAATTTGAGTATTGTAGCGGGAAGGGTTGAGCGCGTCACGGTGTTTTCCATTTATATTGCACATACTCACCCTGATTTTCTACCTTTATAAAGAAATATTTTTACCAATGTGCAGGGTCCATTGATGGTCATGGGTGACTTTAATTGTCACCATTATAGATGGGGATCTGAACGCTGTGATGCCTTTGGTGTAGCACTGGTTGAGATTTTGGACGATTTAGATCTGTGCATTTTTAATAATGGCTGTCCAACTCGACGTTCAACAAAAGAGTTGTGTAGACCTAACATTTTGTTCAGTGGAATTGGCTGCATCAACTCACTGGGAATGTACGACCTTGTCGCATGGTCACTACCATGCGACAAGGTCGTCTACCACTACCCTATTGTCATTTCTTTAATTAATAAAACTTATTTAGAAAAAACTTCTCCTCCACTTTTAAAATATAATTTGTCCAAACCTGATTGGAATAAGTTTGTCATTATTGGAGGATAAAATTGATTCTCTTCCTAATTTAGATTCATGTTTACCAGATCCTTCTGGTCACTACCATGCCAAAAGTTGTTATGAGGGTTTTGTCACAGCTATTTCCTCGTCTGCGGATTCCTCTTTTCCATTGAGAAATAGTGCAAGAAATAAAATCCCCTCACCTCCATGGTGGGATCCCGAGTGCACTTCTGCAGTTAAAGAAAGGAATGAGGCTGAGAGGCGCTACAATGCAGATATGAGCACCAGTAATCTTCTGGCATACCTTCAGATTAATGCTAGAGCCAAACGTCTTCTTCACAAGAAGAAACGGGCTGGTTGGTGTTGTAGAGATGAATTCTAATTGTCTTTGATTTTAGTCTATATTTAAAAGCAAGATAATTTTCAAACGTAGAGTTTTTGTGTTTTGACAATTGTCATGAGGAAAAATTTTATGTCACTCGTTTTTGAGAATCGTTCAGAGCAAGCTGTAATTTTGAGTCGTTATATTTGTAGTAAAGATGTAGTCTTTTTATCAAGTAGTTGTACAATATTGAATAAAATGTATGTGTGAAATGGACTAAAGGCGTCGTTTGTTTTCTACTGGATCCCAATGTTTAACTACTCCTGGAGGGCAGATATCCGTAACAGGTTATGGGCCCAGCACGCTTCCACTGCGCCAACAACAGATATTGATAACAGTGGCCAGCGAAGAACTGCCATGCTCAACAAAATGTCTATGAAAGAGATCACCGACTTGATGTCTACTGGTACAGTTGCTATGGATATAGTAGGAAGAGGCAGTGAAATCTCTAAAGTAAATGTGACTCCAGACTTGAACACAGTAAATATGTTCTGGGTGTGCAAAGGCGATGCTTTCGATGATGAGACTGAGAAGGTACTGAACAAGGTAGCTGGTGGTATTGAAGATTGACTTACTTAGAAGCACGGTGGATTCCACTAGTGTAGTTAACACTTATTATGGATAGAAACTTTATATAGTTTTAGGTAATTTGTCCGATAACACAATTTTACACAGTTTTTACAGTCACTTGACACTGACACAGAATTCGAAAAAACAATAGTCTGAATGACTTTGAATGTTGAATATTGACCAAAGAGATTGTTCATGATTCAGAAACAATCTTTTTTATTATTATTATTATTTATTTATTTATGTACACACAAAAGACTTAAAAGAGAAAATACATATAAAGATAGAAGAGCACAAAGGTGCTGCTTATTTCTAGAGAAATTTCTTCCAGCAAACCTGCGATAGGAGAGTTGGATAAGAAACATAGACACAGTGTGTAAAAATACAAGGAAAGGTAACTGTAAACCTTAACTAACATAAAAATAGTATATAATAAAAATAATACTATAAATACCTAAAGATTATTATATATAGGAAAAAAAAATACATAACTGTAAAACTTTTTTAACAGTTACCAAAACCAATTGTTTACTGCAGCTATCATTTGTCGTATCACAAACGCAATAGAAGTTAAAATCGTTTGAATGAGCTGTAAAATGGGCTAATTTAAACGTCTAATGTTATCGCAAATTGAGTATAGGGTACATTGAGATCAGACTTGGGATAAAACAAAAACGAGACCTGGCAATACTAGCTATGACATTAGCGAACGTGTTGTAGCATCATGTGGGGTGTTGTATATGTGCACGGTGCGCGTCGGGTGTCGACACGTCGGGTGGCGTGGGGTCGCGTGGGGTTTCAATAATCTGTTTCCACCTTAACTTTAGACGTTGGCAGAATAGTCGACATCGGCTTTGCTTGCCATATAAAAATATAGAATAGAATAGAACTACTATATTTGACATGCATGTATACGTTACGTTAGTATCTCTAAAGGTGGAAACAGATTATTGAAACCCCACCCCACGCCACGCCACCCGACGCCTTCTGACGCATTGAAGTACTAATCAAACCCATACATTTAGTATGGTCAGAGACACATAGTCAACACGCCATGCGATCACACGCGTTCCCACGTGTCAACACGCAGTCGGTTTGGATCAGCGTGTTGCCGGGAGTGGGGGAACACACGCCACCCGACGTTTCGACACAGTGTGTCTCTAGTTAACACCCGATCCCACGCGTCAGTCAGTCGAGTGATGCCAACAAAGGGAAATTTACCCTAATTTAGAGTAAAGTTTCATCAGCACTGTCATTTTTAGGGTACAAAATCGGTAAGGGTAATTTTTATGTTTATGCTATAATAGAAATTAGTAACTTATTTGAGTCAAATTTGCAATGATATGGACTTAAGTTTAAATATTTCCCTTGAACCCGCAATTTCTTAAAACTTCTTTTTAATATATCATAGTTTCAATGAAGTAGTCAAATACTTGGTGTACAAATCCCAAAAAAAAAACAGTTTTTTTTATGGTTTCTATTATTGTTAAAGTAAAACTGGTCTGTAATTATATTATAGATTATAATGTCTCGTCTTATGTATAATCTTGCATGAAATGTATCAAATATATATAGAACGGAGAGGGAAAGCAAATTAATAAATAAAAAAAAAAAAACATATAACTTAAAATCAAGACATGTTTCCAAATCTTTTTACAGTCCGTTCAACCGATTTTGGGTTCTATCCTGTAAACATAAGGATGACATAAAAAGCATAAACCTGTTACCAAAACCATCTGTTTACTGCAGCTATCATTTGTCGTATCACAAACGCAATAGAAGTTAAAATCGGTTGAATGAGCTGTAAAATGGGCTAATTTAAACGTCTAATGTTATCGTAAATGGAGTATAGGGTACATTGAGATCAGACTTGGGATAAAACAAAAACGAGATCTGGCAATACTGGCTATGACATTAACGAACGTGTTGTGGGGTGTTGTATATGTGCACGGTGCGCGTCGGGTGTCGACACGTCGGGTGGCGTGGGGTCGCGTGGGGTTTCAATAATATGTTTCCACCTTAAGTAGCAGTCAGTGCTGCCAACTTAGCGCTTTCAGCGCCAGATCTAGCGCTTTTTTTGTTTAATAGCGCGTTTTAGCGCCTAGCGCTAAATCTAGCGCTTTTTGAAACTCTGTACTTTCTTTAGAAAATAGTAGGTAACTGCGCAAACTATTAACTTCCCAACGACGTGTTGAGGCAAATTTCATCCACAGACAAATATAAATTCAAGTCCAAAACTGATCAAGACCAACCTTATTTCGGCGGCAGTAGCAATTATAGTAGAACCACAGATTACTGATAAGTTTTTTTGTTTGAATTTGGCGCCGATTTGGACCAAGTTTTGGAGCAATTTTTTGACAGCGACCATTTAGCGCGTTCTAGCGCTTTTTTAAAGAGCTAACAGCGTGTTTTTGCTTAAACGAGTTGGCAGCACTGGTAGTAGTATATAATAGTAATCTTTGCTAAGTAGTCTGTGGTGATGTGCACTCGCTAGCTAGACTAGAGTAAAAATGTTCTGTGGATGTGCATGACAACTGACAACTCTGGTCTTTGCTTGCGCAGTGCGTTTGTGAAAATATTTGAAATATTGGGTTAATAAACTACGTAATTTAAAGACTACTTGATTTATATTCAATTCAATTATTATATAGAGTGAAACGGTTATATAAGGTAGACGTTGGAACAGTAGATATTATCGGATGAAGGTTATCAGTTGCCAAAGAGGAAAACAAATTAAGGTTATGTTTTGGTGCACCACGTGAATATTGTACCGTAATAGATAAGTGTCGAATTTTGGCCGTTCTTTGTGCTAAAAGTTACGCACTCACTTAAAAATAAGATGGGTCAAATGGACGATGAGTTTTACTCGGGCGTTAACGACGCTAAAGCCAAAGAGCCTGCTGAACGCAATGGCAGGATTATAGTGAGAAATATATCTTTCAAAGCAACAAAGGAAGCTTTGAAAAACCATTTCGCTAAATATGGAACGGTGCAGGAAGTAAATTTACTGAAGAAACCTGATGGAAAGCTGGTCGGATGTGGTTTTATACATTTTACTGATGTTGCTAGTGCAGAAAAAGCCATTGCGGCGACAAACAAGAAGCCATTTCTAGGTAAGATTTAGAACTTAATTATTTTGTCGATGTTGTGTTGGGTAGGCTTCACTTCTGAAAAGCTCCTACAAACCACCTAATTTGTTGGAATGGACCTCAACAATGTGCTCAGTTTGTATGACTCTAATTCACTTTTATAAAGAGTTGTATCTTTAACTTTAGACTAAAGGTTTATCATTGTCAACAGCCTAATAATGTTCCGACTTCTGGTATTCAGGCCTACTCTCTTAGAGAGGGAGTGGGCTATAATCCAATGTGGATTAGTAGATGTCATGTCTTCGAATTTTAGATTCTACCACAATGCTTTCCTTCACCGATTTGAGAGCAGTGGTGATGAAATAAATTACCTATACAAAGTAATGCGCCTGCTCGTGTTGGAACCCACAACCTACAAATCATAAGTTGGGGCCAGAACCAATGTGCCACCACTGCTACCTAGAACTTAAACTGTTGTAAATATCCTTGTAAATTATATTTCTAGTCTTCTTCTTTTCGTGTAAGCTGTTTCCACCTCTGGTGTCAGAGTTAATTAAGCCGCCTCTGGAAAACCCCACAGGCCTCTGACTTGGCTTGGCTTGGCTTGGATATTTATAGTATTGGTAAATAATCCAAAATTTTACCATCTTAATTTGTTTTTTATTTTCAGAGCGCCCCATTCATGTGGCTTTTGCTGTATCAAAAAAGGCATATGTGCAGAATATTGCTGAAAATAATACACGGCAGAGGTTTGACAGTGCAAACTCTGAAGATGATCAGGAACCTTTTAAGAGTAAGTTATTATTTTTGTTTAGTTTTTTTGCAACACATTTCAATACAAATTATGATTTCATGTTTATTTTGAGCCTGTTGTGTCCCACTGCAGGGCAAAGGCCTCCATTCCTTTTTTTCATTTTCTCCCTCTTTTGCTATACCGGGCCAATACTTTAGACAGGAGTCTAACTTGTCATGCCATCTCCTTCTGGGCTCATTGCATCGCCAGTTCCTGTGTTTCAGAATTGAAATAGTAACTAGCTTTTCCTAATTGTGTTGTGGCTTATTGCAACACATTTCATGTTCTTATTGTGTTGGATAGTCCATTTATGAAAAGAGCATAAATGAAAAATGTTTCAAAAATTTGATAAAAAATACCTATTATGGTATTAACCTTATATGATAAAGAATAGAATAGAATAGAATATCTTTATTTCGGACACAAAAATCCATAGAGTGTTAGTAACATAGAAAAACTTATTACCTAGTGTTAGCAACATAGAAAAAACTTATTGCCTAGTGTTAGTAACATAGAAAATCTTATTACCTAGTGTTAGTAACAATCAACCGCCGCACAAACTGCTGCACAATCGGAGAGCCGAAGCTCTCAGCTACAGTTTTCAGGATGCCGTTCCGACTTTCCCTCACTCTCCTCAGTAGCGACGCTGTTTTTTTACGTATAACAGCGTAGAAACCGTCTGTACGGGCTTGCGCAAACATCTCCGATGCGCTACAGTAACGGGGCAGTCTCAACAACATCCTGAAAGCATTGTTATATTGGACGCGCAGGCCATCCAGCGATCTCTTCGTATAATTGACCCATAGATTGCCCGTGTAAAGACTTTGGCAATGAGCCTTGAAAAGTGTTACTTTAACTAGGTCCGTACACCGCGCAAATCTACGGGACAACATATTGCTCCGGACCGCTAGAGCCCTACGCTCCCTCTCAATGTCCACATCGTCCCTGAGGTCGGCGGCAAGAAAATGCCCCAGGTATTTAAAAGTGGACACCCTATTAATTGGTGACCCGTTCACGAGCAACTCTGGTCCTTCTCCACGGCGTTTACCACCGACCTCAAAGACCATGTATTCACATTTTTTTACATTGTATTTTAAGCCATGCGCTGCAGCATAGGCTTCACACGTCTTAAGCAGCTCTCTGATAGCTCCCGCCGACGGACCCAGCAGCACCATGTCATCTGCATAACTGATGTTGTTGATTCTAACCCCATCAACACTGCATCCGACACGCATGCTGCTGAGTGCGACTATGAGGCTATCCACGTACAGGTTGAAGAGCCTGGGGGACGTCAGACCCCCCTGCCTCACCCCGCACTCCAACCTGTACTGCTCAGAGACTATATCATCCCATTTCACATGGTTGCTCTGATTACCATACCAATATTGAAAAAGTCCACATATTTCCGTAGGTACACCCCTGTCTCCCATCTTCCTCCAGAGTATATCGTATGAGACAAGATCGAATGCCTTGGAGAGATCAAGGAAACAGGCGTACACCGGTGTCCCGCGATCTATATAATATTGAACAGTATGCTTGAGACTTAAAATAGCACTTTCAGTTGATAATCCGGGGCGAAACCAGAACTGTGCATCATGAAGATGTATGTAATTACTTAAGCAAGAATCAAGCATACCGTCCAACACCTTTGCTATTATTGTCGCAAGCGAAATGGGACGATAGTTACCTCTGTCCGAGATGTCACCAGTCCTGTTCTTCACAATGGGAACCACGATGGTCTTCATTAGTTTATCAGGTAGGTAGGTGTGGCTTATACACATTGTGAAAAACATAGACAAGACCCGCGGCAGATGGACACCCGCGTGCTTCAGGTGCTCAATGCTGAGCCCATCATGCCCTGGCGATTTGCCTCTGCTCATGCTATTTATGATTTTACGTACTAAAAGCAACAATTTATTATGTTTATTTCACTTGGTTTGGTTTATTTATAGTGCTGTCTACCATCTATCAACTACACAGTAAACATCTTTAAAAATAATAAACAATATTCTTTATTTTTCAGAAGAAAATTCAGAAAGCTCAGAGAAGCAAGCAGAAGAAAAACAAAAGAAAGAGCGAGTAAACCGCAATGCTCGCCTTATAATCCGTAATGTATCATTCAAAGCCACCGAGGAAACATTGAAACAGCATTTTGAGTCTTATGGCGATATTTTAGAAGTGAAATTGCTAAAGAAGCCGGATGGAAAACTTGTTGGATGTGCATTTGTACATTTCAAGAATGTACCGATGGCTAAAAAGGCTTTGCTGAACACTAATATGAAGCCTTTCTTGGGTGAGTGTGTTTGAATGTTCTTACAACCATATTGTACAATAGGGTTTCTTCACTGATCTTATTCTTAAATAATTGTGGTCAAAAGAAGATTGTTAATTTTATAAGTGAATTGTAAGTGTAACGGGACTAGCATTGTTTTGATAGATTTATTATTACACAAAAAATAGTTCTTGATATATTGGCTAGTCAACCAAAGTTCTGGCTTCTTAAGATTTCTCTGTATGAAGAAGAAGCAGTTACTCACGACATTCCATCAGTGGCCCATCCCACAGAAACCTTGCATTTTTCCAGTATAGAAAGTTGCCTTTGGCACTCGACCGACTCGGTATGTGCGCGAACTGACCAACCATCATATAGAGCGAACGGAATGTGGACGCGACGCGATTGGTCAGTCAATCCTTGTGTCAACTAACTAACTAACCAAACAATCGCGCGCTCGGAACGATGCTAAACGATCCCCGCGCCCCAATTCACTACCAAAGAGAGTAGAGACCTATAAAACGGCTTCTGCGCATCTAACGACTCTTGCTAACTTACGAGCAGGGGATTATAGTTGTCTATCACTGAAATATTTTTTTTAATTGGATCAGTCCTTCCAGATTTTACCTAAATAACATACAATCAATTTGACCTCTTTATAATCTATACTAATAATCTTGTTTGTTTGTACCGAATAGTCTCTGAAACTGCTAGACCAATTTTAATCATTTTTTCACCAATAGAAAGTGAAATTATCAAGAAGTAACATAGGCAATAATTTATATTTAACAAAATTAGAGATCCTTAAGAAAATTTCAATAATAATAAATAATGTAACTCAAAGTAGCAAATTTTTGCCTATAAAATACATTTTTTTGGTAGGCGCCCAGAAAAAGATTGATGATACATACAAATTATGTACTACATGATTAAAGTACTCATTATTATCTACAAAAATGTCCTTGAGGGTATATATCTAACTATCATTTGATAGTTAAGTCACAATACCAGCTTTTGTGTTCTAAAATTTAATTAGTTCGCCGGTAGAAAAAAAAGTTGGTTACATTCGTAGTATTCATTCTTATTCAAATAAATAGTTTAACAAAGTAGTATAATGGGTAGGGTAGGTTAGTAGCGTAGGGTAGGTAGGAAAGGGTAGGGTGGGTACGGGTTGACGGGTGCGAAGATGCGGGGGACAGTTATTAAAATATGTAGGGATAGTTATCGCCAATTATCACGCAGTGTCGATCAGTCGGCGAGATAGTTTTTATAAGAATAGTTTTAATTTCAGTAGGTAGTGTAGGTACTCCAGAAAATTAATTTTAATATGTGTTTTGGCTTGCTTTGGCTATAACATCAACCTTTTTCTTGCAGGTCGTCCAATATCAGTGGACTGGGCAGTAGCTAAGAACAAGTACATGCAGCACGTAGTGAACCAGCAGATGGCGATGGAGGAGAACATCAAGAAGGAAGAGTCAGACAGCGATGATGATGATGCCAAGCCTCCGCTGAACGTCACCAGTGAAGATGTTAAGGATGAGGTTAAGAGTGAGAGTGAGTGTTACATTCTTTAATTTCATGATGCTTAAATGTCAGCTCACACCGAGACGCGACAAGATAAGACGCTGTGCAGTCTATATACACAGGAAATACAGACAATCCTAGTTAAGTAATTTCACCGGAATTACGTAGGTTGTAGTCTTACTTATTTTTCAAACCTTTCAGCTCTGCCCTCGGCTATTCAGCCACAATTGAATAAGTAATAAACTCGCTCCGAGCACAACGAAAATTAGGCAAAAAACTGATTTTTGGGCCCTTTGACCCATTTTTTTTGCTGTTATGGTATTTATATGGAATTTTCGGGCAACATTACTACTTCCATAATTAATATAATGCCGGTGAAAATACTTAAATAGAATTCTCTTTCGCAGATTGGCCTCTAATTAGTTATTTTCCTGGCCTATATTGATAATAGCGATTAATAAATCTTTTTATCAAAAAAAAATTACCTTTTTAGTGTTTTGCTGTAGAAGTCGGTTTATTTTTTGTGAAAAAGATTTTATTACTCTCATTTAAGTTTTATGATAGGGTACTAAAAAGTGAGTATAAAAGTTTTATCACGATTCGATAAGTAAATTCGGATAAATGCGTGGACAAACATACATACATTCATACAAACAAACGTTATTGTGCAATTCCAACAATATTACTACGGTATAGTCCTCGCCAAACTTCTGGGCCGCCATGAAGTTGGTTTACCGGATGCGCGAGGCACGAAACGGTGCTGTTTTTGTATCAGATTTACTACTGCGCAGCCATTGTAGCCAACTTCAGGGTGGCCAAGAAGTTAGGCGAGAACCATACATACGTGTCGAATTGATGACATCTTTTTTTTGAAGACCGTAATAAATAAAATGATTTTAGTCTAGCATTTTGTGTTGACGCCAAACAAACAAACATGGAAATTAATTAAGTACCTAAAGCGTAGAATGATTTTAGCGAGTTTGATCTTCGTTGATATTTCGGATAAAAAGATACTAATTTCAAAAGTGATAGAATTATAATAAATTCGGATTTTAAATATCGCAAGGTGTATTAAATTCACTCATTGAAATACGTACCTTTTCGTAAAGTAAATAAACTTCTATATTGTATGGTTATCTTAAAAAGTGAATGCAGATCCCATCTCGGTGTGAGCTAACCTATGCTAGGATATTGTTTCATTAAAGGTCGTATCATGTCATTTAGTTGGTGATTTAGGAACTTTACAGCCTTACTTTAAAAAAATCTAATAATTATTAGTTTTTTGTATATTATACTAATCACCCTTACGGAACATCACATGCTGGAACTGCAATCATAATAAAGGATAGCATCAAGCAACACGTTCTCCCAAGCTTTAGACAGGCACACCTACAGGCTACTGTTATATCAATTGACGATTGGCAGGGCCCACTTAACATAGCTGCAGTGTACCCTCCGCCTCGGCATCGTGTTACAGAACAAATGTTCAACGATTTTCTTAACACGCTTTGAGGCAGATATATCGCTGGAGGGGATTGGAACGCCAAAAATACCCACTTTTGTATACAGACCTGACATTCCTTTGATGATGAAAAAATCGATGAGGTCGGGTGTTTTATTGGGGTCAGTTGGCCAGTGGGTTGGCTCCCCTAAATGAAGACACAACCAATCTAATTAAAGCCCAGAGGCTGATTGCAGATGAAAAATGAGAGAATTTTTTTTATTAGTTTAAACATTCATTAGGAGGATCTTAATTCAAATTAAATAAACAAAGCATAATATTACGCCTGAAGGGTTAGCAATGATACACGCACAGACATAAATCTAACTACATAACGCAAATCCCTCGATCTGTATGAAAACCAAGCGTGTCACTTTTTCACAAACAATTTAAAAACAAATTTACTTACCAATGAATGAAAACATTTCCAATGCCTCGGCCAACTTTTTCTATACATTCTTTACAGCTCAATATGGTATAAAAAGGCATTTTTCTCGATTTCGGTGGATTACCGGTGCCGATAATGCTAAATGAAAAGCTCAGCTTACGATCATTGATCGTAACTTTAGTCCTTTTTTTGGCACGCGACGTACATACAATTCATCTAGTTTTTTATTTATTTTTATTTATTTATTTGACACCAATAAGTACAACATCAAGTTAGATTTATGTCTGTGGGTCACGCCTTAGTACATCCACATTTCGCCTCTGAATTTGAATTAAGAATCAGCTCATCAGTGCTTAAAGTAACCATAATTATGGTAAGAAGTTACAATATATAAAGTTTTTGCCAGTGGCCTCCCAAGTCGTAATGCTAAGTGTCCTTACTGCGGGATATGGCCTACCTGTGGTTCAAGTTTCGTCCAAATTGGTTCAGCCATTCGCGCCTTCACTCTCCTGGCCCACATTCCATAAGAATCACAAAAAATTTCGCGATTATGCCGCTTTGTATCTGTGAAAAAAATATCGTAATCCCACTAATAATTGCAGAATTATTAGTCACATTACGATATTAATTACCCACTACATACAAACAAACAATTTAACCACTTCAAAATATTTTTATTATTATTATAGGCTCGTGTTTGACCGATGATGTAGTCGACGGTAAAACACGCTTGCCTAGAAATAATATATTCACTCTTGATGTAAGGGTCCAGAAGGATACACAGACTCCAGCAGGGAATTTCACTCCTTAGCTGTACGCACAATGAAAGTATTCCAATATTTTTTTCCTTTTTTTCCAGGTGATTCAGACGCAGACTCTGATGAAGAAGGCAGTGAGTCAGAGAGTGATGATGATGGAGATAAGAAAGATGATCTAAAGAATGAATCGGACGAGGATGATGATGATGATGATGATGATGAAGAGGACAGTGAACAAGATGAAGATGACGGCAATGAAGATGAAGACGAAGATGATGAAGAACCACAAGCAGATGTGAAACCAGAATATCAACGGTGGGTTTTAAAGAGTATTTTTGTGGCACAGTAGTAGCACGGGGTCTCAGCGCTAAGAAAGAAAATTTGGTTCAAATAAATCTCACTAGATGGCGCGATATGCACCGATCAATGTGTGTAAAATTAAAATTTTCTGGAATTGAACATAAAAATTGTATGTTCTTGTTTAATCGACTCTCCTAATTACAAAGTTATGGAACATTGGGCTCTTAATTCACATTTCAAAGATTATCTGAACGGATCATTTAAAATTGATGCCAATAGATGGCGCGGTTTTAAATTTCTGAGGAATTCCTCTCGAGTGTTTAAATTTGCATTGTAACATAATACTAAAAACGCGCAAAAAATACTATAAAACAAACCTTCACTGTATTTAAAGAAGAAAATATTCTAGAACCGAGTAAACCCTTTTACTTGCAAGTTGCTGCTAACACCATCTATCTATTGCCGTGGAACGGAACCGAACGCGACTGATTGACAAAAAATAATCGGTTTAATCAGAAAAAAACGCTAGTTACGTCGGCACGGTTTCTTTGTATGGGATGAGGCATCTGTATGCTAGTATTATATTATTTGTGGTAAGGGTTAACTAACCAGTCTTTTAAAGAAAACTTTTTCGTAAAAAATAAACACGTTTCCAAAGCAAAACACAAAAAAGAGTAAAAGTCTTTTATCGTTTTGCGACACCGACTTCTGAAACAAAAGTTATTTTGGATTTCGGTTTATTTTCTGTTTTTTTTTTTATATTTTTGATTCATCATGACACCATCACTAGAAATGAGCAAGTTCTATAGTGACGTACCGAAAGGATTGACAAAATACCCATAATAATATAGTTATCGCTAAACTTCTTGGCCGCCCTGAAGTTGGCTACAATGGCTGCGCTATAGTAAGTCTCATACAAAAACAGCACCATTTCGTGCCTCGCGCATCCGGCCAATTTCAGGGCGGCTCAGAAGTTTGGCGAGAACTGTAACTTAATTTACACATTCTTGCTGTGTGTCGTTAAGTAGTTCGGTTATTTGTTCCATATCTTGACAACTGCTGAACCGATTTTGATGAAACTTGTACTATTCCCTAAGTTGAGAGAAACTTAATCCAATAAATAAGTATCACGATCCGATTACTAGGTTCGGAGAAATGCGTGGACAAACATACATACTTATACTTACGAAATTTGGCACAGGTAACAAAATTACATACATACGTGTTGAATTGATAACCGCCTACTTTTAGAAGTGGGTTATCTAGCTGCCTCTTTAGTTCAATGATCGCAAGCGATACCTTTAGATCCTGGGTTTGTTTCTTGGATTGGATAAAGTTTTATTAGATTTTTCCATCTGGAACTTCTCAGTGGTAGCCAAAAGTCTAGATTTGAGTCTGGTTGATGGCAATAGGCTTGCCTCATTACACGGGTCTTGAGCCTCCACAAACAGACTGCTTACAGCAGTCAGTGCCGACCGCTTAAAGTTGCAGCGGTCTTTGTTTGGCATCAGCGTTTCCAGTACAAAATTGATGTTCACAGTACATCAACCACTTTTGCAGTCCCAGCCGAAAACTGCAGATTGCCCATAGCGATCGCTTGAAGCTCTTGCTCACTGTTCCTAGCAGTCCATCTATGGATGCTCAGAAATTGGCTAAATGTATTCGTACTATAGGGTACACTTTCCCCGGTATAACTAACTTAACTTTTAAATAACATTTTACAGGATAAAACTGAACGACGCCGAAGACGGATGCACAGTCTTCATACGGAACATTCCGTTCAGCGTGGACAACGCACAGCTGCGCGAGTTCGCGGAGAGAGTAGGGCCCGTCAGGTACGCGCTGGTGTGCGTCGACCACCTGACGGAGCACTCGAAGGGATCCGGCTTCGTCAAGTTTGTGGTGAGTGACACCTCAGCCTACCCAGTGTGATAGATATGATAGTACGAAGACGTCAGGTACGCGCTGGTGTGCGTCGACCACCTGACGGAGCACTCGAAGGGATCCGGCTTCGTCAAGTTTGTGGTGAGTGACACCTCAGCCTACCCAGTGTGATAGATATGATAGTACGAAGACGTCAGGTACGCGCTGGTGTGCGTCGACCACCTGACGGAGCACTCGAAGGGATCCGGCTTCGTCAAGTTTGTGGTGAGTGACACCTCAGCCTACCCAGTGTGATAGATATGATAGTACGAAGACGTCAGGTACGCGCTGGTGTGCGTCGACCACCTGACGGAGCACTCGAAGGGATCCGGCTTCGTCAAGTTTGTGGTGAGTGACACCTCAGCCTACCCAGTGTGATAGATATGATAGTACGAAGACGTCAGGTACGCGCTGGTGTGCGTCGACCACCTGACGGAGCACTCGAAGGGATCCGGCTTCGTCAAGTTTGTGGTGAGTGACACCTCAGCCTACCCAGTGTGATAGATATGATAGTACGAAGACGTCAGGTACGCGCTGGTGTGCGTCGACCACCTGACGGAGCACTCGAAGGGATCCGGCTTCGTCAAGTTTGTGGTGAGTGACACCTCAGCCTACCCAGTGTGATAGATATGATAGTACGAAGACGTCAGGTACGCGCTGGTGTGCGTCGACCACCTGACGGAGCACTCGAAGGGATCCGGCTTCGTCAAGTTTGTGGTGAGTGACACCTCAGCCTACCCAGTGTGATAGATATGATAGTACGAAGACGTCAGGTACGCGCTGGTGTGCGTCGACCACCTGACGGAGCACTCGATGGGATCCGGCTTCGTCAAGTTTGTGGTGAGTGACACCTCAGCCTACCCAGTGTGATAGATATGATAGTACGAAGACGTCAGGTACGCGCTGGTGTGCGTCGACCACCTGACGGAGCACTCGAAGGGATCCGGCTTCGTCAAGTTTGTGGTGAGTGACAACTCTGCCTACCCAGTGTTATAGATATGATAGTACGAAGACGTCAGGTACGCGCTGGTGTGCGTCGACCACCTGACGGAGCACTCGAAGGGATCCGGCTTCGTCAAGTTTGTGGTGAGTGACACCTCTGCCTACCCAGTGTTATAGATATGATAGTACGAAGACGTCAGGTACGCACTGGTGTGCGTCGACCACTTGACGGAGCACTCGAAGGGCTCCGGCTTCGTCAAGTTTGTGGTGAGTGACACCTCTGCCTACCCAGTGTGATGGATATCATAGTACGAAGACATCAGGTACGCACTGGTGTGCGTCGAAAAATTAAGTTTGAGAATTACCTATAATATAAAAAAATATCACACAGCAGAACTTGACTCAAAAAGTTTTTCGATCCATAATACATAACACTATTTTCAAATAGAGAATGTTTTAAAAAAACTACTACTGTGAGTTTTCACGACTAGCTACCGTAAAGTTAAAATCTACAAATAACAAAATTCCCTTCATTACAGGACAAGGAACACGCCGACACCTTCCTCTCGTTACCAGCAGACCAGCTCAAGTTGGAAGGTCAGACGCTGCAGGTGAAGCCGGCGCTCAAGAGAGAAAACCTGCAGAAAGGGAACACCAAGGAAGCCAAGGACAATAGGAACTTGTACCTGGTGAAAGAAGGAGGTATAATATACTGGTTTATAAGCAGTGTTAGGGTGCGGTAGAGCCATTAGTAGTTTTGTAGTTCAAGAAAAGCTACTGCAATTAAACTGGCCCTCAAAATTTACTTACTTGTGCGGGAACTCACGGCACGCTGCAGCTAATAATAAAAATTATTCATTAAGAAAACTTTTTTAAACAAGATTTTCTCGTATTCTTCTCAGCAAACCCTTTCATTTGATACCTATGTCATGGCAGTGCACACAAAAATAATGAGTCCGCCATCTTGGGCCGCCCGCCATATTGGATTTAGAATGACGTCACTTAGCTAACCATGCATTGTCATTCAAACTAAATGTGTATGCAAAATTTCACCTTAATCAGTGGAGCACACTGCTTTAAAATTTAGTTGCAAGATTTGACCCGAACAAACTTACATACATACATACATTGCAAGTTAAATAAAAGCTTGTAAAAATAGTTGCGGTCTCTAGACAGAGATTTATTGACAGGACTAGACAGTCTTGTCAATAACGGGGCAACAGTTCTTCATACCTCGGCTAGTTGATAGATTTTATTGAAGAGAAATGTCTAACACTATGTGGCTAGTTGATGCTGAAATGGTTTTCCCCCCAAAAATAGGACTAAAACAGATGTGATTGTTGGAAAGAGCACTACATAGTTTTCAAAAGGTCCTAAAGCTTATACATAATATATCATGTTTACAGTGGTGGTAGCAGGAACAAAGGCTGCGGTGGGCGTGTCAGCCTCCGACATGGCCAAGCGACTCGCGCTAGAACGCAGCAAGACGCAAATGTTGAAGAATCTTAACAGGTACGTTTTAACGAGTAGCATTCGCTTAATCGCTACAGCCTTCATTTGTGATCGATTGATAGCAATAGGATCAACCCTGACACATAGGACTTAAACATTAAACTAAATAATTTACATAACTGTACTTCTAAAGTGTTTCTTTTTTCGAACTGTTGGTAAACGTAATAATAATATTTTTATGATTTTTTCCATATTTTTTTTTTGTGTACTATATAATCCCACCGCACTATTCCAAATAGGAAAAATAAAATATATATATATATATAAACAGAAAGCGAAGACGCGGTAGACCCAACAAGAGATGGAGCGACGACATATCAGGCTTAATAGAAAAAAACATGGAGTAGACTAGCTAGAGATAGACCAAGATAGAGACAGAAAAGGAGGCTTTTACCGCACTAGGCGGTCCATATTATTGATGATATAAATCTCAATAATTTTAATGTATATTTTTGGAATAATCTAGGAAATAACATAATAATTTGTTAAATAAGTATAAACCTAACCTACTGGGTCGCCAGTCTCTCACGCCGGTAGTGTATGATTCAGTGCCCATAAATTACTCAAAAAGCGCAAAAAATCTAGGCTTTCTCATGGACACAAACCTCTCTTGGGAGGTTCATATTGCTGATGTGAGTAAGAGAGTCTTTTACTCTTTTCAGTCCCTTAAACGTCTCCAAAAATTCTTACCATTTCACACTAAGGTTACTCTTGCGCAATCCCTTCTCCTACCGCTTATAGATTATGCGGATGTCTGCTTTTTAGATGCAACAGAGGTACTCCTTAATAAACTCGAGCATCTGCAGAACTTGTGCATCCGCTTCATTTTTGTCCTCTGCAAGTACGACCATGTATCGGAATTTCGGACCAGATTGAAGTGGCTGCCGATTCGGCGTCGTCGAGATACCCATATTCTATACCTTCTCTATACTATCCTGCACAATCCAAATTCTCCTCAATACCTTCGTGAACGCTTTGAGTACCTTGTACCGAGGGGTAAACCCTGTCGCACTGCCACTTCTCTTCTCCTTCGCCCTCCACGACACACTTCCAGCTGCTATGATGGCTCTTTCTCTGCTACTGCAGTGCGTCTCTGGAACTCTCTCCCACACTCCCTACGCGACAGCCCTTCTCTGGAGGTTTTCAAGAGGAAGATTAATGATCATTTCCATGCGCAATGACATAATAATTAGTATTTATATAAAACAAGTATGTATTTATGTAAGTATTTAATTTATTTTATTTTTTGGTTAGTCATAAGTTATTTTAAAATTGTACACTGGATCATGCCCTCTATAATGTCATCTTTCTCTGTCACCCTAGGGTTTGTTGTAAGAGAACTCAACAATGAGTTAAGCTCGCCTTTGTACATGTACTTTATTATCACACTGTATGTAATGTTGTTTTTGGTGTACAATAAAGAATTGAATTTACTTATTGTTGCAATCAAATCAATAACACCGCACAGGCGCACACTTTAGTTTGGAGATATTGATCAAATGATATTTTAATGAAATGATGTGCTAATTTATGATTTAGTGTTATGTACTTGCACTTTAGCTAAATGAAATTGATTATACATTTTATAAATGATGTGGTAATTTGTTATGTACCTGGAATGATACTGTGATCTAATTTTAATGTAAATTTTATTTAATGGATTTCTATATTCTTTTATTCTCATGATGTGCCATAGGTCTAGGGTTACATGAATGCACTAAATAATTATTGTACTTCAATATTAGTTAGATCTAAAAAAAAATAATTTCATAAAAACACAACCGATTGCCACATAAAAACACCTCAAAGTGGAAAATAACTTTAAAGTCAGTATCAAGAAACGAAACCAGAAACACTGAAACTTCTGAAATTGAAGTATTTTTTTACTTTGTAGTGTATTTATTTGGAAGCCGGTAACACTTTTTTGTTGTGGTTTACATTAATACATTTTTGTGGTTTATGTCCTCTGAACTAATATTTATTAAAATTATGAAATTTATTTGAGTTTATATGTATAACAATAGAAGTTAGTTTATCACTTAAGGCGTTATACAGCGCAATTCAAAACAAAATAAACGAAAAGGCTAAAATGAAAATGTTAAAGTTTAGGTACAGCACAATAAAATATATCTGTTGGACTGTGTAATTGTCAGGAAAGACCACTATTGCATGGGTCCTTTCGGGCTAAGAGTTAGGCAACTTCTTTGCTTGTATGTAGGGTCACAATGTTACTAATCACGATATGTATTGGAGAATAACGTAAACGACATTACACCAAGCACGTAGTTTGATTTACACGAACAAACGGTAACTCTCACTGTATTTCTCCTTAGGTTTTATCACGAATTCAACTCAATCCAAACCACTATCTTCTTCCTCGATCTCCTGTCTTCCTGTCTATTGTTCGCGCCAAAAACTAGTCGTTAGTGTTATGTCAAGTTTACATCTGTCAAGAGTCATTCGAATCCATATCGTCATAGATACTATTCTCTTCAGAACGAAATCTTTAGAAGTGCCGATATATCTATATAATATAATATAAATCCAAAAAAACATAAAACAAAGCAGAGAAGAAAACTGTAAAAATAAATAAATAACTTACAGAATACAATTATTATTTACAAATCTATCTTGCATCCATCTTCTCAGAAAACCTAAAGCATTCATGACTCACATCTACCCATCTCCCAGCAAACAGATCAAACTCCGAAGCTGATGTCAGAATAATATTAAGCATCGTAAGCGCCGGAACTAGGGAAGCGGGGACCTCGCGGTCTTAGCTGATGTTTGGGCAACACAGGAACAAACAGCCTAACGAACTGCCCCACTAACTCCTGGCAATCGGACTCACCCCGCACAATGCGGCAGCCAGATATAAGCAAGAAGTACTTACGCCTTACTTCGAGATAATTAAAAGTAATGTTCATGTTTATCCACAGATTCGTGTCCCGCTACCGCCTTGTGGTGTCGAACCTGCCCGCGAACTGCGACGACGCGAGGCTGCGCCGCGTGTGCGTTACAGCCGCCGACAAGCGCGCCGTCGTCACCGAGTGCCGCGTCATGCGCGACCTGAGGACGCCCGAGGGCAGCGACGGGAAGCATCCGTATGTATCAGTAACCAGTCGCTTGTCCACCACACCACTACACACTGCACGAGTGCCGCGTCATGCGCGACCTGAGGACGCCCGAGGGCAGCGACGGGAAGCATCCGTATGTATCAGTAACCAGTCGCTTGTCCACCACACCACTACACACTGCACGAGTGCCGCGTCATGCGCGACCTGAGGACGCCCGAGGGCAGCGACGGGAAGCATCCGTATGTATCAGTAACCAGTCGCTTGTCCACCACACCACTACACACTGCACGAGTGCCGCGTCATGCGCGACCTGAGGACGCCCGAGGGCAGCGACGGGAAGCATCCGTATGTATCAGTAACCAGTCGCTTGTCCACCACACCACTACACACTGCACGAGTGCCGCGTCATGCGCGACCTGAGGACGCCCGAGGGCAGCGACGGGAAGCATCCGTATGTATCAGTAACCAGTCGCTTGTCCACCACACCACTACACACTGCACGAGTGCCGCGTCATGCGCGACCTGAGGACGCCCGAGGGCAGCGACGGGAAGCATCCGTATGTATCAGTAACCAGTCGCTTGTCCACCACACCACTACACACTGCACGAGTGCCGCGTCATGCGCGACCTGAGGACGCCCGAGGGCAGCGACGGGAAGCATCCGTATGTATCAGTAACCAGTCGCTTGTCCATCACACCACCACACACCGCACGAGTGCCGCGTCATGCGCGACCTGAGGACGCCCGAGGGCAGCGACGGGAAGCATCCGTATGTATCAGTAACCAGTCGCTTGTCCATCACACCACCACACACCGCACGAGTGCCGCGTCATGCGCGACCTGAGGACGCCCGAGGGCAGCGACGGGAAGCATCCGTATGTATCAGTAACCAGTCGCTTGTCCATCACACCACCACACACCGCACGAGTGCCGCGTCATGCGCGACCTGAGGACGCCCGAGGGCAGCGACGGGAAGCATCCGTATGTATCAGTAACCAGTCGCTTGTCCATCACACCACCACACACCGCACGAGTGCCGCGTCATGCGCGACCTGAGGACGCCCGAGGGCAGCGACGGGAAGCATCCGTATGTATCAGTAACCAGTCGCTTGTCCATCACACCACCACACACCGCACGAGTGCCGCGTCATGCGCGACCTGAGGACGCCCGAGGGCAGCGACGGGAAGCATCCGTATGTATCAGTAACCAGTCGCTTGTCCATCACACCACCACACACCGCACGAGTGCCGCGTCATGCGCGACCTGAGGACGCCCGAGGGCAGCGACGGGAAGCATCCGTATGTATCAGTAACCAGTCGCTTGTCCATCACACCACCACACACCGCACGAGTGCCGCGTCATGCGCGACCTGTGGACGCCCGAAGGCAGCGACGGGAAGCATCCGTATGTATCAGGAACCGGCTTTTGCCAGCCGCTGCTCGCATGTATATGGCCACTACAGCAATGGCGATTTATCTCGAAGAAGGTTGTCAAAATAATGCTCAAATTTCCAAGCATGTTTGAGAAATAGTACATTACTGCAGCGGCCAGCAAAAGAGGCATTGATAGACGAACGTGTAAATGTACACATACGTAAGTCCATCAATGCCTAGTTGTGGCGAAGGCTTGTATAGTACTTTTCTCAAATAATGCGCGGCAATTAAAACTAAGTAGTATCTAGAACTCATTTTGTCAAAATCAATGACGAACAACAATAATTGTTCCCGCGTTAAAGTGTTATTTTTTTTCAATAAATAGCTTTTTCTCAAACTTTATTTTGACAACCATCTTCGAGATAAATCGAAATTGCAGTACTGGCCAAATATATGCGAGCAGCAACCGGCAAAAGTTGTATGAAAATCCATATCTGTCGTGTGTAGCGGCCAAATAAATTACATAGTAAACTCATATCTGTCGTGTAATTTAAAAATGGAACGATCTTTTACTCCGAAACATGGCAACCAAGGAGGTAACTTATCAAAAGTTTTATTTAAATTTCGAACTGACTTGCAAATAGAAAGCTGTTTATTGAAAAAAAAACAAATGAACACTTAGCACGCACTGCGATTTTTATTTGCGCGGATTTTTGTAGTATTATTCCCGCGTGATACACGTTCGTCCATCAATGCCTCTTTTGCTGGCCGCTGCAGTAATGTACTATATATTTGTAAGCCAGTTAGAAATTTAAATAAAACCTTTCATAAGTTACCTCCTTGGTTGTCATGTTTCGGAGTAAAAGATCGTTCCATAGTTAAATTACACGAAAGATATGAATTTACTATGTAATTTATTTGGCCGCAAAACACGACAGATATGGATTTTCATACAACTTTTGCCTGCGGCTGCTCGCATGTATTTGGCCAGTACAGCAATATCGATTTATCTCGATGAAGGTTGTCAAAGTAATGCTCAAATTGCCAAGCATGTTTGAGAAAAAGGTATTTATAAGTCAGAAATGAGTGGAAACGCCGAGAGGGGACGCCGTAGGACATACACGGATCATGTTGATGATGATCTCTAGAAAGGCCAGTTGCTCAGTACTCATAACCGGTGTGTGTGTATGACTAGATGTATGGAGCAAAAGAAGTATGTAAGGATTGTAGCAGGTGACGTTCTGTAGTTTCTGCTTACCCTCTTGGGAATAAGGCGTTAGTTTATCTACGTGACTGGTATGATTTTCCACCAATCAGTAACTTACCCTACAGACTGAATGGTGTACATTCTGGTTGGTATAAGAATTCCATAGCTAATCTAATTGTTATTGTTGTTGCAGATCTAAAGGCTACGGTTTCGCCATGTTCACGAGACATGAAGATGCACTGGCTTGTCTTAGGAAACTGAATAACAATCCTGATATATTTGATAAGAATAATGTAAGTAAAATATATTCATTGCTGAGTTAGATTAAATGTATTAAATGCCCATCAGAATCTGTATAATTCATATCTACACAATCAAGTTCAAATGGCATTACAGATTATTTCTATAACTAATGTATATCTCTTCCTCAGAGGCCCATCGTCTCATTCTCAATAGAAGATAGAACAGCCTTGAACGCTAGAAAGAAAAGGTTAGAGAAATCCATAGCCAACAACCCCCTAGCTAACCAAAATGGAGGCGATAACACAAACAAGAAAAATAGGAAACGGAAGCCGGAAATGGCGCCCGACGAAAGTTATGCTAAGAGAAGGAAATTTGGTCAACTAAATAAATTTAATAAGAATACTAATCAAGAAGATGGTTCTAATAATTTTAATGATAATCAAAGAGGTAGCAGGTTTAATAAAAATAACCAAGGTCAGAATAGATTTAATAAGAATAGACAAGGTCAAAGTCAAGATGGTTTTAATAAGAATGATAATCAAAATCAATTTCAAGACAGATTTAACAGGAATAACAACAGAAACCAAGGTGGTCCCAATAACAACAGATTTAATAACAATAAAAACCAAGGACCCCGCAGAAATGAACCCGGACAGTTTGTAAGAAAACCAAGAGAATTCGAATATGGCGAATTCACAGGATTAACGGCAAAAGAAGGTTCCCAACACAATATGAGGAGCAACCAGAAACTAAAGGCTCAGGCAGAACTCCATAGGCAAACTGTGAAAACTGAGAAGAAGCAAAGTAAAAGAACCCAGATACTGAAAATGGCAGCAAAAGAGAGGATAAAGTTGCCAAAACAGAAGATCAACAAGAATCCTACTAAGAAAAGGAATAAGAACCATAACCGGTCGAAGTTTGATCGGTTGTTGTAAAAATTAAGTTATCTCCCAAGTCTGTTCCATAAAGCAATCCGTGTATGTCTTTACCTATGAAATTGCCTTACCATGAAACTTCGGTTTGGCTTTGAATTGTATTTCACGTACACGCAAATAAACGTTATATGTATGGCATATTATTCTATTAAAAAAATTGTTTATTTATTTGTTTCACTGGATTTTGTTTTTTTATGGAATGTTGCCATATTTATAACCAAGAACTCTATGATTTGTGTGAATTCTAACAACGCGTCTTAAAAAGCACGCAATATCAATTTATGGAGATATCACTACTAACGAACGACCTGAGTGTTTTTGTTTGAATAGCTTACGTTTCGTACGTTCTTCTGTGCATGGCTACGGGATAAAACTAGTAGAGTACAGTCCTCGCCAAACTTCTTGGCCGCCATGAAGTTGGCAACAATTCCTGCGCAGTAGTAAATCTCATACAAAAACACTGCGCCGTGCCTGGCGCATCGGAAAGCCAACTTCAGGGCGGCTAAGAAGTTTGGCGAGTACTGTACATACCTACGTTCAGTAATAAAGTCAGCAGCCTTATTGCGTAAGTGAATTCGGCAAGGCAAAGAGTAACAATCGACCAATCACATGCACGATGAAAGACTTACGAGATTGGTCGATTGTTCATACACTTTGCCCTTTGCCTTGCCGAATTCACTTACGCATTTAGGCTGCAGGTCAAAATCATCGTAAAAACGTCGGATCTGTTTAGATAATCGTTTATTATTAGTACTCCTTTCGTCTTCTTTTTACGACTTCATGTGACTTTCTTCGACGAATTTCTTCTAGCGTGTAGGGAATGTCCAATTGTCTACATTAATAATAATGTTACTATTATTTAGGTGCCTGTTATACTGAGTGAGTTTTTCAAGTGAGTGTGGATGGCCAAATCCGAAACTGAGCAATAGTGAAAAACACTCAAAGGAGTCATGGTGCCGATTTTGATGAAAACTAAAACTACATCATTAGGTTTTTGAAACTTCTATAATAATAAATTTTCCGTACGTCATAACTTCCCAGAAATTGAAATATTTTTTTATTCAAATTCAACGGGTTCTATTTCTGGCTAAGAACAAAGATTTTTCATCCAATGAGGCTGTTTTAAGGCCGATTTCACCAATGAAACTAATCGCGATTAGTTCAACTAATCTCAGTTTATGCAAATACACCGTTCTAATTGGTAGTTTCTCAGCGGTCTCAACCAATCAGAACGCTGTATTTGCATAAAATGAATTTAGCTGAACTAATCGCGATCAGATTCATTAGTGAAATCGGCCCTTAGTTATCATCAAAATTGTCCCCTAACTCCTTTTGAGTGTTTTTCGCTCTTTCTCATCGTTTCGTATTTGGCCATCCACGGCCACTTGGAAAACTTACCCTGTATATTTTTATTCAGGAAACAATAAAACTGACAAAAATCATACACTTTATTACACTGTAAATTGTAACAAACCATCCATTACCAGCCTTGACCAGGTCGTCGCTCCACCTAGAGGCCTTCCAACGCTGCGTCTTCCGGTACGCAGTCGCCACCGCAGAACTTTTTGGCCCAACGGCCATCCGTTCTGCGAGCAATGTGCCCTGCCCACTGCCACTTAAATTTGGCAATCCAATCCGGTTTCGGGAATCCGGTCGATGCGAAACGCACAGGACCGATCAGTGTGGCGACGCTTGGGGGTGGCCTATGTTTAGCAGTGAACGTCTTTCGACTGAAATGATGATGATCCATCATCAAGATGACAAGATGTGCGAAGATAATCACGTACATAATAGCTATTTATGCAACTGTTACGTTATGGACGGTCTTTTAATACGAGTGCCATTTTTCGGTACAAGCGTAGCGCGTACCGAAATAGGTGGGCACGAGTTATTAAAAGAACAATAACGTATAGTTGCATACAAGATTTTATCTACGAAGGTAGGAATAAAGCACAGATATAGACAAATATTGTTATGTTCCCGCCATATCACGAAACCTTCATAACATTTCATGTCTTGATTTTTCTGGTAGTAAATTATTTGTAGCCGCTTTATTTGTTATATTTGGTGGAGTATTTTCAATATCACTTGATGTTAAAGACATTTTTAATAAAATTTGGAATAAAATTTCACTCAGAAATTTTTCCCGCGTCCACTTTTTTTTTTAGTCTTTATTAGGTTTAAGGCAAAGATCTTGTAGCCGCAACAGCCAAATAGTATACGATACTTTTGTTCTAAACTTGTTCCATTTTTAAAAATATCATTCACATTGTCTCGATTTCGAAGTGATATTATAGGTACCTGGCTGTATGTTCAGAATGTCTTTGCGTGTGTTTTAGAATTTATGACGATTCGCATAATGCAACCTGATGTCGTTATGGGTATCATAATGAAACCGCTGTCAATTTTATAATTCGAATATAACGAAACCGAAGTAGATAAATATTTTTTAAAAACCCGCTACTATCATTTTCACCAACCAACGCTCCATTAATTTTTTTACCAACATACCAGAAGTTTATGAAACTGTCACATAACAAAGGTTATTTTACCTTTTACGAAATATTTATTTTACTTAAGACATAAAGACTACGCCCGCCTAAGAAGAACCAAAGAAAAATATGCAATACTTAATGGACTATGTTTTTCTTTACAATAGTGAAGTAATGTCCTATTTAGCTTCAAAATTATAGATTTTGATAGAGAAAAAATGGTAGTTTAAATAAAAAATATATGTTATGTTAGGGGAGTTTGGTTTCCGCACTTGGTCCCTCAAATGGATTTTGTACGTGGGCCATGGCGGCCGTTTGGTGGTTATTCCAACCAGCCCACCTCCCTCCAGAAGTCAATTAGAGCTCCTGGTTTCCTCAAAACATCTGTGTAAGATCTGTGTGACCCGAGGGTTTGTGTTCTTATCTAGGTGACACCTGTGCACTCAAAGAGAACGTGCGCAACGGTTTCCTCGGCCTCCATTCATGCCCTGCACAGGGGACTGTCCGTTATGCCTGTTGTGTAGAAGTGTTTGTTGAGTGAGCAGTGTCCCGTGATGGTCCACGTCACCAGGCGCAGACCATTCCTGTCCAGACGTAAAAGACGTCTGGTAAGCATGCTGTCCAAGGATGGCAGAGCTTCTTTGGATTGCCTACAGCCCGGTGTCGAGGTCCACCAGTTCTCCTCCTGTGTCTGGGTGAATTACTGAAGCCACCTGCGTATTTGGTTGAAAGGGACCCATCCCTTTTCGTACTGTACTGTACAACAGGTTCGGGTCCATAGACCGCCGAGCTGGATCCGCGTTTCGCAAGCTCGTCAGCCGCATCATTGCCTAGCGATCCGCTGTGCCCATTTGATTGTAGTGTCACCGTGTTACGGCTAGATACAGTTATTTGTTCTAGTGCGTTGACATTCTAGTATTAGTTTTGATGTAATTTATTTTTTCGGTAATGATTGGAGGACTGATGCGCTGTCGGAGTGTATCCGTATGTGGGTGTCCGTAACCCTCCTGACTTCTAGGGCGTGGACCGCTTGTATGATGCCCACACACTCCGCCTGATAGACGGTGTTGAACCCTCCTAGTGGTCTGGATATATTTATATTGAAATCGTGTGAGAAGACTCCGACTCCGGTACCGGAGTCAGGTAGTAGTACGCACTACGCACGTGTATAGTACCATTACTCCCATGTGAGCTGCGCTACAGATTAGTACCTAGTTAAAGTTGATATGGTATCCGTGTCAGTCACCGTCTATGTGGTCTAAACTGAACTATCGACTAATTCGATTAGTTTTAGTGTTAATGGTCCATCACTACTGACCAGTCCGTCTGTCTGTTTGTGTCAGTCAAGTCACCAAAGAGTTTTTTTTACTTTTGACTTTTGGTCACGTCAGTCCAGCGTTGCCAGAATGTAACTTTTTTACATTTTACGTTACTTTTGACCTTCTCATGTAACTTTTAGGACATAATAAAAAATATCGAAATATTTTCCAGCAAACAAAATTTATTCGTGAAACGGAACACATCTAAGAAATTTATCGTTCGTCTTGTCGCATCTGATTTTGTGACACACAAATTGACGTATTGCATGTTATTAACTCACTCACGTGTGTTTCTAAATCTTCCATCCCGCTTACTCCGGTGAGCGAGTGAGCGTATTAGTATCATTTTCCACATAAAATAAGCTAATGTAACTTTTCTCATGAAAATGTAACTTTTTGAGATGTCTCATCTCTTGTAATATTTGACTATCTGCCACTGGCAACACTGGCAGCATTGCCAGAACGTAACTTTTGTTACATTTTACGTAACTTTTGACCGTCTCACGTAACCTCCATGTAACACGACTCAAAATGTAACTTTTACGTAACTTTTAGGTCTTACTCGAAATATTAAAATAAAAATGCATCTAAAAAGCTTTTGTTCGTCATGTTGTCGCACCTAACTCACTCACTCACTTATATTTCCAAATCATCCATCCCGCTTACTCCGGCGAGCGAGTGAGCATCGTGTTTTGTTTGCTAAAGTTTTAATATCTCTAAAGAAGAGTAAATAAATACGAAAGTTAATATCTGTGGATGTAATTTTAGTTATTAAATTTATTTCGTCAATTATGTAATGATTAGTTTATTTTCGACTTGTTTGTGCTAACAATACTTGGTTTGTAAATTTTATATTTATTGTAGTTTTAATTTAATAAATAATTATTTAGGGAATCAGTAAATATCAAGATTATCAAGCCAAATAGCTCGTGTAGCTATCAAGATTATCAAGAAGATCGTGTAGCTATTTATTACTCATTGTTAAGTTACTTTGGTTTCGTTTACAAGAACTACAGTGGGCTGAGTACCTACTGTCCGGCGTAACCTGGATTTGATTTTGTTTATCGATCTTTTCGCTAATGCAAACCAAGTAGGTACCTACCCATATAGTTGCTTCTCGTTGTAATTTGAATTTTGTAAACTAAATGCAATAGATTTACCCGTGGTAGTCGCGGGGGAGGGCCCGACCGCGCTAAAATTCGAATAGTGGGCGCGTTCCGCTACCTACATAGCAGAAAAATACAAATTATAGTTTTTATTATTTTAGTGATTTTTTCATATAAAATAAGGTAATGTAACTTTTCTCATGAAAATGTAACTTTTTGGGATGTCTCATGTAACATTTGACTGTCTGCCACTGGCAACACTGAACACTGCCTCAGTCAGTCATCAGTTAAATTGTTCTTTCTATTGTTCTAGTTCTGCTGTCTTGTGCCTATCTACCAAAGAGTATGTAATACTACGTTCTATCTACTATAATGTGAGTTTTTGGCGGGCTCTTTTCGGGTGAAGTACAGCGGCTGTTAATATTATTTGCAGATTGATTCCTAGTGGTTATTGTGATATAAAATTGGTGTAGTTTTGTTTCTCAACTGTATACGTAATTGGACAATATGTGAAATCATTGAGATCCTTTGGGGTACATTTAGCTAGCTGGCGGTATTTCAAACCATCGTCTGAAGACTGCAGGATCATCTCATGCCTCTCCTTCATGAGATTGAGAGTAGGATCAGAGAGCTTTTTGCTCCTATCTATACGATGGGTCTTGAAGAAGAGACTTGAGGAAACTTGGGATTTGAGGATTATCGAGACCTCCCCGGCTCTTTGAACTTCAGATAAACCTATAATACTCCATCGTAAACTGCTCAATTCCTCTTCGAGTTCGGTGATCTTTTCGTCGGTCTGGAGTGTGCGCGTGTTGTACATTGCCAGGTCCAGTCGTCGGTATTTGTCGGGGTAGCCGGCTCTCGTCCATGATTCTTTGCACCCCTTGCCATACCTTAACCTCGTCCACTACCGTAGTCGAGGGTAGGCAGGCTGCCGGGCACTAGTGGCTATGTTTTATTTGTGCTATTCATGGGGAGTGCTTTGCAGGCGGGTTGGCGATCGCAGTATGGTTGTTGCAAATGCACAGAGAACGCTGCTGCCCATTATCTGGTTTGTCTCTTAGTTGCCTCTTACGACACCCATGGGAAAACATGGGATGTTGAAATTCTTTACACATGACACCATACGGTAAGTTATGTAGATTCCAAAAAATATACTCACAATTACTTTTTCTTACTTTAATTTAGGTAAGTTTAATAGCGTAGTTAGGTAGCATAAATATATCGGGATACTTACACTATCGTTTTTACAATACATTTTTCCCGTGTTGCTTCGTCAGTCATTGTTGACCGTTCTGGTGTGGGTACTGTCTTGGTCTATAAATTATGACTGCTTTTTATTCCCACTATTAAGTCTGTGATACTGAATTATTGAGTGAAATATAGCTCTGCTACAAATATTACTAGTGAGAGGTTCCTCTTTATCTTTACATAAAATAATGCCCAATTCAATTGTTTTTTTAAATGCTGCCTCACACTAGGAATTTCTTCCTGTATTGTGGCTGAATTTACAAACAATTAACACGTTCAACGCCACGGAATAAAATGATAAATTTCCATTCAGGCCATGTCGGACAATGTTGGGCGACACCAGTATGTTCCGTTCAGGCCGTGGGGGACAATGTTGCCCGACAGTCAGAGCTATGTTTAAAGGTCTCTTCTGAGCTGTCGGTCAACAATACAAGGCAATATTGTACGTATCATGACCCGCGCGGCCTCCTAGAATAGTGTAATCATATCAGCACTCAAAAAATATTTATTTGTTAAAAAGTTATGTTTGTTTTTCTGATAATAGTCTTGCATTAACTTACAATTTTTTTTGTGTAATGCATTATTGATTTATTTTTACGATTTTATGGAAAAAATTTGTGTACGATTTAAAGATGAAATAAAAGATCATGATAGTATTAATCAAACTCGGTTTTATTGTGTTAAACTTATGAAATTGGTACATTATAATCACAATGAAACTTAAAAAATAATTTGAGATCACTGATCAGATTGAAAGTGTTACATTTTTATCATTATTTACTACGTAAATTAATATAAATTAAACGGTATTTTAGTTTTAGAAATAACTAAAAGTAACAAAATAACAATCATATTAAAGAAATATTTTAAAAAGAACGATGTACTTTATTAAAGCAATCTAAACAAAGAAACGGTTTATTTGGGCAGTCGTCACAGAATGTGTTTACTTTTTTTACTTTATTTTTCGCTTGGTTTCTACCTAGTATCTTTACTTTTTCCCTGTAACATTCAGAGCACCCTCTTCTAATAGTACTACTTTTTCCTTCTTTCTTTACTAGTTTGTGCTTCCCTCTTTTTGATCTTTTTTCACGAATCTCATCCGTCTCAGTCATAGGATTCGAGCAAAACTCTTGTAATATTTCTTTCCTGAAGTCTACTACAGAAATGTGTTTATTTGTAACTTTTTTATATAGAATCATAGCATTTACTAACGTAGTATTAAGCAATAAATTAATAGCGAGTTTTTTATACCACTTTATTGTTTTTCGCAGTGGTGTAGAGTAAGCAGCTAATTGATCAGCCAAATCAACGGCTCCTTTGACTCTATTGTAGTCTACAACAATCTTTGGCTTTGATACCACATTTCCTCGTTTATTTACATGATGAAACCGTACCGAATGCTTCGTGGACAGAACGTACACATCGCGCTTGTCCTTCCATTTCATCATGGTTATTCCGTCGGTGCTTTCGGCTGCAGCAAACTGGCCTTTTTTGAGCTTAGTAGTAACAACATGTTTGGGAAGCTGTCTTCTATTTTTTCGAATGGTGCCTACTAAATGAGTTTCTTTGTCTAATAGTTGCCGTGCCAAATCTACACTTGTGTACCAATTATCGGTATACAAAGTGTGTCCTTTGTTGAGCAAATCTTGGCATAAAGACATGACTACGTTTGTAGGCGTTGTATTTGTATCGTCGTTTTTTCCTGCGTAAATGCTAATCTTATAAGTATACCCAGGAATCGTGCATAATTTGAACTCTTTGATTCCATACTTGTGTCTTTTTTGTTTATTATACTGCCTAAATATTATTCTGCCACGGAATGGAACCATGCTCTCGTCAATACAAATATCTTCACCAGGGGTATAGTTGTTTTTGAAGTTCTCATTTAAATTATCCACCAGTTGACGTACTCGATGTAGTCGGTCTTCTTTGTTTTCATCATCTTTATCAGAAAAATGTAGCATTTTCAAAAGTAATTCAAATCGGTTTCGGGACATCACTGTTCTCGGAAAGGGATGCCCGATAATTTTATCTTTAGACCAATAGTGTGCCAATCTGGGTAATTTCACTAAACCCATGAATAGAATTAGGCCAAACATTTTTTTTATTTCTTCTATATTAGTCGGACTCCACTGATTAATACGTGCACCTCTTGTAGCTTCAGGCATATTGGTAATGTTATGAATAGCATATCGATTTGTGTTATGCACTATTTGTTGAAACACGTCATCAGTCACAAAGAGTGAATAAAAATCGACGGGCGATTTGTTATTCATAGATAATCTGACATGCAGCGGAGCACCAGAAACCTCGGTAAAAGGAATTATTTGGCGTTGATTACCTGTTGGTTCACTCCAAGAACTCGTGGTAGGTGTAACGCTTGAAGTTTCTTGCGTACTGACCCCATATCCTGAATTGCTGTCTTCACTATCCGATCTGATGATACGTACTCGTCGTGTATGCCTTGTAGGCGCTATTTGCTCTTCTTCTTCGTCTGAACTAATACGAAAACTACTGTTCAGCAGTGATATTTCAATGTTTTGAAGCTGTGTCAGATCTTCCTCCGTTATTTCAAAGGCATCATCAAAGTCACACATTTGTAATAAAAATATATAAATCTATTGGATGAAATCACAAGCAGAAGCTAGTCTAGTTTTTTAGTAGTCGTAGCGTGTTTATGATTTGGCGGGAAAAAAAATGCGCAGTTAGCGTTCTCCCTAGCGTCCTGCGGGGCACTGAGAATTGCGCGCGCACAAAGATAGCTAGCGGCGCGCGGCGTTAGAGTGGGGGCGCGCGGACGGGATGCTCGGCGGGAGTGGGCGACACTGTGACCCGCGCGGCTTCAATGGAAGAAAGTTCAAATAATCATACGCAGCAGGCCATGGGGGACAATGTTGGGCGACATGAGTTATCTTCACATTTATAAAGATTTTCGCGGTTATGTCAATGTTTTGCAAGTTAAAAATGCATATTTATTAATATCTATACTAATATTATAAAGAGGTAAAGTTTGTGAGTTTGTGAGTTTGTGACGTTGTAAGGGGTAATCTCTGGATCTACTGAACCGATTTTGAAAATTCTTGCACCGGTAGAAAGCTACATTATTCCTGAGTGTCATAGGCTATAAAATATTTTCAGAAAAATAGAGATCCTTATGAAAATTGCAATAATGTAACCCAAGGTAGCAAAATGTTGTCTGTAAAATACATTATTTGGCGTGCGCTGAGAAAACTATTGATGATAGATACAAATTAGTAGGTAGGGTAGGTAGGATAGGCAGGTTAGGCAGGGTAGGCAGATTAGGCAGAGTAGGCAAGGTAGGCAGGTTAAGCAGGGTAGGCAGGGTAAGCAGAATAGGCAGGGTAGGCAGGGTAGGCAAGATCGGCTGGGTAGGCAGGAAAGGCAGGGTAGGCAGGAAAGGCAGGGTAGGCAGGGTAGGCAGGGTAGGCAAGTTAGGCAGGGTAGGCAGATTAGGCAGGGTAGGCAGAGTAGGCAGGGTAGGCAGGGTAAACAGAGTAGGCAGGGTAAGCAGAGTAGGCAGGGTAGGCAGGGTAGGCAGGGTAGGCAGGGTAGGCAGGGTAGGCAGGGTAGGCAGGGTAGGCAGGGTATGCAGGGTAGGCAGGGTAGGCAGGGTAGGCAGGGTAGGCAGGGTAGGCAGTGTAGGCAAGATAGGCAGGGTAGGCAGGAAAGGCAGGAAAGGCAGGGTAGGCAGGGTAGGCAGGGTAGGCAGGGTAAGCAGGGTAGGCAGGGTAGTCAGGGTAGGCAGGATAGGCAGGGTAGGCAGGGTAGGCAGGATAGGCAGGATAGGCAGGGTAGGCAGAGTGGGCAGGGTAGGCAGGGTAGGCAGGATAGGCCGGGTAGGCAGGATAGGCCGGGTAGGCGGGTAGGCAGGAAAGGCAGGGTAGCTAGGGTAGGGGCAGGGTAGGCAGGGTAGGTAGGGTAGGCAGGGTAGGCAGGGTAGGCAGTTTAGGCAGGGTAGACAGGGTAGGCAGGGTAGGCAGGATAGGCCGGGTAGGCAGGATAGGCAGGGTAGGCAGGAAAGGCAGGGTAGGCAGGAAAGTCAGGGTAGGCAGGGTAGCCAGGGTAGGGGCAGGGTAGGTAGGGTACTCAGGGTAGGCTGGGTAGGCAGGGTAGGTGGGCAATTGACGGGAGCGAAGCCCCGAGGGTCAGCTAGTAATTAAATAAAACGAAAAGTCGTTTTTTTGTCAATTTCAAATTTTTGTGTGGCTTATAGAGAAAGTTAAGTGTCGCCCAGCATTGTCCGACATGGCGTTGAACGTGTTAAACTCACCACACACACACACACACAAAGGACTCCCAGATCTGGAACAATGATCTGTAGGCCATACAAATATCTATTTGAATTTTCAACAACTGACAATAATTGTACCATTGTCAAGCCTATGTCCAGCAGTGGACGTCATTTGACTGATAAGATGATGATTAATTTAGTAGTTGAAATAAAATTACCGATCTACATGTGTAGTGGTCTATCACAATGACGTGTGCAAATGCATGGAATATGATGGAGTCATAAATACTAAAGTTAAGATAATGTGTTCATACTTAAATATTTATACTGCTATACTAACTTAAACTAAACCTAACTACTTACATGTCGAGGTTTTAATGTGAAATCCTTCTAAATGCAGTCAAGTACCTAGGTTTTGTGTTTGCTTTTTAAAAGGTTATACCTAATTAAAATACTATAATTTTAGTAGATACTAAATACTTCAGTAGTCACAAGATAGAACATTAATAAATATTTTATTTTTGTGTAGTAAGTGTGATAAAAATCATAAGAAAATGCATGGCTAAGGTCGTACCAGTTAGTCGGTTCTATGTTATGGGGTTTGGTTTCCGCACTTAGAACCATGGCGTCCGTTTGGTGGTTATTCCAACCAGCCCACTTCCCTCCAGAAGTTAATTAGGGCTCCTGGTTTTCCACATCAAAAGACTCGTCTAGGGCGATGTTCTGTTCCATCACATACAACTCCCTAAATTGTGTTCAGGTGGTCCAGTACAGGGCGAATTTTAGACAAACGAGCCTCGGAGACGTCCATGTTTACCGCACACATGTCCTCGTTGTTATTAAAATGTAAACATCTTTGTAAAATTTTAAATCTGTCGATGGACATGTGTGCGCTAAACCCTGGAGTACAGAATATGTCAGGGGTGGCATTCCAGTATTCCTCGAGGCGTGACTTGACCACAACCGCCGTCGCCAGGATTATCCCGAATAAGGTATAAATTTCATCAGCCGTGGTATCAAACCAACGGCTGATGCGGCTCTTGGGATGGAGGCTGTGGTCCTCAAGCATCTGGGTTGCCACCTGCTGAGCATACCTGTTCGTCTCCGAGGCAATGTAATCCACAGATTGCCTATCCCATATAGCAACGAAAATGCTATATGGGTCGACATCAGGAATTGTCGGACCTACATTAGTCTGGGAGAAAATTGCCAGCCTCAATTTAGGTGCAATTGGGTGGGTCGGAAATTCCCTCCAATCAAAATCATAAAAGTTTCAAGGCTGGTCCGTCGCACTTGGATCAGTATCAAAGGCTAAAGGCGCGTCGACGTCCTCGGCTTCAGCAGGCGCAATGTCGGCGGCATTATCTAGAGGGATCTCACCGTCGTCATCTTGTTCTTCTACCCAGGGCAGCGGCATCATGGTGCTGGCTGCCCTGGGTATCAAGGGAAGCGGCAGGCTGCCAACTTCACCCTCGTCATCATCGCTCACGTCAGATTCGTCGTTAATTTTAAATTATTCGTTTTTTTAATTTTTTTTTAATTTTTTAATTATTCGTTTTTTATTTTATAGAGTTTGTGACGTTGTAAGGGGTAATCTCTGGATCTACTGAACCGATTTTGAAAATTCTTGCACCGGTAGAAAGCTACATTATTCCTGAGTGTCATAGGCTATAAAATATTTTCAGAAAAAATAGAGATCCTTATGAAAATTGCAATAATGTAACCCAAGGTAGCAAAATGTTGTCTGTAAAATACATTATTTGGCGTGCGCTGAGAAAACTATTGATGATAGATACAAATTAGTAGGTAGGGTAGGTAGGATAGGCAGGTTAGGCAGGGTAGGCAGATTAGGCAGGGTAGGCAGAGTAGGCAAGGTAGGCAGGTTAAGCAGGGTAGGCAGGGTAAGCAGAATAGGCAGGGTAAGCAGAATAGGCAGGGTAGGCAAGATCGGCTGGGTAGGCAGGAAAGGCAGGGTAGGCAGGAAAGGCAGGGTAGGCAGGGTAGGCAGGGTAGGCAGGGTAGGCAGGGTAGGCAGGGTTGGCAGGGTAGGCAGGATAGGCAGGGTAGGCAGAAAAGGCAAGATAGGCAGGGTAGGCAGGGTAGGCAGGATAGGCAGGGTAGGCAGGGTAGGCAGGGTAGGTAGGATAGGCAAGTTAGGCAGGGTAGGCAGATTAGGCAGGGTAGGCAGAGTAGGCAGGGTAGGCAGGGTAAACAGAGTAGGCAGGGTAAGCAGAGTAGGCAGGGTAGGCAGGGTAGGCAGGGTAGGCAGGGTAGGCAGGGTAGGCAGGGTAGGCAGGGTAGGCAGGGTAGGCAGGGTGGGCAGGGTAGGCAGGGTAGGCAGAGTAGGCATGGTAAGCAGAGTAGGCAGGGTAGGCAGTGTAGGCAAGATAGGCAGGGTAGGCAGGAAAGGCAGGAAAGGCAGGGTAGGCAGGGTAGGCAGGGTAGGCAGGGTAGGCAGGGTAGGCAGGGTAGTCAGGGTAGGCAGGATAGGCAGGGTAGGCAGGGTAGGCAGGATAGGCAGGATAGGCAGGATAGGCCGGGTAGGCAGGATAGGCCGGGTAGGCGGGTAGGCAGGATAGGCAGGAAAGGCAGGGTAGCTAGGGTAGGGGCAGGGTAGGCAGGGTAGGTAGGGTAGGCAGGGTAGGCAGGGTAGGCAGTTTAGGCAGGGTAGACAGGGTAGGCAGAGTGGGCAGGGTAGGCAGGGTAGGCAGGATAGGCCGGGTAGGCAGGATAGGCCGGGTAGGCAGGATAGGCAGGAAAGGCAGGGTAGCTAGGGTAGGGGCAGGGTAGGCAGGGTAGGTAGGGTAGGCAGGGTAGGCAGGGTAGGCAGGGTAGGCAGGATAGGCCGGGTAGGCAGGATAGGCCGGGTAGGCGGGTAGGCAGGAAAGGCAGGGTAGCTAGGGTAGGGGCAGGGTAGGCAGGGTAGGTAGGGTAGGCAGGGTAGGCAGGGTAGGCAGGGTAGTCAGGGTAGGCAGGATAGGCAGAGTGGGCAGGGTAGGCAGGGTAGGCAGGATAGGCCGGGTAGGCAGGATAGGCCGGGTAGGCGGGTAGGCAGGATAGGCAGGAAAGGCAGGGTAGCTAGGGTAGGGGCAGGGTAGGCAGGGTAGGTAGGGTAGGCAGGGTAGGCAGGGTAGGCAGTTTAGGCAGGGTAGACAGGGTAGGCAGGGTAGGCCGGGTAGGCAGGATAGGCAGGGTAGGCAGGAAAGTCAGGGTAGGCAGGGTAGCCAGGGTAGGGGCAGGGTAGGCAGGGTAGGTAGGGTACTCAGGGTAGGCTGGGTAGGCAGGGTAGGTGGGCAATTGACGGGAGCGAAGCCCCGAGGGTCAGCTAGTAATTAAATAAAACGAAAAGTCGTTTTTTTGTCAATTTCAAATTTTTGTGTGGCTTATAGAGAAAGTTAAGTGTCGCCCAGCATTGTCCGACATGGCGTTGAACGTGTTAAACTCACCACACACACACACACACAAAGGACTCCCAGATCTGGAACAATGATCTGTAGGCCATACAAATATCTATTTGAATTTTCAACAACTGACAATAATTGTACCATTGTCAAGCCTATGTCCAGCAGTGGACGTCATTTGACTGATAAGATGATGATTAATTTAGTTGTTGAAATAAAATTACCGATCTACATGTGTAGTGGTCTATCACAATGACGTGTGCAAATGCATGGAATATGATGGAGTCATAAATACTAAAGTTAAGATAATGTGTTCATACTTAAATATTTATACTGCTATACTAACTTAAACTAAACCTAACTACTTACATGTCGAGGTTTTAATGTGAAATCCTTCTAAATGCAGTCAAGTACCTAGGTTTTGTGTTTGCTTTTTAAAAGGTTATACCTAATTAAAATACTATAATTTTAGTAGATACTAAATACTTCAGTAGTCACAAGATAGAACATTAATAAATATTTTATTTTTGTGTAGTAAGTGTGATAAAAATCATAAGAAAATGCATGGCTAAGGTCGTACCAGTTAGTCGGTTCTATGTTATGGGGTTTGGTTTCCGCACTTAGAACCATGGCGTCCGTTTGGTGGTTATTCCAACCAGCCCACTTCCCTCCAGAAGTTAATTAGGGCTCCTGGTTTTCCACATCAAAAGACTCGTCTAGGGCGATGTTCTGTTCCATCACATACAACTCCCTAAATTGTGTTCAGGTGGTCCAGTACAGGGCGAATTTTAGACAAACGAGCCTCGGAGACGTCCATGTTTACCGCACACATGTCCTCGTTGTTATTAAAATGTAAACATCTTTGTAAAATTTTAAATCTGTCGATGGACATGTGTGCGCTAAACCCTGGAGTACAGAATATGTCAGGGGTGGCATTCCAGTATTCCTCGAGGCGTGACTTGACCACAACCGCCGTCGCCAGGATTATCCCGAATAAGGTATAAATTTCATCAGCCGTGGTATCAAACCAACGGCTGATGCGGCTCTTGGGATGGAGGCTGTGGTCCTCAAGCATCTGGGTTGCCACCTGCTGAGCATACCTGTTCGTCTCCGAGGCAATGTAATCCACAGATTGCCTATCCCATATAGCAACGAAAATGCTATATGGGTCGACATCAGGAATTGTCGGACCTACATTAGTCTGGGAGAAAATTGCCAGCCTCAATTTAGGTGCAATTGGGTGGGTCGGAAATTCCCTCCAATCAAAATCATAAAAGTTTCAAGGCTGGTCCGTCGCACTTGGATCAGTATCAAAGGCTAAAGGCGCGTCGACGTCCTCGGCTTCAGCAGGCGCAATGTCGGCGGCATTATCTAGAGGGATCTCACCGTCGTCATCTTGTTCTTCTACCCAGGGCAGCGGCATCATGGTGCTGGCTGCCCTGGGTATCAAGGGAAGCGGCAGGCTGCCAACTTCACCCTCGTCATCATCGCTCACGTCAGATTCGTCGTTAATTTTAAATTATTCGTTTTTTTTATTTTTTTTTTATTTTTTAATTATTCGTTCGTTTCGATACCTGTAGACAATGATAAACAAGTTTCAATGCCGGAATAAACCAGAAGTTTGATCATAGACCCAAACCAGACCGAAAACAGCAGCACTTACCGAAGTTGATGATTCTACAGATATCATCGTCACGAAGACGCTGACGTGGGCGATAATGCCCGACGCCGGATGATGTCGACTTACATAGCAGAGCTCGATGGGCCCGCTTCTTCTTCTTCGGCACCATCACGCGCACCTACGCGATCACCACCATGTTCCTCCCCGCCTACCATTGCTGGCACTGGCGGTGAAGATGGCGGAGAGAAAGATGGGTCCGACGAGGCGCGCTCGCGCGATGGCAATGATTGCGGCGAAGCTGGCGGTGGCGAAGCTGGCGGTGGCGGAGCAGGCGATGGCGGACCAGGAGAGGCGCGCACGCGCCCACGTCCGTGCCCGCGCCCGCGCTTTCGCACGGGTGAAGCTGACGGGAAAGCTTTTTCCAGATCCGATGAAAATAAGATTCGGCAAAACGTGGCTCCGTGTGAACGTACCGTAAAGGCACATACAACTTGACGCCAAATGTGCGCGTAGGTAATAGTTTCTACTACGTTTCTAGTAAACTGCTATTATTAGTGTATTGTATAGGCATAGTAGAAAGAATGTATGTATAGGATTTTATGTAAATATAGTTTATGCAATTTTTGTGGGAGTGCACTGCACCAGCGCTCTTTAGGACGAACCGCCTCTGCCTACCCCTGTCGTGTCCTTTTTAACCCAAAGGTTGACTGGTAGAGAATGCCTTGCTGCATAAAGCCCGCCTATGTATCACCATTGTACATGTAAATAAACAACACAAATAAATAAAAATATAACGCGGATTCCATTGATTTGCCTGTGGAGTAAGCATGCTGTTGTTTATGCAGTGGTCTTACCCGGAGAGGTCCATCTCGGATGTGCCTGTCACAGAGTCTTTCGAGGGTTTTCAATAAAAAGGATGTGAGGCTATACGCCTTGGTTTGTGTGTAATCGGTTTTTCAAAGTCATCTTCATACCCAAGTATGAAGATGACTTTCACCTCGCGCCTTGCGAGAGGTATGTATCCAAGTGCTATGCAGGTCCGATAGATCTCCAACAGCCGTGGTGTAAGATACTCTACCCCCCACTGCAGCAGGGCTGGGAAGATGCCATCCAGCTCCTGACTTGTATTGCTGAAAGGTGTTGATAAACCACTTTATCCGGTCTACTGTTACTATATTGTGGGCTCTTGACCAGTCTTGGTCAGTTGGAGTCTATTCGGGTTCCGCCTCCAGGATTTTACGGTCCGGGAAGTGAGTTTCGAGGAGGATCATACTGGTTTCGTAGTAAGTTTGTGTGTATGAGTTGTCGGGTTTTTTCAGCTCTTTGAGCGTTCGGTCTTGATCAGTTGATAGGATCTTTCGTACCCTTGCGGCCTCATTATTGGTCTCAATGGATTCACAGAATTACCGCCATGCTTTCCTCCTGGCGGTTCTAATCTGTTTTTTGTATGGTACATATTTGGTCTCCTTGTATATCTCCCAGTCTGCCGGCAGTCTCGTGTTTTTTGCTCTGTTAAATTGCTTACGCAGCGTATCTCTAAGTTTACCAAGTTCAGCGTTCCACCAAGGATTCTTCTCGTCCCTGCTTTGTGGCGCTCTTGGTTTTGGTAAAATTAGGTGGAAATTACCGTATGATAATTATGTGAAACTAGCGGACCCGGCGAACTTCGTTTCGCCTAGAAGTCGAATGTCAAATCATCGTCAATAGTCACAAAACCGACCAAGAGAGAGTCTGAGAGTTCTGAACAAAATTTCGTCAATCAAGTACATATAATTGTCAAGAGTGCTGCTACCTAGAGACATCGTTTTATTTTTCCTGTAAAGTTTACGTAAACGTCTATCATGTCAAATTATTTCAGATAGTTGACCCGGCGAACTTCGTACCGCCTTAACCTAGCTTTGATGCACTACTTTATTTTGTATAGCTGACCTATCTTATGTATGAGTACCTATTCAATTTGAACTGGAATCTATAATATCCTCCATATAAAAATGAATCCTTATTTCCCTGGTCTCGCCATACCTGAGGACTTTACTAATTTTTATTAAATAAAAAAACAACATATATATTTTCATAATAGTGTTTATTCCATAGGGTTCAATTTCACTCATATTTTTACAAATCGCTATTGAACAACTTTACATTTTGAAGTAAAAAATGAGCTCAACACCACGCGCGCTCTAGAAAGCAACTAATAGCCTCTATACCCTTCACCTGCTTCTCTCTATTCTAATGCTTTTTGATAAACTATATTTTTAGTTTTATTTTCTGGCGCGTAAATAAATAATGTTGATGGTTTTCCGACACGGGAACAGGCGACATATAATTGGCCATGTGAAAAACATGGATTTTCTAGGGTGATGCCACATACACTTAGCGACTGCCCTTGCGATTTATTTATTGACATTGCAAATGCAAGTCGCACTGGAAACTGTAAACGTTTAAAGCTGAATGGCATGTCGTTCGGTATCATAGAGATGCGTGGGATTAAAACATCTTCGCCTTTGTACTTCCCTTTCAAAATTGTGACTTCGAAGACGTTGTTCAATAATTTCTTCACCGCAAGCCGGGTGCCATTACACAGACGTGGCTGGTTTATGTTACGTAACATAATAATTACTGATCCGATTTTTAATTGCAGATTATGAGGTGGTAAGCCGGGCAATTCCAGCGAATTTAAAAATTCTGTTGGATAATTGACAACTTCATCTTCATTAGTAATGGAATCAACTGATTTGTAATTCTTCAATTCGCCAGCTATTTTTTCTTGAATCTGAAAATTCATTTCATTCACATCAACATTTTTTGCTGCCAATATAACACGTTCGCTTAACCAAACGTGATTTACGTAATTTTGAGCAATGTTTGGGAAAACCATCTCCATGAGTTCTGTCTTTGATTCACAAAAGTTACAAAAATTGGTAGGGAATGTAATGTATCCAGATGATGTATCAACAGCAATAATACCATTACCAATATCGAGCAGTTGTTTGGAAAATACTTCTCCAGACTGGTCTTCCTGCAATTCGACTCTCATGTTTATACTCAATTTAAGTGTTTTAATGTATTTCCATAAAATGGACGACTTCAAACATGCATTCAGTTCATCAGCAGGCGTTGAGCGTGGAACAACTGGCAATATTTGTCGAAAATCACCTGCCAATAGTATCATTGCACCACCAAACCTTTTTTTGTTATTCCGTAAATCTTGCATCGAGCGATCTAATGCCTCCAAAGATTTTTTGTGTGCCATCGTACATTCATCCCAAATGATCAATCTGGTTTGCTGCAGCACTTTGGCCATCGCAGAATTCCTCGAAAGGTTGCAAGTTGGAGTCTCATTAATTTGAAGGTTCAACGGCAGCTTGAGAGCTGAATGAGCTGTTCGACCGCCTTCCAACAACGTAGCTGCAATACCTGATGAAGCTAGGGCTAGTGCAATTCCATTTTGCGATCGAATCGTTGCCAAAATCAATGATAACAAAAAAGTTTTTCCAGTTCCACCGGGAGCATCTAAAAAATAAAATCCGCCAGATCCATCGTTCACTACTTTCATGAGCGTATCGTAGGCATATTTTTGTTGTTGATTTAAAAGGGGAACTGTTCTATCAACCATTTCTCGTAATGTTTCGGAATCGTATTGGGCTTCGCGTCTCAATTCTTGATCAAATGAGTCGTGCATTGGGCGATTGGGTGCTATCATTCCTATTTGTGTTAATACTTTGTTGGTAAGCATCAAGCACATGTCCTCAATTAAAATTAATGCTTCATTGTGAATTTCTTCGTTCATTTGCAAATCTGCATTCGATGTTCTAAGACGCATCTGATGCAATATATCTTCTGCCATATGATCTTTGTATTTATGCCATAAATCAGTCGGTGTTGATGGGAAGCATGTAGACAAAATTATAGAAAATAATGTTCGTATTTGTTTAGCATTTGACGAAATCACAGCATCTTCGAGAGTGTGGTCCCAATGAGTGTCATTCTCTAACAATCCCAAATGTTGACAGGCTTCTCTGTATGTGCCACACAATACACCATTAACAGTTCGCAGATGTTGGAATGATGTTGGACCACGAACATTGACTAACAGTAAACGCAAATAAAAACACTCGTCTTGACTGGGATGCACTGCATAAAGACGGCCTAGTGCATCGGTGGAAAATACTCGTGGGTAACCTGGAACTGGCTGTCCTCGTTTTCGTCGTTCAAATTTTTTTGATGATTGATTCCAGGTATAATATCTTGGCATTTCGGAGTAAAGTAACGTTCTGGCAAAATCATCATTCTGGCACATTTCAAAGAAGCTGGTTAATGTTGTCGATGGTGGCCTGTCAACTCGTTGTAATACGTTTGCATCTGTAAAATACACCCGTTGACCATTTTCCAAATGTACGGCCAAGTGAACAACAGTAGGGTGTCGTTCATGTATAGGAAACGAAAATATACGCCACATGCCTTCGTTACTACTAACATAGCGGCCCATTTGATATTGAGTGACTTCTTCATTTGAATTTTCTGCAGCAACTCCGAAGACAGCCATGTCACTACCTTTGTTCACATACTTGCAAATGTATTTAATTGATTTTACGGAATGGCAAAATTCGACGTTTATGTGTGCTTTATATACCTTGCAGAGTAATGGCGAAAACGGAACAACCCAACGATTATCAACTTCAATGTCTTGTCTTACTTTGACTATTGTTGTCTTTCCATTGTCATCAATGGATCGGCGGCGATAAAGTGGATATCCATCATTTCCAGTAATAGTTTCTGCTACTAATTGTTTTGGGTAGCGTTTTGAACATTTTCCTTCAACCATACACGGAGAAATGGGATTTAATATTCCACATGGACCATGTATCATATTATTTGTAATAACCTCATGTAACAGTGGGTCTTCATTATTATCGGGAATTTCTGTTGATATCACATTATCAATTTCATTTGGTCTTATCCTCTCAACTAACCAAATGAGGATATGTGCATGTGGCAATCCGCGTTTTTGCCACTCAACTGAGTACATCCAACAGCGCGTCTCGCCGAACACGCGATGCTTAACAATGAAATCCATGAGTGATTTTAATTTCATTTTGAACACCCTTGCAGTGATATCGTGGCGATCAATAGGTGATTGTCTAGTAAATAATTCTTGTTGAATTTCTGTCCACTTTGGATTGCATGTGAACGTGATAAACAAATCTGGTGTGCCATAATGTCGTACATAGGACATTTATTTATTTATTTATTTATTTATTTATTCATTTACACATACAATTATTTTTACAGGTAGAACCCAAGGTAATAAAAGTAGTCACACAATGCGAAAATAAAAATAAAAATACGACACCCAGAGACGCACCCCGAAATCTGACAGCACCTACTCGCGTCCATGATTGACCAGCCCTGGAGTAACAGCTCCGGGTGCCGGCACAAGTTACATGGAGGACAATACACTAAGTGTCACCCTCTGGAATTCCGCCAAAGAGCAGGAAAAAATGTCCAACCGCTGAGAGATGCTATTAATAATCGTAATTGCCCGACACACGGGAGCAAACTTTAATATATTTGTACGGGCTACTGGAGTTTCAAACAGACTCTTCCTCGGCCCCAAACGTAGCCTACTGTTTGGAACGAGCAATCCCAACGATGCCAAGATTTCTGGATTGTTTAGCATACCACGAAAAACCATAAAGACATATTTCACCAGAGCAAGATTGCGCCTTACTTCCAACTTATAGTAACCAACCATCCCTATTACAAAGAGAGTTGGGTACATAAGCGGGTAAAACGGGTAGACGCCAAATTGTCGCATATATAGGTAACGTGTAAACTTGTTCTGCATCTTTTCCACCATCTGAGAATATTTAGTTTCATAAGGATTCCAGATGATAGCACTAGTTTCCAAGTTGCTTCGCACCAACGCATTATAAAGTGATTTCACTGCTGCCATGTTAGTAAAGTCACGGGTTTCTCGCATGACAAACCCCAGATTCTTGAAAGCCTTTTTACACACTTGCAGGACGTGAGCTCTAAATGATAGATCCTCAGAAAATGTGACCCCAAGATCTCGCACCGACCCCACCCGCGGAATGACGTGACCGCCCATAATATATTTGTGACGTCGGGGTACCACGGCCCGCGTGAAGGACATTATATTACACTTTGTCACATTGAAGTGTAACTTGTTTACTACACTCCACGCTACCACCCGATCGATGTCACGCTGAAGCTTTTCACAGTGCGAATCGTTGCTTATCCGCATGAACAACTTCAGATCGTCAGCGAATAATAGGCAACCAGCGTCTTCAATGACCTCCGGAAGATCATTGACCATGATAATGAATTCCAAGGGTCCTAAATTCGTTCCCTGGCTTACCCCGGTTAGAGTGCAATACGGGTCTGAGGTGTAGCCTGCGTATTCCACCATTTGCTTGCGGTTGCCCAAGTAGTTGGAAAAGAACTTCAGAAGGGCTGGGGTAAAACCAGCCCTCGCAAATTTACTTAGTAGAATATCATTGTCCACACTATCGAATGCCTTCCTGAAGTCAAAATACGCGACGTCCAGTTGGGCACCTACCTCAGAGTCCAGTACTGTAGCGGCCTGGTTTAAGAAGCACATTAAATTCGAATTAGTGCTACGGCCCGCGCGGAAACCATGCTGCGCGTCGTTGAGCTGTGAGGCTACTTGCGATTGAATAGATGAACACAACGCGGACTCGAAGACTTTTGCAAATGGTGACAATACTGCTATTGGTCTATATCCACTAACGTCTGAGCTTGGGGAACCTTTCGGTACCGGAGTAACCCTAGTCACCTTCCAGCCATCAGGATACGAACATTCTTGTAACAAGCTATTGAACAGATGCATGAGCGGCCGGGCTAGTACATTCCTACAATCCCTAACTATGAACGGGGGCACCCCGTCTGGTCCAACCGAACGCTTGGGCTTGAGGCGCGTGAGCGCGGCACCCACCTCGCCGAGAGACAGCTGCCCCACGTGAACGCGAGCGCCGCGCTCGGGCGCCACCAGCCCAGCGGCTGCTGCATCCAACCGCGGCGCCACCGCCCCATAAACCGAATGGAAGTAGTCAGCGAACGCCTGGGCACACTCATGCTCTGGTATAGGCTCACCATTCCTAGCTATCTTCACTTTGCTACGTTTCGAACGCTTGCTCCCAATAAAACCCCAAAAAGACCTAGGTTCTTTTACAAATTGTTGCTCAATACGGTTTTGATAATCTCGGTATGCGGTACTGATCATAACTTTGACAATAGAACGAAAGTAAGAAAAAATTATATAGTCGCTGTCCAACCTAGTATTCTTAAAAGATTTATGCCAAAAAGCCTTCTGTTTAATATGACTAATTATGTCAGCAGTGAACCAGTCTGGATAATGATAACGAGAGCAATCACCCTTGGAGCTCTTTCTTGGAGTGCTACCATCTAAAATCCTGTAAAATATGTCATAAAAAATCGTATAAGCTTCGTCGGCACTACTCGTTTCATACAGGGCGCTCCAGTCTACCCCTGCAAATGCCAAGTATAAAGATTGGAAATCCGCCCTTCTATAATTCCATCGCGGTATCAACCTCCCGGTAGAAGACTGCTGTCCAAGGCCGCAAGGGCTAACATTGACTTGCGCACGACTTATACTTATTCGCAGTGGCGGATGCTGTGGGTCTATACACGATAAACACTCCCTACTTTCCTCGCTTACAACAATATCGTCCTCAGGCAAAGTAGTAAGGACCAAATCGAGAGTACGATTATTACAATTCCGAATGTTATTACATTGGCGGAACCCACAGAAGGTGACAAAGTATTCAAAATAACATTGTACATCTTGGTTTGTTGAGTACATATTGAAATCAGCTACTAAAACTACCTTATCATAATTAACACATAACTGCTCCAGTAAATGGAACATATACATATATTCTCTTTCAATACTTTTTGGCGGAATGTACGCAACACAACACAAAAAGACATCGCATCTTGCGCATATTCATGCATATGTTGCGGACTTCCGACGTATGTTGCTGGGAGAATAGTTGTTCTGCCAACATTCTGTGCATTTCCATCAGCATTAATGGCATCCCGAAGATGAATGTATTCCTCGGAACGGAGTTTTGCCTGGTTCAACCTGATAAATGTTAATCGTTCAGTTTCAACTTTCACATACATATCCACAGCATATTGGTGAAATAGACGCCGACACTTTAAGATGTGATTGTCCTCATTTTGCCGAACCATCAGTCTATATGAATAATAATTCATTGAACTAACTTTTTTGTTCGTTTCAGCACCTGTAATCAATTTTTTGTGTTAATAATATAAATTTTAAGTTAGTAAACATATATTTTAATGTAGTAAACATATATTGTTAATTTACCTGTAACTGGATTTATCATCTTAATTGAAAAATGATAGCCGTCTTCACCTTGCCAAAATAGGATAGGATATTGTAAGGCATCATATGATCGATGTGTTTCAGACACACGCTGAAGTTGATCGTTCCGCCGATGTAAAACAATGTCTCGGTTTTCTAAATTTTCTCCTACGACGACAATAGCCACTTCATCAATTGTTGGCGCATTAAAACGTCCAGCATGTTGTCCTGCAGGCGCCTTATCGGCTCTGATGACAATTTTATGATTATCTGATGGCATGCGGTCTAATGCAGTTGTGAATAATGCAACTAATTCATTGTGTTGATGGAAAAATGTTTGAAGTTGTTCCACAATGGATCTTTTCACTGAGTTGTTGTGTGCGCAACGCTGATCGACTTCTCTTGCTGAATTGCCCATAAAATATATTTGCAAAAATTTATAGTCTTCATCAGGCACTGGCAATAAGGAACCTGTTCTATGATATATTTGACCCTGAATCTGCAAGAATATAAATATGTATTTAGGTAATTGTATAGCAAATTGTTTGTACCACCATGTGGCTCGCAAGATACTGCCACAATACTTTACATCATTTCAAATTAAAACTACTTTAAACCTCGACATTGAACAGCAGCCTTCCATGGCAGCTTTAGGTAGTAGGCTTTACCAAGTATTGGAACACCTTGCTCATGCCATTATGAAATACAACATGTTATAAAATGTTGCTGATTAACTCATTGGGTTATAGACTATTATTATGTATTTGACTTATTGTTTACAAAATATACACGTCTACACAACACTGGCTCAACCTATTTTGCACCAGCTACATGGTTGTATAACTTAATAAAATTGTTTGCCATTATACTTACTTACCTTGAAAGTAGGTAAAAAATTGTCTCGAATAACTTTCGTTGCGCCAAATGACGTCATTTGAAAGCAATTATTGTATTGCTGGATATGAGTCAAAAAATGATTAGAATCTGGCCCATTTCCGGAAACCAATGAATGTAGTGGCTCTGGTGGTGGTACCAATGGCCTCAATTTGACTTTGCCGCTGGCGCAACACAATCCAGGGGCTTCATTTTTGAATTTCAATGCATTGCAATGTGGACACACAATATTCATTAGTCCAATAGCAACAATTTGCTCTGAACTGTAATAAATTGCCACATTATAACTGAATGCAGCTCTGTGGGGATTAAAAACAACATTTCTATGTTGATTTCTATTCCGTTGAAGTTCATTTCGCGCTTCGCGTTGCTCATCAGTTTGATTTGCTCTTATATTTCTTTGACTTGCCGTATTTCGAGTTCTGCGGCCTAAGTTTGTACGTCTGGTTGGTGGCATTGTTAAAAACGAAAATCCAACTGAAATTAAAAAGAACTCATATATTTACTATATAACCATGTAAAATTGTAATATTGTGTAGTCACCAAAAGTTACCAAAAATCGATATGAAGTGAAGTGAACTTACCGTGATTAACAAACACTTATTAGCAAACAAAAAACTTCTTAGTCTTCAAAACAAAACGAACTTTATCAAAAACATAATAAAATTATTATTAACGCGGTTATGGATGTGTTGTCACAGATTACCACAGATTCTTTTGTTTTAAATTGAATGACGTTGACATTTGATAGCGCGGTTATCGATGTGGTGTCACAGATTACCACAGATTTTTTATTTTAAATTGAATGACGTTGACATTCGTTACGCGCGTTTTTTAAAATATGCAAAATTAAATGTATATTTTTCAATCTTTCTGAGAGATTTTCTTAATATTTGTTTCCGTAAGAACCTTGTACAGAGTAATAGAAAACTACAAAAAAAAAAATAAGCCAAATCGGTCAAGCCGTTTTCATGTTATGTCGTGACAACGGAAAACGGGTTTCATTTTTATATATATAGATTTTCTTTCAGGTCACCATTTAAGAATGCGGTAGGTACGTCTAACTGTTTTATCATTAATCTTTCTTGTATTGCATGACTGAGCATTGTTCTGATAGTTGGTATTCTTGCTACTGGTGCATAATATCCTTCTTGTCCTTCTTGTTGATAACCCTTGGCTACTAGCCTTGCCTTCTTGGTTCCATCTTGTTTCTGCTTAAATATCCACTTGGTTTCGATTGCTTTGCTTCCTTTTGGCAAATTTGATACTTCCCAAGTTCCTAATTTTTCGTGTGAGTCTAGCTCCTTCTTTATTGTTTGTTTCCATTCTTTATCTTGTATTGCTTCTTCATAGTTTACCGGTTAGGTTAGGTTATAGGTTATACGCTATGTTTAGATCATATTCCTCTAAGTATTTAGGTTTATAAATTCTCTGCCTGATCTTGTAGTATATTTTGGCCTTTCTGTTCTAATCTCTTCATCATCACTTTCCGAATCTATTTCTTCAATTTTCTCATCATCTTCTTGATCATTCTGTTCCTTTTGCATTATCTTACTTTCAAATTCTGTTTCCACATGAATATTATCATTTCCTTCTTTTTCTGTCTCTTCATTGTATTTTATTTGGGTTTCATCAAACTTAACATCTCTGGATAATATTATTTCATTAGTTTCAGGATCCCATAGACGATATCCATTTGTACTATATCCTACAAATCTCATTTGCTTTGCTCTTTGCTGGAGTTTATTCTGTTTTGGTAAAATATGAACCCATACTTTAGATCCAAATACTCTCAATTTTGTCAAATTCTTGTGTCCAAACATCTTTTCTGCTGGTGTTTGAAAATTTATTGCTGAAGATGGGCATCTGTTAATCACGGGTAGACAGCACACCGTACTGCTTCACCCCATAATGTTTTTGGTAATCCAGTTTCCAATAGTAATGTTCTAGCTCTATTGTAAATGTTTCTGTTCATTCTTTCCGCTACTCCATTGGATTGTGGACTGTAAGCAGTAGTAAACTGTTGTACAATACCATTGTCACTAAAATATTTGTAAAGCTTTTCATTTTTAAATTCGCCTCCATTATCACATCTTATTTTCTCATCTAGATATTGAACATTGATCATATATTTCTCATAACTATCCATTATAAAATTTTGAGAGGCCCCAGAGTCAATTATGAACTCAATATGTCCATCGATAATACATTTTCACTAGCTACAAAAGTTAAGTCATTTACCTCACACATAGCACTTGTTCCTTGCTCACGGTTTAATCCGGTGTCTCTTGAGGTGCCTCTTGATTGTCCTCTTGAGTAACCTCTGAAGTTTCCTCGTCTTCTGTTGTGATTCTGTCCTCGACCTTGTCCACTTTTGCACTGGTTGGCTTTGTGTCCTAGTTTTCCACAATTGTAACATGTCATGAATGCTGCTTGTGGTTGTTGTTTTTCTTCACAATTTTGTTCTTTAACCTCTGCATCCAATAATCTTGCTTTGACAAATTCTATGTCAATTGTCTTCTCCGTAGTCATTGTTTCAATACTCGTAATTACATTATCATATTGTGTGGGCATAGAAGATAGTAGGTAGCATACCTTTAGCCATTTCGTCTACAGTACATCCAGCGGCTGTTAACTCACATATTAGACTATCAAATTTAAGGAAATAATCTTGCAATTTTTCACTTTTGCCGCATTTTAGGGTTATAAGTTTGCGTTTGAGATGTAGTTTATTAAAAATACTTTTTCTCTCGAATTTATACTCCAGCTGATGCATCATGTCTTTGGCTGTTTTGCATTTCTTCACAATTTCTAAGTATTTATCTGACAAGCATTGAACTATTACATTTTTGGCTTTGGCATCCATTTTGATACATTCTTCCGTTTCAGGTTTCACAACCCCGCTTTCAATAATGCTCCATACTTGTTTTTCCTCCAACAGTAGTTTTACTCGAAATTTCCAATTATTGAAATTCTGTTCTTGGCTTAGACGCGGTAATACATCTCTTGCACTTGACTCCGCCATTTTTCTGTCTTGAAACTTGGTCTCAAAGTTGCAATTTTATGTTATCCGTATTTATAGTAGTATAACATCCTTTAATTCTGAACCGGATCGCATTCTGTCTATCAGACGCTGAAAAGTAGCTGGTGCGTTCTTCAGACCGAACGACATTCTTTTAAACCGAAAGGTGCCGAAAGGGGTCACGAAAGCCGTCTTTTCCCTATCTTCTTCCTTAACTGACAGCCTTACTTGCCAGTACCCAGATCGCAAATCTATTGAGCTCATGTGTGACAACGTCCACGTGTAGTAGATTGCAGCAGTTCATCAATGCGAGGCATTGGATAGGCGTCCGACTTCGTGATTGAATTTAGCTTTCGATAGTCGACGCAGAAACGATAACTGCCGTCACGTTTAGGTACTAGCAGGGCTGGAGCAGCCCAAGCAGATTCGCAATCTTCAATAATATCTTCAGCCAACATCTTGGTAAGCTCTTGCTGCATAATCTCCTTCTTTGCAGGTGTCAGGCGAAATGGAGGTGTCGATATCGGAGAATTATTCCCCGTGTCTATATGATGTTCAGCGAGAATGAAAAAGAATTTCACGTTCAACCCCGACGAATTGACACCGTTTATTTGAACAAATTGCTGTCTATCATTTAAATAGGATTTTACTAAACTTAATGCTGATTGGCCTAGCCCGTAATGCTCAAGTTTCAAAAGCAATGTTTCATGATCAACGCAATCAAACGCCTTCGACAGGTCGCAGAAGATACCTATGGCATGTTGTCCCTCCTCCCACGCATCAAAGATGTGTTTTTATTAAGGTGACTCCAGCGTCGGTTGTACAACTGTTTCTCGTGTAGGATGTTTTTCGTATTAAAATAAATGAGCATTTGATTAGCATTATCTTTTCAAATACTTTGCTGAAAACCGGCAATACGGATACCGGTTTATAATTATTTGTGTCTTTACTGTCCCCGGATTTAAAAAGTGGTATAACCTTACTATGTTTCATTAGATCCGGAAAGACTCCTTAATCTATACACAAATTAAAAATTAAAGCTAAGTACGGCGCTATAGTCTGAATAATGGAGGTACAAACTTTGATGGACATTCCCCATAGATCTTCGGTCAACTTTATCTTTATTTGTTTAAAAGCTTTTATTACTGTTATTGGGTATATATGTGAAAAGTTAAATTCAGTCGGGCAGGCTGAAACGTTAGCGTGTAATAAACCGTAAGCGAGCGACGGCGAAGAATTCAAGGTTTCGGTAGTTTTAATTGGGATGCTGGTAAATAAATTTACAAATTCTTGAGCAACTACTTGTTATTTCTAGGCTTCGCCTAGTACTGCCATTTTATAATCCGTATAGCTTATTAAATTTCTTGTTCGGCTTACTTTCAGTCTTGTCTTTGTTTTGTCTATCAAATATCTTGGTTAACACATAGCATTTTGCCTGTATCTTATTTAACAGTAAACTTCACGTTGCCAACTTGTATTTTTTCTGTCCAGTTTTCTATTAGAAAACTAGATAACTGGAAACTGGATGATGTTAGGTACGTGTAGATGATGTAGGTCGGAGACACAATAAAAGTCTTATGAGGGTACTCACGATTCTATATTGTTCATCAATCACACACAAAACACGCAACACATTTATTATAGTTCTCAAGGAGAATAAGACGTAAGAGTTTAGGAGTCACAATAACAATAATGTTCACAGCACAATACACACAAGCAGATATGAAATAAAGTTCTCGGTAGGAATCTGAATCACCGTGATTAGCAGGAGCGCGATAACCGTAGCGGCAGTTGAAAACCGACTAGCTGTGCCTCACTGCGGGTGGCAGAATATAGTGATAGGCTCGCGGTGCAGTACAGCAGTTGCGGTAACGTTCAACCAGACATCAGCCGACATTATATCGTATACGATATATGATGCCGTGAATGTCTGTCGACGGTGTGTTAATGTTATTATAATAATATATAAATAAATATAAAGATATTGTATGTTTGTCTTGTATGTTTGTATATTAAATAAATAAATAAACTATGTGAGTTATTTACTGTGAGTGTACCCTACATCACTCCTATATCTTACGTCAAGGGCGATAAAAATTTGTAAACTTGACTTGACGACCAGAACGAGTGGTATACTCTTTGCTACTGCTAGATGGAGTGACTTCTTCTGGGTCAGCTTTGTCAGCCAATATGTAGGCTGGCTTAAGGCGGTCAATTGTGACTGTGACCTCCTTGCCCTTGAATAGAATTTTAAAAACTTTGTCACCTCTTTGCAGAACTTTGTGAGGACCTGTGTAGGCTGGTTGTAACGAGCCACGTAATGCGTCTTCACGAAGGAACACGTGATCAGTGGTCTGCAGATCCTTGTATACGAATATGCTGGTCCTGTTGTGAAGGGAAGCTGGGGTTGGTTGCAGGTTTTGTGAAAACTTGCGGATGCGAGCGACGAATTCCGTGATGTCGGTCGTTCCTTCATCACGGGGAGAGAAAATTTCTCCCGGGAGTCTTAGCGGTTTGCCGTATACTAGTTCGGCGGAAGACGCTTGGACATCGTGAACTGAGCCATGAAGTCGAGGTACTGGAATTGCCTTGGCGAGCAGTTTTTCTTCCTCTCGTGGAATGCGAAACTGATCGGTTTGTGGTCCGTGTAGACGACGAAGTGTCGCGTCTCCAGCATGTGGCGAAAGTATTTGATGGCCTCGTAAATGGCCACCACTTAGTTTGCGAAGGGCTGAGCTTCCTGGAGAAGAAAGCTAACGGCTGCCAACCATCATCGCTAAGCTGCTGTAACACCGCGCCGATTGCAGTATCCGACGCATCGGTAACCAACGCGAGTTTGGCGTTGCAATCGGGGTGTGCCAATAGAGCAGCGTTAGCTAGGCTTTCCTTACATTCCTTAAATGCTTGCAAAGTACTCTCCGCAAGACATATGGGATGCGAGCCTTTTACGTTGCCGATCAAGAGGTTGTGAAGCGGCGCCTGGATCTGAGCTGCATGTGGGATGAATCGCCTATAAAAATTGAACATGCCCAAGAATCGACGCAGCTGACGGACATCTTTGGGCTGAGGGAACGACTTGATGGCATCGACCTTGGAGTCAAGCGGTTTGCCCTTCTCGGAAATGTGGTGACCTAGGACGGTTACCTCCGAGACACCGAAAACGCACTTGGACGTGTTGACCAGCATGCCGAAAGCCCGCATCCTGGTGAAAATTATGCGAAGGTGCTCCTCGTGTTCTGCCTCTGTTTTTGAAAAAAATAAGAAGTCATCCAAATAACAATAGCAGAAGTCCAAACCTCTGGTCATCCCGTCGACGAAACGTTGGAATGTTTGGCCCGCGTTACGCAAACCAAACGTCATGTACGGGAATTCGTACAAGCCGAACGGTGTAGAGATCGCCGTCTGGGTGATGTCGTCCTGGCTGACAGGTATCTGATTGTAGGCTTTCAATAGGTCAATTGTATTGAAAACCTTGCAGCCTGAGATACTGTGTGCGAAATCATGTATGTGCCTTTACGGATACCTGTCAGGAACGGTTTGGGCATTGAGCATGCGGTAATCACCGCAAGGTCGCCAACTGTTGTCCTTTTTAGGGGCGAGATGTAGGGATGATGACCAGGGACTCTTGGAGGGTCTAGCAGTTCCATTTGACAGCATTAACTGGAACTCCTGCTGGGCAATTTTGAGTTTATAAACTTGGGGACCTGGGGTCGTGCGTATGTGGTGTACTGTGTAGTGCGTAGTGTACCGGCGGGTAGGGTGATGTCTGGAAAACTTTCAAGGAGTTTGTGATACCTCGAATCGCCAGATAAAATCTTTACTGAAAATAAAGACGAATCTGCATGACTCGAGGCTAATGCAAACACATTTGTCGTACTGTCGACTAGTCGTTGATTACGACAGTCAACGAATAGCGAGTAGTGACATAAGAAATTGTTTATAAATTAGCTGATTGATATTAAACACTATTTAGTTCTTAAACTGTTTATTTCTTGTTAATTAGAAGATTACAAAATAAATACAACATTGCTTTCTCGTGTGCAAGCCCAGAAGGAAGGAAGAAAGTGTTGCCTGGATTCAAAATATAAATGTACCACAGAGTATTATAAACAACACGCCTCCTTACATTTATATTTTACTTACCTATATATTAACTTAACATACGATAATAAACTTTAACAAAGCATTTAAACTATTTATTTACCTATCCATACTAACACATGTACACATAAGAATGTATTCACATATTTATCTTAACTCTTAAAGACCTATTCTTTCTTTGTATACTATTTATATCAACTAGTAGCTTGCACACTATGTATCCTATATACTAACAAATAATAAAAATAAACTTAGAACTTTCTTCTTATTTATTTATTAATATAACTTTTCACAATCAAGTTTTACATAACTAACTTTTTATTCTAATTTCAGCTTTTCTCTAAACTTCAGAAATTTAATTTTACCCAAAGATTTGGTAAGTATGTCTGCAACATTTGAATCTGAATCAATTTTTACAATTTCAATAACTTTATTCTTATAGTTCTCATGAACATAGTGATATTGTACTTCTATGTGCTTAGATTTTTTTGTAAAATTACCATATTTTGCTGTAGCAAGAGCTCCAGAGTTATCTTCATGAATTCTAATTGGTCTACAAATCTTTATAAACATATCACTTATTACATTTTTAAAGAAAATTATCTCAGTTACAGCATCAGATAATGCAACATATTCTGCAAAGGTAGATGACTTAGTTACACAACTTTGTTTCTTAGATTTCCAATAAATTGGATTTCCAAATAGTTCAATAATAAAACCTGTCGTTGACTTCCTATCAGTGATATCTCCTGCCCAATCTGCATCTACATAACAATTTACAATATTATCAGTTTTAAGACTCTGTCTGTAAGTTAATTTCAGATCTTTTGTTAAATACAAATACTTAAGAACTCTTAAGGCATATTTAAAATGTGTCTCATTATAGCAATTTTGGAATCTACTTAAATAGTTTACACTGTATGATATGTCAGGTCTAGTACCATGACTGATATACAAGAGTGCACCTATTAAATTTCTATATTTAACATCCTCATTTATATTAGATTTACTTAGTTTTAAGTTAAGTTCCATTGGCGTTTTATACAACTTAGAATTTTTAATATTATACTTTTCTGCTAAAGAATCTATGTAGTTTTTCTGGCACAATGTTAAGACATTAATAGAGTTACTATAATTATAATCAATATCTATACCAATATAGTTTTTCACTTTATTTAAATCCTTCATTTTAAATTTATTATGCAGATGTTTCTTAATTTCATTAATTACTTTTACATCTCTACAACAAATTAGTAAATCGTCAACAAACACAAGTATATAGATTGTTACATTGTTTTCCCTTTTTATATAAAGACAATAATCATATTTACTTCTATAGAAACCTAGTTTTTTAATAAAATCATTAAAACATTCGTACCAAGCTCTTGGACTTTCTTTTAAACCATACAATGCTTTATCTAATTTATAAACTTTATTTGGAACATCATTATAGCCTGGTGGCTGTTTAACATAAACTTCTGATACTACTTTACCATTTAAAAATGCTGTTTCTACATCCATTTGATGAGTATGAAAACGTATAGTTTTCATATTCATCATGACAAGAATAAGATAATAACAGTATTTATGTTTGCATTTTGGCAACAGGTGAGTATGTATCATCAATATTATCCTTTTGTTGAAAACCTCTTACTACTAAGCGAGCTTTAAAAATTTTACCTGGTTTTCTCTTGTACACCCACTTTACATCTAGAATCTCTTTGTGCTCTGGTCTACTCACTAGTGTCCATGTATTATTTTTAACAAGACTGGTCATCTCACGGTCCATTGCTTCTTTCCATTGGTTGGCCTCATCACATTGTATCGCCCCCTGAAATGTACCTGGAATCAAAGCGTCACAAAAATTTGCACAAATACAATAATATCCGAATTTATCATCAAATCTGACTGGACGTTTGGTTTGTCTCTTTGTTCTTTTCGGTTCCTTATCTTCATTGTCATTATCATACTCATCACAACTTAGATCAATCATTTGAGTTTCTTCTGGTAAGTTATTTTCAATCATTTCTTCTTCTTGTCTTTCCTCCTTTGAATCTGTATCATCATTGTTGCCCATACACATAACATCTTCTTCTACAATATCAACATGTCTGGCAACTATAATTCTATTATTTATTAATACTTTATAACCAACTTCAACATATCCAAGTAATATTCCTAATTCTGCCTTTTTATCCCATTTTGATCTTCTGTTTACTTCTGGTACTTGCTTAACTTTGCTTCCATATAATTTCAATTCTTTTAGTGATGGTTTCTTATTGAAAAATATCTCATACGTTGTTTTTTTTACTATAGTATTTGCCAAACTCCTGTTTTTTAGATAAGCTGCTGCTTTAATCACTTCTGGCCAATAGCATCTATTTACTTTTGCTTCTTTTTTTTATTTTTTTTATTTGAGATGGGTTTGCTCTTGACTCTAGTCTAAGTCATAGGTGACAGAGACAGAGTCGACGATTGAGTGAGCTTACCCAGAAGGAGCCTGTCTACTCTAACTTTGAAGAGATTCGGGTTGAATGCGTTCGGAAACACAGACGCAGTAAACATCTAGCCATATCCATTATTGTCCTGTTATATCTCTCTGCAGTTCCGTTCAACTCGTGTACATACGGTGGGCATGCCTTTATCATTATTCCTTTTTCTCTTGCAAAATTATACATCTTATTGTTCATATATTCTTTCCCACTGTCACATCTTAATTCTTTTATCATTTTTCCAGTTATATTTTGAACTGCATTTACATATTCTATAAAGCAATCTGCAACTTGATCCTTTGACTTAATACAATAAACTTTTGCTAATTTGCTATAATCATCTATGAAGGTCACAAAGTATTTTTCACCACCGTATCCTGTTGTGTTATGTGGCCCATTGACATCTGTATGAACAATTTCTAATATGTCCTCAGCTCTTCTTCTATTATTCTTAAAAGGTAAGTTATGCATTTTGTTCTCAATACATATAGCACACTTCATATACTCTGATTCTATTTCTTTAGGTATTCCTTCAAGCAACTGATTTTTACACATAATATCCAAATATTTAAAGTTGACATGTCCAAGTGTACGATGTAATTTTTCCTTCACTGACAACGTACTTTTACTTACATTTGCATGCATTTTACTATTTTCAATGTCACTCTGTATAACCTTTCCTCTTTTTGTGCTATTGCCATTAATTTGCCATTTGGAGTGTATATTTTTGCCCAATGTCCTTTTGATACAACAGTGTTACTGTTATCTGTGATCCTTGCATAACTCAATAAATTTGCCTTCATATCTTTTACATAAAACACATTTCTCATATTTACATATGATCTTGAACCATAAACAGGAAAATATAGTTTGATATCACCAACCTTTGTAGCTTCAAGCATTCTGCCATCACCAACTTTGACAACTGGATTCTTCAATATAACTGACCTTTCAAAATACTCATCACTGTTTATAATGTGGTCAGTGCATCCACTATCCAATAACCATGTAATTTCATTCTTACTTGACTTATTTTCATTCGAACTTGATGTAATGTTGGTTTGTATAACTGAGGTATGGCAATTACTGTGTTCATTCGGTGTATTTGATGCATTTTGATTAAAGTTTCTTCCTCGACCATGATTATTGAATCCACGTCCACGTACCCTATGAGTTGAATGACTTTGACCTCTTCCTCTAACATAATTTGTACCTCTATTTTGTTGTCCTCGATTGTACCAACAGTTACGTTTCATATGGCCTGGTTTCCCACAAATAAAGCACAGATTTGAGTTTGGGGCTGACTTTGTTTCAGTCTTAAATGCGTTTGACTTATCTATTACTGGAGCTTCTGACTTTTCTTGTGTTGTATTTTGTTTCTCTGCCAAATATTTTATTTTTATTGTGCTCATTAAGTATTCTACTGCTCTGTCTTCTTTTGGTAGTACATCTACCAAGTCACCAATGTGACTATATTCATTTGGCAATGCTCTCAACATGTAATTTAATTTCTCACTTTCACTAATAGTAGCACCAGCCTGTTTTAATTCGTTTACTGATCTTTCAAATTCGTCGAAAAATAAATTCAGTTCAGCATAGTTTTTTAATTTGATATTTTCAAGGTTGTTTCGGTAAACAATTTGTAGTGATGTGACGAATTTGCAAATTATGTCATAAGCCGACTCACATTCTGCTATGTATTCCAGCTGTTTATTGGTTATCGCCCCATAAATATAATTAGTTGCTTGCACATCTTTTTCTAGCCAATTTTCCTTTAATTTGACATCAGCAGCACTGTCAATTTTCTTAGTTATAACCTCGTTGCATTTTTTAAATTGTAAAATTTTTATCAAACGTATTTTCCAATTGGCATATTCTTTCCCGTCGAATACTGGTATCATAATTTGGTTGTTTGCTTGCTGCATTTTTGTTCAAAATAATTTTCAATTGACTTTGTACGTAACTTTTAATCTCTCTCAAACTTTTGTAATCTTTGTTTTATTTTTATAAACCACGTTCTGCTACCATGTTTATAAATTAGCTGATTGATATTAAACACTATTTAGTTCTTAAACTGTTTATTTCTTGTTAATTAGAAGATAACAAAATAAATACAACATTGCTTTCACGTGTGCAAGCCCGGAAGGGAGGAAGAGAGTGTTGCCTGGATTCAAAATATAAATGTACCACAGAGTATTACAAACAACAGAAATAAACGCCGATTATAGGTTTTGTAAATAAAGTAATGTTTAAAATCAATGCCAATTGGACGTAGTTATGCGAAAATGTTTCATTCCACAGTAAATTGAATTTGAGATAAAAGCATTTACGCGTTTCAATGGTATTCTTTTTTATTCTAACTAGTAAAGACCAATACTAAAGGTTTTATTGTTGAATTATATTGTGTTTAGATAATCGTATGTTTAATTTTAGGCTATTCACTTTACAATAAGAAAAAAATATGTTATTGGTATTGGAACATTTTAACATAATTAATATTTACATGAACATAGCTTCAAATTAATTTTGCACAAACGTTCCAGGTACTTTTTATCCATCTGTACCTTAATATTTATGATCTAAATTTTATTTTTTAATAAATATGTAAAACCTGAACAACAAATAAAAGAATAGTAATTGCTTATGTTTTTTTTTATTACTAGGTCACAATTTAAAAAACAGAATAAAATCTTGTGCTTTTGGGGAGGCCTACGTCCAGCAGTGGACTGCTATAGGCTGATGATGATGATAAAATCTTCATACGTCATACTCATCATCCTCTTGCATTTCGAAATCTGGTTCCCCACCAAACCCATCGACATCATCTATGATTCCCTCCGTACTCTTTAGGTTTTTATAAAATTTATGACAATCCTCAGGGATGTACTGATACATGGATTCTAAATCTGCTAATTTGGCTGGAGCAATGGCTTTACCATCCGGCCACAACAAACAGAAATCGGACATGTTAATATTTCGTGATTCCCCTCTAATTTTTTTTTCAATTGTTAATTCCTTGTGATCTTCCTCAAATGATGATTTCATAAAAATTGAAGACACTTTCTCTTTTTCAATTCTTATTTCTTTTGTCTTTAACCAATTGACTTTGGTTTTGTCTGTGAATTTTTTTCTATTGATAATATTTTTTTCTAATTTTTCCGTACCATAAAAATCAGTCTTATTCATTTTAAATACTTCTAGAGGTTTTCTTTTTTTACACGTTTTAATTACGGACATATATTCTTCGGCTGTATAAATTCGTTGATAGTGTTTGAGAGCAGTTTCAATTTTGGAAAAGTCTGTGTCATTAGGCAGGAAGGTATGCCCAGACTCAAGAAATCGCATTGTAATGACTTTTAAAGTGTCATGTGAGTTTAGAAGTGCTTTCAACATGAGAACTATTTTTATGTTGCGGTTCTGCCCTCCACAACAATCGCTCCAAAGAATAAGGTGTTCAACAGTGGGCCTTAGTTTAGTTTGAATATATTTAATAAGGCACGATCCCACCTCTTGCGCACCTCTTCCTGCTTCCCCTTCAACCCATATGTAACAATGACCAATGTCATCTGAAGCACTATGGATGCCACTGTTGTAGAGCCACAATTGCCTTTTATAAAACACAACATTTGTAGGTATTCGTGGTAATGGTAAAGTTTTTTCCAAATCGAATGTTACACATTCAATAGTCGACTTGTTTCGAGCGTCTTCAAAATCGGAGTTCATCTGCTTCCTCAAATTTTCAGCCTTTTCTAAATGTCGAGTCTTTTCTGTTCTAGCTTGTTCTTTTTCCTCGAGGGTGTTAGCGTTTTGAATTTTTATGGCTAACATATCGCACTTATTGCAAGTGTCTTTTTTTAATGACTTACACCTAAGGTTAAACTTAGTGTAAAAAATCTTTTTGACTGATTCGAAGGAAGCGCACTTTTGCCCTTCACCATAAGTATTTGTGTACTCCTGCTGATATATATCGTAAATTTTAGGTAATGTCATCCCCGGTTGTAAATATAACGTGTCATTATTCTTTTCTCGTCTGTAGTGCGACTCATACTTTGGTAGTTTTGAAATAGTTTCGACTATGAAATTATACATTTCATCTGATATTTTATTCTTGCCACCTGTGCTAACTCCTCTACCATCCATTATGGGCTCCCCACTTCTAAGTTTTTTTAGTGCCGTGGTAACTTTTTGAGTAGTAATTTGATAAGTGTTTAAAAACATATCACGACATACCTTTGTACCATTAATAGAATAGACACGGATGAATTGCTTTGGCTTTTTTTTTGCCTCGGGAACATTAGTCATAGTGTAACTGCGTTTTTTATTTTCTTCTTTAATACATGATCCTAAGTATACACATTGTGCATTGTAGGACCCTAGACGCACAAATTTTTCGAACTCTTCCTTTCTTTTCTCTATTGGAATCAAGCTAGCACAATTTTTTAAACATTTACAATTATATTCAGTAAAGGTTTTTGGTTTCACTAATTTATTTTTAGTGGTCGTGTATTCTAAATTATTGTATTTATTATGTTTTCTCTCAGATCTAAGTTGAGGATTAATTCTTTTACGGCCCCTTTTCGGTCTACCAGTTTCCAAATTAGATCGTAAATCTTCGTCACTTATAGATGAAATAAGTTCTGTTGTTTCTTCATTGTTAGGTTCTAGCATTTCTATACCCTCATTGTTGAGCTTTTCTTTTGACGGAAATTTCTTATTTTTAGTCACCTCATGATCTACACTATCACTAAAAGACGAACAAGAGGTTGTCGACTCAACTATATGTATCACTTTTCTATGTGAGACATAATCCGGATCTCTAAGGCTGTCATCACTATCACAATAGTCGGGTGCATCTACGTGTTTTAAAATATCATTATTTTCGTTCATGTTGTTAATTGGTTCACACTCAGCTAACATATTAAATAGTTGTTGCGTTTCTGGTGACATTGGTCGAAGAGGTGATGATAATGGCGAAACTTCATTCTGTATTTCTTGTAGTATAATAACAGGATCACAAGTATCTAAAACAATGTACATATTCACGTAACTTATCTATTGGCACAATTTATACAAATAAAAATAAATACTAACTGCGACCGGCGGTGTTACGTCGGTAAAGTGTAGCAAATATATTTAAAGGTTTTAATAATTTTATCTGCATCAGGGGACGTGTACTGTTGGGTTTATAATGTTAAAAGAATCATCTTACCTTGTAAATTATTATCCGTACTTTTTTGATTCATAAAATTTAGTGGAGTAAGTGGCGAATATGGTGGAGGAGAGATTGAAGGCTGCGTGTTTGAATAAGGCGTAACTGGATTAGAGTCAGCTGAAAAAAAAAACAATATATGCAAACTGACACATATCTCGTCATATCCAATCCCATCCCATCCCATCCCTTGTAATATACATATTTTTCATTTAACAGTAAATTAATTTAGTAAGTATAAGTCGTATAACCAATGCAAATAATAAAATTATTAAAAATATTTTTGATAGCCCCACCAAGAACAATAATCATGCTCGTATATCATAGCAAAGCACCAACAAGAATATACACAATACATGCAGAAGATACGATTCATATTGCAACATGCAATCCAAACCGATCTTCGACTCGAAACGCGTTAACTCCCTCTGCGGGACTTATTATGTTCACTCGTCGACCGCTTGGATGTGTAAGACATGTAAGAATGGACCTAAGAAATGTCGATACAATAAAGTTAATACGCCGTCAAATTCATAAAATATATTATGTGCCTTTAACTAAATTCCAACATACCTCTGGAGTCTGCAACATCGACTTGACCTTTGATCTGTCCTTGAGAGATAACTTTGTTTCTGAGGTCCATTAATTTTCGTTTTTTAGCTAATAACTGTTCTAATGATGAAATCTGTAAAAATAAATAACCAGAATTAGTTAAAATCGTCTTTCGATAAAACTAATCACCATAAATATATAGTACTTATTACAAAATATTAAACAATCCTTTCAATAGTAATACTTACATCTTCATTAGCTTCCATTGTTTATTCTAATTATATTGACACACAGTACACTACAAATTAACCACGGTTCACTGTCATAAACGTAATAAGGATAATTGCAAACAAAAGACGACGGAAACTACTTCTTCCACGACGTTTGTTTCAATAATGACCGTTGCGAACTCAAATAAGATTCAATGTCAAAAAGAAAATACTCCGTCTCGCTTGCACTAGTAAAAAGTTATTGAAAGATGCGTTCCCGGTTGGGCATAACTTCGGATTAATGTCATTAGTATTTTTTTTTTGTCTATGATATTAAAAGTTTCAAGTAATATTTTATTGGTAAATAACTACAAAGAAAATAAACTTTTTCTTTATGTGTTATAAATATTTATTTTTAGTGGTCGTGTATGCAAACAGTTAAGGATGAAGCTAATTAAAGCGTGTTAAAAATGAACCCTTTTAAGTTGAAACATTTTTTTTTCGAAAGAGGTTTTTTATTTAGGTAAATAATAGTACAAAATTCATGAAACCTTTTAAGTTTTCAAATTATGGTATTGAGGTCAGAAACATAACGTTCCACAAATTTTGGAACGTTTATGCCTCGCTATTGTAATTTTGCAAAAACGTTCCAAATATACATGGAACATTTGTTCCAAAATAAAATGGTTTAACATGGTTTTGCTAAAACGTTCCAAATATACATGGAACATTTGTTCCAAAATAAAATGGTTTAACATGGTTTTGCTAAAACGTTACAAGATTGTTGTGGCGTTTTAACAAAATAAATATACTGTTTCGTAAAACATTAAATGTTCCTGTCCTCATAGTACGTTCTAGTTAATTTACACAAGTTATTATTTGATAAAGGTTGTGGGTTGGAACGTAAGTGAAAAAAATATTTTCTGATATAAGACTTAAAACTTGGAACCTTATTGCAAATCTGACTCTAAGTGTCATAAAAGGTAGTTTGATCACGTTATCTCGATTTCGGGTGACTTGTGGGTTGGAACATTTCTGCATAACTACGTCCAATTATTATTAATATTTTAATGAATAAAAGATACTATAAGCTGAACCAACATTGTCAAAGTAACTTTGTAAAAAGCCACGAAGAATAATATTCTTTACAAACATCTTATTATTCGTGGCTTTTTTCTTGCGTACTCATAACGATAAGGACACAGCTAATCAGCTATAATTTTCATTCTACTAATTTCGCGAGTTTACTATATTGTATAAACAGCTGTTAAGAGTGGGAGAGCCTTATGGGATAGTGTTAGAGGAAAAGGGATGGCGATATTCTCGAAAGCGAAAGTGTCTCGTTCTTTCTAGGCGCTATTCTGGTTTCTGATTGGCTACTTTAATATGTCATGCACTACTCAATTCCTGATTGGCTGATTGAGTGCCACTTCACGTCAATAAAGGGTCTCCAGCTCTAAAATGATACCAGGCTTAAATAATTTGCCAAATTGTAGGCAGGTTTACTTATATTCGTCGCGAATATACGTAAACCTGCCGTAGACGCGCGAAAGTGAGCGAGCGGCAACCTATTGCTATTGATTAAGTTCCAAACGCCCCGGGGGGGCAGTAAGGCTACTTAGGGGGCTAAGCCCCCCCGGAGTAGTACCTGAAAGAAACACTGATAGAGAGGGCCCTGCTGCCGACACTGAAGCCACGTGGCTGGATGGCGTGGTGGTCCTGGATGCGGTCGGCCAGCTCGGCCAAGGCCTCCAGGGTACTATGCGGCTGCGTTGCCAGGAAGGGCTGGATGCTGCTGGGGAGTCGGCTGCTCCATATGGTGCGTACGAACTCCTCGGGTATTGTGGGTCCTTCCAGCCCTTGCAGGTGGCGCAGGAACTGCGACGGCTTCCGATCACCCAGCTCCTCACGCATCAGCAGCTCGTTCACCTTCTTCTCCTCGGAGGCTGATAGGCGCTTGACAAGCTCGGTATTCAGCTTGTCATACCGGTTAGTGGTGGGTGGGGACATGATTATGTCCTTCACCTCCTTAACGTACTGTAGGTCTAGTTGTCCGATGACGTCATTGTATTTGGTGACGTCGTTTGTCACCCCTGCATTCTCGAACAGCGCTTCAATTTGGGCGAACCAGATTTCTGGTTCCTCAGGCCAGAATGGTGGCAACTTCAATGCCACGCGGTGTACATCTTGTTCCTCTATACTAGGCATGCGCTTCGCCTTGCGGGGCCTGTGCGTTACGCGATGTGACCGCTGTGACGCGGACGAAGTGGTGTGCGCGGACTCACTGTCACTCATTTTATCGTCTTTTCTTAAAGTGTTCGATTTGGGGTCAAAGTAACTTTGTAAAAAGCCACGAAGAATAATATTCTTTACAAACATCTTATTATTCGTGGCTTTTTTCTTGCGTACTCATAACGATAAGGACACAGCTAATCAGCTATAATTTTCATTCTACAAATTTCGCGACCCCGAGTCGAACACCTACACGTGTAGATGATGTAGGTCGGAACCACAATAAAAGTCTTATGAGGGTGGGTACTCACGATTCTATATTGTTCATCAATCACACACAAAACACGCAACACATTTACACATTAGAAGTCACAATAACAATAATGTTCACAGCACAATACACACAAACAGATATGAAATAAAGTTCTCGGTAGGAATCTGAATCACCGTGATTAGCAGGAGCGCGATAACCGTAGCGGCAGTTGAAAACCAACTAGCGGTGCCTCACTGCGGGTGGCAGAATATAGTGATAGGCTCGCGGTGTAGTACAGCGGTTGCGGTAACGTTCAACCAGACATCAGCCGACATTATATCGTATACGATATATGATGCCGTGAATGTCTGTCGACGGTGTGTTAATGTTATTATAATAATATATAAATAAATATAAAGATATTGTATGTGTGTCTTGTATGTTTGTATATTAAATAAATAAATAAATAAAGCAGTTATGTATATGTCGCAGGTTTTCATAAAATTAGGTTTTTGATGAAAAACCAGAAGATAACACATTTTAAACTCAATTTCATCATTAACCTGTAACAATCCCGATTTTTTATCAAAAACCTGAACTAGTTTGGGTTTATGATAAAGTTCTTGTCAAAATCACGAGTTTGTTTTGTTTTATGACAAATAAACCAATTTAAATGAAATAAATAAAACAATCCATCATCATTTGCAACTTAGTAGAAAGAAAACATATATTGATGAAAAACGAATATTTTGCTTTGTCTGAAAGCAAAATATTCGTGTTTGATGAAACAAGCAACATAAGCATTTCTTCTGTTTCTTTTATTCTACTTTCTGACGTGGTCAATGATCAACTGACCACGTCAGCCTCAGTAACAGTTACACAAGTAGCAACAGTTTCTAATGTTAATATATTGTCTTGCATGGATGCTGGAGGATCTATAAGAACTGCTGCAGCTGTTTCTATTTCTTGCTGAGAGGTTGAAGCGCCTACTTTGTCTGATTCAATTCTGTTTAGGTGATTTAAATCCTTATCTGATATTGTCTAATAAGTCTGCTGGAATGTGTGTTTTCAATCCTATTTTAGGCTCTGTGCCAAAGAAAGCCTTTTATGGTGTCCTTTGAATGGTTCTATGAAAGGAATATTTTTTTTTGGAATTGGACAAAGTAACATCCCATGGAGTATTTCTTGTAGTTATTACCAATACCAAGCACGGAGCTTAGCTTCTACGTCTTGATTAGAGCGCTCAGCAATGTCCCTGTTCGGGTGCCGATGTAACGTTGGATCAGTCCGGGAACAATAAAGCGCAAAATACTGGAATATCAGTTTTATTCTGCCTTTTTCCCCGAAACACGTCACAATAAAAATGTATATAATTGTAGGGTCGTTGGTTGCAGTTGGCTGGTCATCCTTCTTTTCATCAAAATTTAATTAACTATTTTTAAGTTGAGGGTGGAAGAACAAAAATAAAAAAGTAAGACTGTCACTCGGAAGGCCGTAGTGCAGCCAGCCAACTCCACTCCGCGACGCCCTTTTTTTTTGTTCCTTTGTGGAAAATCCTCATTGGATGTCTTCCGCTCTGGGGGGGTCAAGGGGTCTGTCAGACTCATCCTGACTAAAAACCACCCCGTTGTTCCGTCTCACACTTACACCGGGGGTCGGGAACAACGCTTCTTCCGCAACCCCTAGCTAGTGCCGGCCAGCCTCTGCGGGTCACGACCTCGGGTTGGGGGGAGAGAGAGGTGTTGGACTCCCGTCGCGACGTCTAAGAGGGGCGCGCGTGGAAAACTACGCGCCTCCACCTCGGGTCCTGATGTGTGGGGACGGACGTCCCCGAGTCCGTCGCCCCTGTACCCATTTAGGGGGTCTGGAAGAGGGCGTTGTCCGCCCTCCGCCGACGCCCGGCACGTCTGCTGCGGATTGGGTTAGCGGCTGAAATCTTCCTCTTCCTCTCCGCAGCCTCGAAACAGTAATCTCGCAGAAGGATACCACCGCGTCCCAGGACTCCTCCCCCAGGACTCCACGTTGCCGACCATAGACTCGACTATGGCCGGCAGCGACAGGTCACTGCCTACTTCAGAGATGAGGGCACGGCGTGGATCCTCCCAAGCGGCACACTCTGCCAGCGTATGCCGCGCCGTGTCCTCCTGGCAGTCAAAGCAGTGGTGACACCGAGCGTCCGGCTCTCTGTTTATGCGACACGGGTTCTTCCCTAAGCAACCATGCCCCGAGAGCACCTGCGTCACCCGAAATGACAGGGAGCCGTACCTCCTCCCAAGCCAGCGCTCGAGCACTGGCCGGACCGCCTCGATTGTAACGAGGCCGGCGGTAGGGCGTGAAAGCCTGCCCCCCATTCCGCCACCAGGACCTCGCGAAGCTGAGACCGACGCAACTCCATATGTCGCTGCATTGGCCCTTCGCCCCGCGCCCGTTTTCCTCGCGCCACCGGTACAGTGACGCGAGTACCTTCGCCTCCACGGTCACAGGGCGGGGATCCGGCCAGTACACAAGCCGCCTCGTAAGAGATCGTGCGATACCCCCTGATGACTCTGACGGCCATCGCTCTCTGCGGCTTTCGCTGAACAGCGATGCAGCCGGCCGTCAGGTCAGCCGCCCAAATCGGAGCCCCATACAGGACCATCGATCGCACGATCCCTACGTACAGTTGCCTACAGGCGGCGCTCGGGCCCCCCCGATTGGGAAGCAGCGTTGACAGCGCCCCAGCCGCGCCCAACAACTTGGGCGCCAGCCGCCGAAAGTGGGCACCGAAATTGTTAAAACTACGGTAAATATTATCTTATACACCGGGTTTTACATAGGCAACCATAATTTAAGAGCCATCTGCCACTCTTCATAGAGATTGGCACGACCTAAGAATATAATACCCCGGGGAACACCATGTCCACACCGTTCATGTACCACAGCATGACGCAACACGGCCAGCCGCATGGGAAGGGTCAGTCCCAGTATATGGACACTATGACTAAGGCAAAACCTGTCCACAGACACCCACAAATGCTAGAACAGCTTTAAATAAAATATATATCATCTAAGAAACAAAATAACAACCGACAGAGCTTTAAGAAAGTCGCACACGTACCTGCCGGAAGAAGAAAATCCCGTCGGGTAGATGGGTTGGCTCAATGTCAACCCCACGCCACGTTGTTCTGAAAGAAACCGACAAGTCAGCGCACAGAATTCACAACGAAAAGTTATGGGGTCATTTCCTTGAGCAAGGCGACTTACCGTGAGGGATAATGAGCCCAGCTTGGGAACACAATCACGCCAGGGATCACGACAGCTACATGCACCTTCTAGGCCGCTTATCCACGACCGTGCACGCGGACACTGGCGGCCGGCTATTTTCGGCTCCTCAGATTCCGTTCATCCTCGGTCGGCACAGACAGGAAACAACTGATTGTTTGCGGCTGACCGCACGGAGCCCGACACCCTGGTGATGATTCCAGTCCACTCACAATAACAAGGCTCCGCTCAAGCCGTTTCACAAAAAAACGACGCCACCGCTACGCAGTTCGTCCGAGCAAAATAATGCGCCTGGGCGTGTTTTTCATACTACAGTACTAAAATCGAAAACTCAAACACCAATTTTAATAAACCGTATCAAAAATGTATATTCTAAAAAAAACACTTGCAACCGATCTTCTGTCGTCATCTGATCCCAAAGGTTCTGTTAATGAAGTCAACTCTTATTTCGCGAGTATAGGACGCTCACTAGCTGAAAACATATCCGCACCAACTACACCCTTACATCAGGATGATATCCCCGTTTCGAATCACAAAACATTTCTCCTCTTAAATACTGACAATCTTGAGCTGGATAGTTTAATTAACGCGCTTAGGACTAACTGTGCGGTGGGCTCCGATAACATCTCAGGAATATTTCTTAAAAAATTTAAGCACATTCTTATTCCCCACCTCACTTATTTGTTTAACCTGGCTTTCAATACAGGAGTCTTTCCCGACGCTTTCAAGCTGGCTGTCGTTCACCCGATGCACAAATGCGGTGACAGAGATAAACCTCATAATTATAGACCCATATCAATCTTACCTACACTATCCAAACTGCTGGAAAGGCTCATGAATAATAGGCTCGTCAAATACCTTGAACGAAATCATCTTTTATCGTCCTGCCAATACTTTTTTCGTTCAGGAGTGTCCACCAGTAATGTGGTTTTAGATCTCACGAATGATATTGTGTCTCATCTTGATAATAAACAGTGTGTTATTGGCATATTCTTAGATCTTGCAAAAGCCTTTGTCACGATCTCAATTCCCGCTCTCATTGCTAAGCTTGAGAAGATTGGTGTAAGAGGCGATAAGCTGTCACTCTTCACGAGTTATCTTACGGGAAGACGTCAATGTGTCAAGATAGGTGACTGGATGAGCGACGAACTCACTATAACTTACGGCGTGCCCCAGGGTAGTATCATTGGGCCGACTTTGTTTCTCATCTTTATTAATGACCTTTGTCGTCTTGAACTGCCGAATGGATCCATCTTTACATACGCCGATGATACTGCCTTAATATTCCACGGATATTCCTGGGAGTCCGCATTTCGATACCAGTCGGTAATAGTGTCGAGTCCTAGTTGCGCACTAGAACTCGACACTATTACCGACTGGTTGTCGCAAAACCTACTCACTCTAAATATCTAACCTTTTCTCTCTCAAAAGCTAGTAGACTTTCATCTTCCCACTTTTCATTGACTGCAAATTCTTGTAATGCATCACCATGCAGCTGTCCTCATCTATGTCGCATAGACAGTGTAAGGTATTTGGGTGTTCAGATAGATGACTCATTAACATTTTATAATCATATAGACGTACTTACCTCCCGTCTGCGCAAACTGATATTTATTTTTAAGAATCACCGCCATGTGGCCGACATGCAGGTACTTAGACAAATATATCTAGCCATCTGTCAGTCAGTTGCTCAGTACTGTATAGTTGTTTAGGGTGGGACAACAAAAACACATTTTTTTAAATTGGAACGTGCCCAAAGAGCCATCCTTAAAGTAGGTTGGTCTCTTCCTTATCAATTTCCTACCACCGAACTTTATAAAATATGTAAGGTCCTCTCTATTCGAAAATTGTTTGTACTAAATTTAATTCTAACAGTCCACTCCCGCAATTCATATACTTCCGAAAAATATAAAACCGTGAGATGAAAGCATACAGTGTGTCCGTCTATTTCCGTAAATACAAGGCTAGCCCAGCGATTCTTTTATTTCCTTGGTCCTTATGTATACAACAGAGTAAACAAATCCTTACATATCTAATCAATGGTCAAATGTAAATGCAAAACTACTGTAAGGGACTGGGTTTGGACTATGAAGGTACAGAAAATATCATCCAAACAATTAAATAATAAATTATTGTTACATACGTCCCTCTTAATTTTACTGATACCTAAGCACAAACACTCGCACAGGAATTACACTCATATACTCAAATCATCCCCATACACTCACACACTACTCAGCAATCCTTCAATACTATCACTTTACATTACACTCCACAAATAGAGATTAACTTTTTTTTTTTTGAAATATTGTTTTAATAATCTGAATTATGTTGCCGTCCAATATGATTTTATTCTAAAGGGAGAGCCTGGAGATATGGTCATACAGGTCCCGAACCTAGTTCAGACTCCAGCTCTCACACAGGTTATAATGTAAAGCAAAATTGTAAAAATATTTCTTATTTAAGTAACAATGTCAACCCTTATGAGAGAAAATAAACAAATTTTGATTTTTTGATTCTCGAAGAACTTAGACGGAACAATTACCCTTCAACGGAATACACCCTTCCAGGTCCAAATCTCACCCTACCAAGTCTCTATAGCCCAATTTATAACTAAATTACATCAAAACACTATTCGCACGCTTAGAATTATATTGACTTAGTCCAAAAAAATAAGTTTTTGGGAAACGTCGATTAAAGAATCAGACGTTGGTACATTTTATACAAAAATAAGTATACTTGGCCGCAAGATTAGATAAACAAAAAAAATGCTTTGATATCGTGCTAATTACGTTAGCTGCAATCGGAGGATTTAAAAAAAACCAAAAATGAATTTACTTAATTTATTTTAAAATAAAAGAATTACATTAATTATCGCTAAAATTAGCCTAAGTGCCTATTCGAAGTATGAATATGGAATGGAATTTTACAGAGTTACAATAATTGGCTAAACTAGGTCCGTGCGTCACAAAGTGCTAGCTCAGCTCGGCGTTTCCGTCGTTTGTTAAATTTGCAGCATATGATTCTATACTAAAAGTGTTGAGTGCTGAGTTGGCGATTCCCCTTATGCAGCTGCGTGTAACATCTCCACCCGCAGATCAGCAACTATTTGAGAACTTCGAGAGAAAATGTTGCTGGAACTTGTCTTCTGGGCGCGCGATCCACCTCTTTTTGTCAGGATCCTCGTAAGTATGTCCCTTGCTGTGGGGCTTTTCGGAGCGTTTGCAAAACCATTGGTTGCGATAGCCCAGTATGGTTGTGATAGGTGCGCCTGCACCTAATAATGCGATGTAGAAGGGTATGGTATATGACATCTGATTGCAACTGGTTGGGTTGTATCGGCTGGCTCGTCATGACTTGGTTCTGTATGCTGTGTAGTCCACCTTTGTGCGGAGATAACAGTTGATAGGTATGGTAACGAGGTAGCTTCCCTGTAGCAATGTGAAGTCTTCTCTCCCACAGATTGATTGCACTTTCGTTGGACTTGAAAATGATAGGACGTAATACTGGTCATCTAGTTTTTTCATCGCTTCTTTTTCCAGAAATATTGTACTGAATTGGCAGGAACTCTTGTGGGCTTGATTCGTGATAAGTTCTTGTATGCAGTCCGTTTTTGTTCGTATTTGATGGGTTATTTCCTTTTCACAGAGATACCAGTTACTAAACTTCGAGCATTCTGCTTCTATGTACACGAAATAGTCGCCATTAGTTGCTATAAAGGGATAGGTAGGGATAAGACTTTGGGATAAGAGCTTGACGGTTTTTTTATTTTTTGGGTACTATAGATAACTTATAATAAATCATAGACGATTTTGGAAATTATAGAAAATCTGAAAATTATAACTATCTGGTTTCCGTTGAAATATGATCCGGGCTGAATAATGTCGTAATATATCTCGTCCTTACTGTATTTTTTTTTTAACCTATTTACCATAGATCTAAGTTTATCTACATCTATCATATAATGAACAGTACTTGATGAGTGTATGAACGCTAACATATTTTCTATTCTAACTAATTCTAATCGGTCATAAGGATTGGCTAGGCTTTTAAGTTTTATCTCCGATGACTGGGTCTCGCGAAGTACCAGCAATAGTAGAATCCTGCAGCAAGTTAGGTACCTTAGGGCCTCTTTTTAATCTGTTTTTGGCTACGGGCCCACGTTTCTTGGACGTATAAACGTGTATGGGTAAATCGGCCAGAATGGTATCTTGAGTATACCGCGGTGCAGTTTTCTGACGGCTTGCAGAGGGGTTCTTAATGAACACCTGTTGTTGAGGAACGTATTCTATTTCAGATTCGCGGTTCTTGTTTCTATTTTCTATTAACGCAGTACGATTTGATAAGGAAGTTTCGTTAATTATGTTATAGACTTCTTTCATTTGCGCCCTATGATTATGAACATACTGTTGTAATGATTGTTGGGTAAAATCTATATCTAGAATATCGCGTGGATCAAAGTGTCCAGTTAGTAAATCGAATGGTCTACATCTAGTGAAGCTATGTATTGAAGAATTATATCCAATTATAGCATAAGGCATAAGATTTACGATGGGCTCCTCTTTGTGTTTTAACTTTAATATTCTTATATGTTTAAGGAGAGTTGAATGGAAGCGTTCAATGTTACCGTTATCGTTAGGCGAATGCGGTAAAACTCTATGGTGGTTTATCTTGTGAAGGCGTGTGAATTCTAGGAACAGTTGATTAGTGAATTCCGTTCCGTTGTCAGTCACTAACGTTAAGGGAACCCCATGGTGGGTACAATATTGTAATAATGATTGAAGTACACTAATGCCCGTGCCATCTCGGAGATGGTAGGCTTGTCCGTATTTGGTAAAAACATCTATAAATGTAACATACTTTTCATTGTGAACCGTGAATAAATCCATATGGACAATTTCGAATGGTTTTGTTGCCGGGGGTACAATATTAAACTGTGGTCTAATAGGTCTCCGGTCATATTTAGCTTGGCCGCAAATAATGCATTCGTTGATGAATTTGGTTATTTGGTCTTTCATTTTGGGCCAGTAATATTTTTTTGAGAGGGCTAAATAACATTCGGTAATTCCTCGGTGATTAGTTTTGCCGTCATGGTAGTGTTGAATTATCTCTTGCTGACGAAGATAATCTTTGATGTTTTCTAATTCTATCTTAGCTAGTACTAAGTTCATAGACGAGCTCTTAAATTTGTCCTGTATGACTGGTATGATGGAATACATGGCAAGAGGTGGATTTATTAATATACCGGTCTTTACTTTCGGATTTACATACTCTTTTATGACATTGACTACATCTTGTTCTAGCTTAGATGATGATATCTGGACTGCTATGCGCGTGTGAGTTTCGAATGGCTTGGTAACTATTGGTTTGCGTTTGACATCTTCTACTATCGTAAAGCATAGTTGTCTATGAAATCTGTTAAGGGGTTCATCTGTGATCGGGACTTCTAGTATGGGATTTTCGTGACTGGTATGTACGGTGGCAGTGGATGAGTTCGTAGGCATCGCGTTTTCTGATGGGTTAGGAATCAAAGAACATAATTCATCTATTAAAGTGTTAGTATCTTCGTTGTGAATCTCCACTCGAGATAAGGCATCGGCATTCGTATTAGATTTACCTTTCTTATAGATAACGGTGAAATCGTATTCACTAAGTTTCAGCCTCCATCTAGTCAATCGCGAATTAGGTTCTTTAAGGTTCATCATCCACTGTAGAGGTTTATGGTCTGTCAGTACTTTAAATTTACGACCAAACAAGTACGGTCTAAAATACTTGGTGGCCCAAACTATGGCGAGGAGTTCTTTTTCTATAGTACTGTAGTTAAGCTCACTTTCATTCAGGGTTCGGGATGCAAAACACACAGGTTTGTCGGAACCTACGGGTCCTTGAGATAGAATGGCACCAATGGCAACGTTTGAAGCATCTGTCGTCAGTATGAATTCCTTATCGAAATCGGGATACTGTAGTATAGGGTCATTTGTTAAGAGTCTTGCACTTTTCAAAGCTGCTTATGTACTCGGAATTTAATACAACTTTTCTACCTTTTTTTAAACACGCTGTGAGAGGTTTCGTAATTTTTGCAAAGTCCGGGATAAATTTGCGATAATAACCGACAAGGCCTAAAAATTGCTTAATTTCTTTTGGGGTCTTTGGGATGGGGTATTTTTCTATGGCATGAATTTTATCCGGATTAGGTTTTATTCCTTCGCTACTTATTATGTGTCCGAGATAACCAGTTTCATGCTTTAAGAATTCGGATTTATCCATTTGGATCTTAAAGTTTGATTCCCGAAGTCTATTGAAAACTTTTTCGACATTGGTCATATGCTCTTGTAGTGACGTGGAAAAAACGATGATGTCATCAAGATACACCAGGCATATGTCATTCTGAAGACCTCTGAGGACATTGTCCATAACCCTCTGAAATGTGGATGGTGAGTTCTTAAGTCCCATGGGCATTCGAAGAAACTCGAAATGTCCATGTTCGACATTAAAAGCTGTTTTCTGAATATCCTGGGGGTCCATTTCGACTTGGTAGAAGCCACTAGCCAGATCTAGAGTGGTGAAGTATTGGCACCTACCTAGTTTGTCAAGAACATCGCTAATGTTCGGGATAGGGTATTTGTCGTTAATAGTTTTTTCATTGAGCTTCCTAAAGTCAACTACTAAACGCCATTTTTGCTTGCCCGAGGCGTCCATTTTCTTGGGGACCACCCAAATGGGCGAACTCCATGCTGAATCTGAAGGTTTTATTATTCCCTGATCTAACATTTTTGAAATCTGTTCCCTAACCTCCTGACGATGAATGAATGATCTATAACTTTTTGTGTAAACCGGGACCTCGTCTGTAGTCTTAATACGGTGTTTTATTCGATTGGTAAATGTTAACGCTTCGCCTTCTATGTAAAACACGTCAGCATATTTTGAGCAAAGAGTTATAAGGTTGAGTTTCTCTTCCTCGTTTAAATGATCTGTTCGTAATCGCGTTGTCACTTCTTGAACTCGCGTGGTGCAATGTTCGGTGCGCGTGCACTCGATATTAAATAAACTTGCGTGCACTGGTCGGTCAAGTGATATTATAATATCATTCGGGCTCGTATTTTCTATCTCTATGTAGCCGCGATTATTGTCGACAATAGTAAGGCACTCGCGTACTATACAGTTGCATATAGTCTGTTCACTAACTAATGCTGCACCGTTTGGAGTGTCGATCGGTATTCTCACTAATTTCGAAGAATGAGCAGGTATTATGTCTTCATACAAGTTAACATTGCAGGAATTATACATACGGATAGGATTTGATGATGTGCGCGTTATTAACCTCTGATCTTTTAAGTCTATCTTGGACTCCCATTTAGTTAGCAAATCTAAACCAATTAAACCGTCAAAATATTCATGGAAACGATATACAAATAACTTGATAAACTCTGGATCGTTAAATTCCGCGAAGCAAGGTAAACTTATAGAATAATTATTTCTACTAACCGCGTGTACATTGGTAACTTCAAACGGGTCGTAATTTAAGGGAAAATTTGGAAAATATTTTTCTACAGCTTCTGGACTTATAAAGGACTGGTTTGCACCGGTGTCAATTAGTAACTTTAAAGGTGGTTCTGATATTAGTATGTACGGCAACTGACGTTGAGTTTGGAGATTTAATTCTATTTTGGCTTTTTTGATTTCTGTGCCTCCTGAAAATCCTGACTTATCTGACATGGACCTGCCTGAGGTTCAGTTAAGCCTGTAATATTTTCTTGAACAATTACATCGTTTAAAGTGGGATCATGGTTGCACTCTAATGTAGCGAACGGGCTATAATCATAATAAGTGCCATCGTAATCAAAATAGTCCGGCTAGTAATATGAGTCGTCGTATGACGTGCACTCATTCATGTTCATTTCACGATTTTTAACATAATTGGTTGGTGGCGGATTACCTGAATGCTGCCAGTTATGGCCAGATTGCATAGGTCTAGGTGTAAAATGCTGTACACCACTCATAGGTTTAGGACCTTGATTTTGATTTTGGGCCGGATTGTTTCTGGGTGGCAAACGGAACATGTTACTTTGAGCGTTATATGTTTGAGGCAGCGCACGGAATATTTGCTGTGTTCGATTAGGCATGCGATGTTGGGGCTGGTGATTAATAAAGTTGGGGTTGAACCTAAATGGTTGTGGTGGTAGTTGGTGGGGTCTAGTTCCTATGGGATTGGGCCAGTTGGGAATTGGTACTGCGAAATGGTTATTACGTAGAGGAACTGGGTTGGTATTTGCGTGGGGTGTTACAGGGTGTGAATTCTTTTGTGTAGTGGGTTTTGAAAATTCACTACGTTCCTGTAAATACATAACATTAAGTTCTTCCTGTACATATTCAAGGGCCTTTTCGATAGTATCGGGACGCATGCATCTTATGCGGGATCCTAATGGTTCCTTTAAACCTTTTACAAAAGCCTGCATAGTAACCTTTTTATACAGTGTACGTTTCGCTTCCACTGTGGTAGTAATTGACTCGTGTAATGTTACATACGTCATCATTGTACTGAACAAAGTTTGGCATTCCTCGTAGAATTCCTGAGGCGTTTTATTTCCCTGCGTAGCTAAAGAAAGGTCTCTATACAAAGCGGTTTCATCCCGTTGATCTGAAAAGTTATTAACTAAGGCTGTTCTAATCCCTAGCCAACTATCAGGTATGCCGTTGGAATTGATGGTACAAGCGGCAGAGCCTGTTATTTTATTTAAGATGCCATTTAATAGGCATAAGTTGTTTAACTCGCTACCTGGGGTATTGCTAACATACTTAGCTACTATTTGATCGCATATTCTGACAAACCTAGTCAAAACATTTGGGTTCCCATCGAACTCCGGGACCATACGAAGGGTCTTGAAAATTGCATCCGGGTCATGGGCCATATTTAAGCTATTTATACTACTAATTTTACTATCACTATTTAAATCTCTACTGTTATCTATAGCACTCCAGCGAGCCGTACGAGATTGGGGCTCCTGGGAATTGGAACTTCTCGGGTGAAAAATCTTGGAAGTTGGGTGGTACTAGGACTAAGAAGGAAGCAACACAGGAACAATTCAAGTGTACTCACAAATTTTTCATCTCTGGTTCTCTCGTGAATCGAAGTCTGGATTCTCCTTCCGGAACTGCAGCTGGACCGTAGATTCGGATATTCGGCACCGGGGCTCGATAGCCACCCAGGCGATTCGCGTACGCGGATTTCGATATTAGAGATCCCTAAAGCTTGCGAACCGGCCCGCGAATATCCTACCGACTGCGCCAATTACGTTAGCTGCAATCGGAGGATTTAAAAAAAACCAAAAATGAATTTACTTAATTTATTTTAAAATAAAAGAATTACATTAATTATCGCTAAAATTTGCCTAAGTGCCTATTCGAAGTATGAATATGGAATGGAATTTTACAGAGTTACAATAATTGGCTAAACTAGGTCCGTGCGTCACAAAGTGCTAGCTCAGCTCGGCGTTTCCGTCGTTTGTTAAATTTGCAGCATATGATTCTATACTAAAAGTGTTGAGTGCTGAGTTGGCGATTCCCCTTATGCAGCTGCGTGTAACATGCTTAAGTTATTGACCTACATGTTTAAAAACAATAAACAAAATAAAAGTAATTAAAAATATTGATTTTTTTATTAATTTGTAGAAAGTGACAAGTTGTACTTGTCTAAAATCACATTTTTTTCAAAGACCTTATATAGTTCAGGTCTCTCCAATTCTGAACATACGTCTTGAGTCTCGTTACATACCTAAATAAGCCTAAGTATTAATAAATTTCAGATTGTTTTAACGGTACTTTCAAGGAAGGTTAAAAGAAGACATATAATATAAAGATTTTGTATTAGAAATTACTTCACAAACTTCAGATAATTAAAATTATTATCACTTTTATAATTCTATGACAAATTAAGTTTAAGATTGTAGTAGTATATAGTATATAATATAAAAAAATACCAAAACTCAGTCTTCTCTGATAATTATAACTATTGCATACAACAATAAAAATCACTTTACTACTTATGTGCTCATTTATAACTACTTAGATATGTGAGTACTGGCCATCCAGTACCAACTGACACTGCATGTCGTTTTGTCTTTTTACCTTAGATACGAATAACAGTTGTGTCAAAATAAAAAGCGATATCTCTGGTCATGAGTATATTTTAATAAGTAAATCCCTCACAAATTGGTAGCAGAGCGTGGTTAGTCTGCAAATATGTAATGGTATCAACTACGAGTTATCGTAATATAGAACCTTTGACCACGTCAAACTACGATACATGGTCTTTGCAAGCACAAGCGGTCCTGATTAAAAATGACTTTTGGGACATCGTAAGCGGCGAGAAAACGTTACCACCAGCTACAGATGCGGCGGTGAGATCGGCGTTCAAAAAGGAGGACTTGAAGGCAAGGGCTGAAATCCTACTTATATTGTCACCGTCTGAATTAAAACAAATTAAAGTCTGCGAGACATCTAAAGCTGTATGGCACAAGTTGAAAGCTACTTACCAAAGCACTGGGCCTGCGAGGAAAGCTGCCTTATTAAAACAGTTGGTCCTAAAACGAATGACCACAGGAGAAGATATACGTGACCTCATAAATAACTTCATGGACATTGTGGATAAACTCGCAGATATGGATATAAAGGTACCTCCAGAACTGCTTAGCATAATGCTTCTGTACAGTTTACCGACAACTTTTGAAAACTTTAGAATAGCCATCGAATCTCGAGACACCCTGCCTAATCCAAGTAAAGATTCTGGAAGAATACCAAGCTAGGTCAGGAAATGAACAGCCTGAAAGCTCAGAAGCATATCATGTCAAGAAAAACAGGCAAAGCCTATACTGCAAGAGCTGTAAAAAAAGGGCCATACTATTGATACATGTTGGGGTAAGAAGAAAAACACAAACGAAAAAGACAACGGATTTAAATATAATTATAACGTTTGTCTAAGCACCGTAAATTCAGATGCTGATGAAAATGTCTGTTGTCTAGATAGCGGCTGTTCATCACATGAGTGCGGTGACGAATCGATGTTTTCTACCATGATCCTTGAAAAAGGCACCCTAAAGTTGGCATCAGAGAAATATACTAGTAGAATTCAAGGAAAAGGCAGAGTTACAGTCAGCACCAATAAACACAGCTACAATTTCAATGACACCCTGTATGTTCCCGATATATCAGTAAACCTTTTATCCGTCGCAAGGATAACGGACAGAGGAAATAACGTTGTTTTTGAAAAAGATAAAGCCTACGTCTTAGAAAAAACCGGTGTAATGACACTGACTGCTCGAAAGAGAGATGGGCTTTACTTCTTTGAATCTGCGCGGAAAGAGACTGCAAATTACACACCTAGAAATGGAAGTGACATTATGGAATCGCATCGAAAACTCGGCCACATGAACGAAAAAGATTTAAAGAATATGGCGAAAGATAACCTTATGTATGGTTTAAAATTAAATGATGAAAACATGGAAACATGTGAAACCTGCATCAAAGGTAAATTGTCCAGATTACCGTTCATAAGACATAATGATCTATACACAAGCGATAACCTGGAAATAATCCATAGCGATGTTTGTGGACCTTTTGAATGCGACACGCTGGCAGGATCAAAGTACTATGTTACTTTCATAGACGACTGTAGTCGCTATTGTCACGTCTATTTTATAAAGAGAAAGAGTGACGTATTCAACATTTTCAAAGAATATAAAAACGAAGTTGAGACGTTTCATAACAAGAAGATAAAGTCCCTGCAGTCCGACAATGGCGCAGAGTACCGTAACAAGGAATTTGATGCTTTTCTCAAATTGCATGGCATCAAAAGAAGATTGACCACAGTTTACACCCCTCAACAAAATAGGATTAGCGAGAGGAAAAACAGATCCTTGCTAGACAAAGCCAGATGTCTGTTAATCGAGGGCAAGGCACAGGTCTAGGTGTAAAATGCTGTACACCACTCATAGGTTTAGGACCTTGATTTTGATTTTGGGCCGGATTGTTTCTGGGTGGCAAACGGAACATGTTACTTTGAGCGTTATATGTTTGAGGCAGCGCACGGAATATTTGCTGTGTTCGATTAGGCATGCGATGTTGGGGCTGGTGATTAATAAAGTTGGGGTTGAACCTAAATGGTTGTGGTGGTAGTTGGTGGGGTCTAGTTCCTATGGGATTGGGCCAGTTGGGAATTGGTACTGCGAAATGGTTATTACGTAGAGGAACTGGGTTGGTATTTGCGTGGGGTGTTACAGGGTGTGAATTCTTTTGTGTAGTGGGTTTTGAAAATTCACTACGTTCCTGTAAATACATAACATTAAGTTCTTCCTGTACATATTCAAGGGCCTTTTCGATAGTATCGGGACGCATGCATCTTATGCGGGATCCTAATGGTTCCTTTAAACCTTTTACAAAAGCCTGCATAGTAACCTTTTTATACAGTGTACGTTTCGCTTCCACTGTGGTAGTAATTGACTCGTGTAATGTTACATACGTCATCATTGTACTGAACAAAGTTTGGCATTCCTCGTAGAATTCCTGAGGCGTTTTATTTCCCTGCGTAGCTAAAGAAAGGTCTCTATACAAAGCGGTTTCATCCCGTTGATCTGAAAAGTTATTAACTAAGGCTGTTCTAATCCCTAGCCAACTATCAGGTATGCCGTTGGAATTGATGGTACAAGCGGCAGAGCCTGTTATTTTATTTAAGATGCCATTTAATAGGCATAAGTTGTTTAACTCGCTACCTGGGGTATTGCTAACATACTTAGCTACTATTTGATCGCATATTCTGACAAACCTAGTCAAAACATTTGGGTTCCCATCGAACTCCGGGACCATACGAAGGGTCTTGAAAATTGCATCCGGGTCATGGGCCATATTTAAGCTATTTATACTACTAATTTTACTATCACTATTTAAATCTCTACTGTTATCTATAGCACTCCAGCGAGCCGTACGAGATTGGGGCTCCTGGGAATTGGAACTTCTCGGGTGAAAAATCTTGGAAGTTGGGTGGTACTAGGACTAAGAAGGAAGCAACACAGGAACAATTCAAGTGTACTCACAAATTTTTCATCTCTGGTTCTCTCGTGAATCGAAGTCTGGATTCTCCTTCCGGAACTGCAGCTGGACCGTAGATTCGGATATTCGGCACCGGGGCTCGATAGCCACCCAGGCGATTCGCGTACGCGGATTTCGATATTAGAGATCCCTAAAGCTTGCGAACCGGCCCGCGAATATCCTACCGACTGCGCCAATTACGTTAGCTGCAATCGGAGGATTTAAAAAAAACCAAAAATGAATTTACTTAATTTATTTTAAAATAAAAGAATTACATTAATTATCGCTAAAATTTGCCTAAGTGCCTATTCGAAGTATGAATATGGAATGGAATTTTACAGAGTTACAATAATTGGCTAAACTAGGTCCGTGCGTCACAAAGTGCTAGCTCAGCTCGGCGTTTCCGTCGTTTGTTAAATTTGCAGCATATGATTCTATACTAAAAGTGTTGAGTGCTGAGTTGGCGATTCCCCTTATGCAGCTGCGTGTAACATGCTTAAGTTATTGACCTACATGTTTAAAAACAATAAACAAAATAAAAGTAATTAAAAATATTGATTTTTTTATTAATTTGTAGAAAGTGACAAGTTGTACTTGTCTAAAATCACATTTTTTTCAAAGACCTTATATAGTTCAGGTCTCTCCAATTCTGAACATACGTCTTGAGTCTCGTTACATACCTAAATAAGCCTAAGTATTAATAAATTTCAGATTGTTTTAACGGTACTTTCAAGGAAGGTTAAAAGAAGACATATAATATAAAGATTTTGTATTAGAAATTACTTCACAAACTTCAGATAATTAAAATTATTATCACTTTTATAATTCTATGACAAATTAAGTTTAAGATTGTAGTAGTATATAGTATATAATATAAAAAAATACCAAAACTCAGTCTTCTCTGATAATTATAACTATTGCATACAACAATAAAAATCACTTTACTACTTATGTGCTCATTTATAACTACTTAGATATGTGAGTACTGGCCATCCAGTACCAACTGACACTGCATGTCGTTTTGTCTTTTTACCTTAGATACGAATAACAGTTGTGTCAAAATAAAAAGCGATATCTCTGGTCATGAGTATATTTTAATAAGTAAATCCCTCACAAATTGGTAGCAGAGCGTGGTTAGTCTGCAAATATGTAATGGTATCAACTACGAGTTATCGTAATATAGAACCTTTGACCACGTCAAACTACGATACATGGTCTTTGCAAGCACAAGCGGTCCTGATTAAAAATGACTTTTGGGACATCGTAAGCGGCGAGAAAACGTTACCACCAGCTACAGATGCGGCGGTGAGATCGGCGTTCAAAAAGGAGGACTTGAAGGCAAGGGCTGAAATCCTACTTATATTGTCACCGTCTGAATTAAAACAAATTAAAGTCTGCGAGACATCTAAAGCTGTATGGCACAAGTTGAAAGCTACTTACCAAAGCACTGGGCCTGCGAGGAAAGCTGCCTTATTAAAACAGTTGGTCCTAAAACGAATGACCACAGGAGAAGATATACGTGACCTCATAAATAACTTCATGGACATTGTGGATAAACTCGCAGATATGGATATAAAGGTACCTCCAGAACTGCTTAGCATAATGCTTCTGTACAGTTTACCGACAACTTTTGAAAACTTTAGAATAGCCATCGAATCTCGAGACACCCTGCCTAATCCAAGTAAAGATTCTGGAAGAATACCAAGCTAGGTCAGGAAATGAACAGCCTGAAAGCTCAGAAGCATATCATGTCAAGAAAAACAGGCAAAGCCTATACTGCAAGAGCTGTAAAAAAAGGGCCATACTATTGATACATGTTGGGGTAAGAAGAAAAACACAAACGAAAAAGACAACGGATTTAAATATAATTATAACGTTTGTCTAAGCACCGTAAATTCAGATGCTGATGAAAATGTCTGTTGTCTAGATAGCGGCTGTTCATCACATGAGTGCGGTGACGAATCGATGTTTTCTACCATGATCCTTGAAAAAGGCACCCTAAAGTTGGCATCAGAGAAATATACTAGTAGAATTCAAGGAAAAGGCAGAGTTACAGTCAGCACCAATAAACACAGCTACAATTTCAATGACACCCTGTATGTTCCCGATATATCAGTAAACCTTTTATCCGTCGCAAGGATAACGGACAGAGGAAATAACGTTGTTTTTGAAAAAGATAAAGCCTACGTCTTAGAAAAAACCGGTGTAATGACACTGACTGCTCGAAAGAGAGATGGGCTTTACTTCTTTGAATCTGCGCGGAAAGAGACTGCAAATTACACACCTAGAAATGGAAGTGACATTATGGAATCGCATCGAAAACTCGGCCACATGAACGAAAAAGATTTAAAGAATATGGCGAAAGATAACCTTATGTATGGTTTAAAATTAAATGATGAAAACATGGAAACATGTGAAACCTGCATCAAAGGTAAATTGTCCAGATTACCGTTCATAAGACATAATGATCTATACACAAGCGATAACCTGGAAATAATCCATAGCGATGTTTGTGGACCTTTTGAATGCGACACGCTGGCAGGATCAAAGTACTATGTTACTTTCATAGACGACTGTAGTCGCTATTGTCACGTCTATTTTATAAAGAGAAAGAGTGACGTATTCAACATTTTCAAAGAATATAAAAACGAAGTTGAGACGTTTCATAACAAGAAGATAAAGTCCCTGCAGTCCGACAATGGCGCAGAGTACCGTAACAAGGAATTTGATGCTTTTCTCAAATTGCATGGCATCAAAAGAAGATTGACCACAGTTTACACCCCTCAACAAAATAGGATTAGCGAGAGGAAAAACAGATCCTTGCTAGACAAAGCCAGATGTCTGTTAATCGAGGGCAAGGCACCTAAAAAGCTCTGGGCAGAAGCGATAGCAACCGCAAACTACCTCATAAATCGTAGCCAATCCAAAGCTCTGAGTGGTGATACACCGTTCAAGAAATGGCTAGGCCGAATACCATGTGGACATCATCTTCACGTGTATGGTAGGAAGACATTTGTTTTGAAAAAGAACAAACGAGGCAAACTGACCCAGTATGCCAAAGAAGGCGTATTCATGGGGTACTCGATGACCTTAAAGGCTTACCGAGTGTACATACCCGAAGACGATGATATAGTGACAAGCAGGGACATAAAAGTCATAGACAAGATGTATTTTGAAGAAACGAGTCATAACTATGATAAACTTATTAACGAAAAGGATCACTCTCGGAAACCTGAAAAAGACAAAGATAAGAGAGTACAACCAATAGAAATTGAAATAACAAAGAATGAAAAGGAAAATACATCACAAAATATCAACGAGGCGGAAGAAGTTTCTTCGGTAGAAGAAATAGAGTCTTACGATGACGCATCAGATGTTGTAGAAATATCTGAAAATGGGAGGCGGCAAAGAGAGAGGCGTCCGCCCGCGTGGACCAGAGATTTTATACTGGACCAGACAGAAGAAAGTCACCTACTGTCGGAGATATCCTATATATCCGATGAGAATGAAGATGATAAATACTGGCATGATGCTATAAAAGCCGAGATTAGAGCACATGTTAAGAATGGAACCTGGAAAATAGGAAAGAAAAACAAAGACATGAAAGAAGTGGACTACAAAATGGTTCTAAGAAACAAAATAGGACCTGACAACAGAATTACAAAGAAAGCCAGACTTGTAGCACGGGGCTTCACTCAGCGACCAGGCGTTGACTACAACGAAACATACGCTCCTGTAGCTAAACTGAGTTCAATAAGATCTGTTGTTGGAATAGCCATGGAAGAAGGTTTGAAATTGAACCAGAAGGACGTTACAATGGCGTACCTAAATGGCGAATTAGAAGGAAATATACTTATGAAGTATCCTGACTATTTAGAAGAATATCTAACTGAAATAATGGTTGAAGAAAGTAAACAAGAAAATTTAACTTTATACAACAAAACAATGAGTATGCTAAAAGACATAAAAGACAATCCCAAAGGGAAAGCTTGTCATCTTTTAAAGGCTTTATATGGACTCAAACAGGCAGGGAGGCAATGGTACAAGAAACTCGACACAGAGTTAAAGAAATTGGCTTCAAAGCATCGGAAGCTGACCCATGTCTATACTTACTAGAGAAAAGAGGAGTTAAAGTCATAATAATTATCTATGTCGACGATTTGTTAATTGCCTATTCGTGTCCTAGAAAACTCCAAGAAATAAAAGACCTGTTAAATACGAAATTTGAGTTAAAAGACTTAGGAACACCTAAACGGCTAATAGGGATAGATGTTACCTATAAAGGAGATGAAATCAAACTGAATCAGGAGAAGTTCATTGAAGACACTCTTAAAAAATTCAAAATGGAAGATTGCAAGGCTACATCTACACCCATAGAACCAGGTCTTAAACTAGAAAAAGGAGGAAAAGAAGAAAGGAACAATCTGCCCTACAAAAATTTGATTGGCACACTCATGTATCTAGCAGTGGCCACTCGACCCGATATAATGTTTGTTATAAGCTATCTCTCCCAATTTAATGACTGCCACGGAGAAGAACATTTCAAGTGTGCAAAAAGAGTGCTGCGTTACTTAAAGGGAACCAAAAACGTTGGTCTTATATTCAGAAAAACTCGCCAAAAATTACATGGAATGGCTGACGCAGATTGGGGCGCATGCAAGCTTGACCGGAAGTCTTTTTCGGGCTGCTGTTTTAAATATGCTGGAACGGCCATAAGTTGGATTTCGAAGAAGCAAAAGTCTGTAGCGCTATCGACTGCCGAAGCGGAATATGTCGCCTTGACTGAAGCTGCAAAAGAAGCCATCCACCTGAAAAAATTATTCAAAGATCTTGGAGCTAACTATGAAAGCATAGTCATATTAAACGACAACCAAGCCGCCTTCAAGTTAAGTCAGAACACAATGGTCACTTCCAAGTCCAAACGCATTGACTTAAAAATGCACTTCATAAGAAATTGCATAATGGATGGAGCGATACAGGTCAGGTATCTGCGAACCGAAGATATGGAGGCAGATATCCTAACGAAAGCCCTAGCCGGCCCGCGGCTGATGAAACTGCGGAGCTTCTTAAACTCCTGATGACCACGACGATGCCGTGAAGAGGAGTGTGAGTACTGGCCATCCAGTACCAACTGACACTGCATGTCGTTTTGTCTTTTTACCTTAGATACGAAAAACAGTTGTGTCAAAATAAAAAGCGATATCTCTGGTCATGAGTATATTTTAATAAGTAAATCCCTCACAAGATATACTTTGAAAACATAAAGAAAGTTCTTATTAAAGAGATCGCAGTTTTTATTTTTTTTATTTTCGCTTATTCTATTCTTTGAGAATATGCTTTGTTTAGCGTTATTTCTTCAGGATTGATCATCTTCTTACGTTTGTTTCTCATATTGACCATGGTGAAGTCACTTTGTGTATACGAATTCTTATTATAAAATATAAACCGTCCCGCCTTACAAAACCTCAATACTTTGACTTTGGACCATAACAGTTGTTTTTTAAAATCTACATTATAATTATGTACCCAGCTTTCAATAACGCTATGTACTTTGTCCCCTTTATTCTGGGTATGCCCCTTTATTAAATATTTGTGTGTAATTAAGTGAATTTTCTCAAAAACAGTTACAGCATATCAATATAATGATGCTATGATTTTTTTTTGCCCGCTACAATTATCCGAATAAAATGTGACGTGGAGAGTTTTGTTTGGATTCTCCCGTTTTAGTTAATCTAGGATACATGACTCAATCTCAATAGCTTCCCTTTTTCCCTGAACTTCGTCCCAGAAATAGCTGAACACATAACCATATGCACCTATTTCATTTGAATCCTCTTCACGTTTTTACGTCTTTTATCTGTCTCCGTTTTATTTATTATTTCCACTATCAGGCAATTTAGTTTCGATTTGTAAAAAAAAGAAGGTGTATCTCCAGTAGGATACTGCATGACGGCCTGTAAATCGTATACAGCGCAAATAAATGTTTAATTGATATTCTGGCGATCTAAACGTTTTTCTTGCCGACACAGACCCTTTTCTTTCAGATGATCGTCATATTTATTATTAATTACTATTTTTCGAATTGGGTTAGCAATTTCATAATATACTCCTTAGAAGTCGTAGCCCTCAGTTAATGAGACTCTATTCGTGGAATCGAATTAATATGCTTTATTCGTGGAATCGAATTAATAGGCAGACATTCCGACTAGGGCTTTCAGTCTCGATGCATTACTGAGTCCCGGGAATAAAAAACGAGACTAGGTGAGGTCTCGAAATTCCCGGGGAAAACGAGACTTTCGAGACTATTTCAAAACTGGGTTTCTTACTTATAGGCTATGCAATTAGAAATTCAAAACAAGATATTTTAATCAAATACTTTATTATACAAATGCAAATAAAAACATAAAAATCATTTGTTACAGTTCTTTTTCATTTTTGTTTTCTTTCTCTTTTCAGACAGAGAGGACCTAATTTTGTTACAAAAGTAACCCGCGTTCGATAAAGCTCTCTCTGCTTCTACGCTAGTGGGGGGAATAGATATTAAATAATTGAAGCAATAATTTAGGTATTTCCCTCGGTCGCCCCCATTTTCAAAGAGAGCTTTTTCTACGTGCAAGGTTGTTTGCAAGTCATGGATTGACATGGAAGTTATATTCTGTCCTTTGTCTTCTGCGAGGTTTAACATATTATTTAGCTCACATTCCAGCTATTCTTCTGTAGTTAAATTTGTGACCTTCACAATAGCCGCATCATTTAAATAACTGGTATTTGCGGTATAATTGTCAGATTTGTTAGTTGTAGATGTGGATTTATTTAACCTTTCGTACAATTCTTTTAAAGACAATGTAATTTCGTCGTTGCTTAATGTTTGAAAAGCTGTTGCATCAAGCTTTTTTTCAAAAAACTGAGAAGGGCTGTGCAAGTATTGTAAGATACTTGCACAGCCTCAATCAGTCTATTTTCCTTAATACGGATGCGCAGTGAATTGGCGAGTTTAACGCTCAGAAAACTTTGTTGTAAATCTAATTTCTTTAGGCAGAAATTCAATGCAGTATCAGCTGTTAAAAGAGTAGCGTCTCGTCTACACAGTGCTTCCAAGGTCACTCTCATGATACCTAGTGAATTTGAGATTGCTTCCAATGTAGTATACTCTGATTCAGTGAACTCTATTCCGGATCCTACATCAATCAAAGCTTTTCGAACGCATATCTTTATTTTAAGAAATCGGTCAAGTATTTCAGCTAAACTGGACCATCTCGTCTTGCAATCGATTATTAATTTTAGTTCTCTGTGGAACTCTTCTTCTACGTATTTTCTTTGTACAATTTGTCTTGTTGGCGATTTTCTGAACAACTTTGCTACTTTTCGGACTTTATTAATCACATGTTCATAAATGACTTCTTCATGGTTTTGCGGCTTGCTGCTCTCAATTATTTCAAAACTACCACTTTCATCTTTTTCATCATCATCACCATTTTTCACATTTTCGTCATCGTCATCGTTCATATTCTGTGATACGTCATTTTGTGTTTGACAATTTTCTTTTTATACAACACATCTAGTATTGCCAATTGCATACCATGGGCCAGACACTTTTGGTGATAAGCATTGACTGACTTTCCCATTTTTGTCATTACGCTACATCCATCTGTTGTCAGACTTATAACGTCAGTGTCTAAATGAACATCAAACTCCAGCAAAAGTTCTTTTAACAAATCTACACAAACAGTAGCAGGCATGGGACCAGATATTTTAACGAGACCTAAGTTTTTGTATTCATCACCTTCAAAAAATGGTGAGTGTATGTTTACATTCATGTAGCTCTTGTTTTGGGTTGAGGTCCACTCGTCTAAGGTACAACAAAATTTAACTCCGATCTCTTTCAATTTTGTAATTTCGTTTACTGTCAAAGACTTGATATATACCTGTTTTTTAAAAATGCTTGATATGGTAGCCACAGATGATGGTAATGTGTATTGAGCTTTTTTAAATAATTCACGAAAATCTTTAGATTCGACATAAGTTCGAAATGGTATTCCATCCAGAGAAGTCATTATCGAAACTTTAACTTCAATTCCGTTAACTCTCTGGAAGAAATCCGTCATCCAGGCTTTTTTTTCGGGTGGTTTATAAGCTCCATATTTACTAGTGCATTTGCTTGTTGAAGGTGTGCAAGCGATGTAATCCGATGATGAAGCAAGTCGTACTTCTTCAATTGACACTTGTAGCTCTCTCCTATTGTTGGGCCGGATGTTTGAGAGAAGACAGTTCAATTGCCGACCAAACATCATTTGTGATGGGAAACTTCCCTGTGGTACTATGAGGGGTATTCCGGTAGGAAAAAAGAAATTCATTAAGTCGATTTTTAGCAATTCCTTCACTGGATGGCATTCTGGTCTTGAATGTCCTCACAAGGCGTTCCGCCACGCCATTTGTCCTTGGGTGGTATGGTGCTGACGTGACATTTACTATTCCATGGTTTCTACAGTATTCTTTGAACTCATGGGATGTGAATTGTGGGCCGTTGTCGAACACAACCATTTCCGGCAGACCAAATGTAGAGATAACTTCATCCAGGACATAGCATAGGTTTCTTGTTGTGATATGTTTCATAGGCCCATTTCGCTTCGATCCATTTTGACAGAGCATCGCAAAGCACTAACCAATATGTTCCTTCAAAAGGCCCTGCAAAATCAATGTGTAACCTTTCCCATACTCTTTCCGGAATAGACCATGAGTAAACTGGAAGTTCCAGGTTGCACGGTCTGTTTTCTTGACATTTACGACATCTCTTGACGAATGCATCGATATCTTCGTCTAGAGCTGGCCACCATACGTAGAAACGTGAGAGGGCCCTCATTGCTGATATGCCAGGGTGACCCCGATGAAGATAGGTCAGTGTTGAATGACGTTAGGTTTCCGGTATTATTATCCTGCCCGGCCACATAACTATTTTATTTTCAATCGATAATTCATTTCGCTTGCGGTAAAATCGATTCAGGAGATTGTCGTATTGAATGTTTCGCCATCCCGTTTCCAAATATTGTCGGACTTGAGAGAGGACAGGGTCTTTTGATGTTTCCCCTTTAATTACCTCTTCCGTCAACGCAAGATCTGTTAATTTGATGTTCTGGCCACGCGCAGTTATTTTATGGACAGCGCATTCGGCGGGGGACGGTTTTCTTGGGCGTTAGGAAGTCTCGACAAGCAGTCTGCGATTAGGTTGTTTTCTCCCTTGCGGTGGTAGATTTCATAATCATAACTTCCTAATATCAAAGCCCATCTTATTAGTCGGTTGTTTACTAATTTAGGTAAATTTCGCTGTGGTCCCAAGATGTGTATTAAAGGTTTGTGGTCTGTTACTAGTTTAAATTTCGTTCCTCGTAGGTATTGATCAAATTTTGTGATACCAAATAGAAAAGCTAATGCTTCCCGGTCGATTACCGAATAATTGCTTTCTGCAGAGCGCAGTTTTCTGGACGCAAATGCGATGGGCTGTTCAACATTTTTGTCTTTGTGGAATAAAACTGCACCGACACCTTTTTCAGAGGCATCGCAAGCCAAGTAGAGTTGACGCTTTTCATCAAATGCTATCAGGGGTTTCGATGCTGCGATACACTCTTTAGTCTTCTCGAAAATTTGTTTCTCATGTTCTGACCATTGCCATGGTTGTTTATTGCCCGTTAATGTATGCAGACCTGCACAGATGCTGTGCAAGTGTGGAATGAAACGCTCGTCGAAATTTACAGTTCCTTCATGGACGTGGGCTGAACAGCATTTGTTATAGCTTCAATTTTAGTTTTCGTTGGGCGTATTCCGTTTGGACCAATAGTATGGCCAAGGTACTCTATTTCCTTCTGAAGGAATGAACACTTTTTTAGGTTGACCTTGAGGCCTGCTTTCTCCAATCGGTCAAACACCGTAGCAAGGATTTGTAAGTGCTCTTGTAAGCTCTTGCCCGCTACTGCTATGTCATCGAAGTATACTGGTACGTTAGAGATAGGTCACCCAGAAGTTTGTCCAGGTAATGTCGGAAAATTGAGGGCGCTGTTGCAATTCCAAAAGGCATTCTGTTATATTGAAAATAGCCTTTGTGAGTGGCCAACGTCAAGTATTTTTTTGAGTCTGGTGCTATTTCGAACTGTAAGTATGCATCCTTGAGATCTATTTTTGAAAACATCCTGCTGTTTGACAGATGTTGTCGCAACTGGTCGAAGATGGGAACTGGGTGTAAATTTTTAATGAGTACCGAGTTTATGTTACTACGATAGTCACCACATATCCGTATTTGTCCAGTAGGTTTGACTATATTTACTGTAGGTGTAGCCCATTCGATAGGCGTTATGTTAGGGTCAATTGGGTAAATTATGCCTTCTGAGATTAAGCGTTCTAATTCTTGTTCAATGTTTCTCCTCATGTTGAACTTGATAGGTCTAGCTGGCATGTGTACTGGTTCTGCCCCCGCTTTAATATGTATGTTAACTAGATAGTCCTTTACTTTCCCCAATTTGCCGTCGAAGAGAGAAGTATGAGAGTCTAAAACCTGTTTCATTGTAGTTGGTCCCGTTCTGATTGAGTAGACTGGCCTTGGGAAGGTCATGTCAAACATCTCACTCCAACGTAATCCAAAAAGCATAGGGTCGGCATCTTTCATCACCACAACGGGAAGTAAGATTTTCCTGTCTCCAACTTCCACTGTCACGTCTGTAATGCCTTTAGGTTTAAGTTTATTGTTGCCGTAGGCTGTCAGTTTTGGAGCTTCTGTTAGGGTCGGTGTTCCAATCTTTTTCCATAATGTTGTGCTAATTATGGAATAAGTTGAGCCTGGGTCCCAATCCATGGTACACCTACGTCCGTTGATGTATACATCTATTTTCTTACAATCTTTGCTGCCTTTGACAGCACATATAATTTCGTCGTCGCTGTCATCGCTAGTTGAGAGTGATGACTGTGATGCCATTTGGTTGTTCCTTATTTTCTGTAGTTTGACTTTGCTTCTCCTGTCGTTGGTATTCTTCTTTGGTCGCGTGATGAAAGCTCGACCGCTCTTAATGCAACATAATTCAAAATGTCCCTCAATACCACACGCGTCACATGTATGGTTTTTGGCCACGCACATTTGAAAGTTGTGTTTGTCGTGTTTGCCACAACGTAGGCATTGATCCGAATGTATTTGCTTTGTCGGTGTTTTGTGTCTCGACTTACATGTTTCCTGATTCTCTGTATACTTGTTCCGGGTGTATCGTATTCAGCTTGCTCTCGTGATTGAGCTACCGAGAAAATTTGTATGAAACTGACCTCTTTAGTTATACCATCATATGTTTCTTGAAGGTCGGGCCATTTCTGTTTTAAATCCGTTTCTAATTCAGTGTGGTTCAGGCCAGTTGCAAATCGGTCTCGTAGTTGTCGTTCCACGAGTTGGTCGTCATATCCACAGTCCCTGCTTAACTGCTTCAGCCTGTTAGCGTAGTGTTCCATTGACTCCGTGTTCTCTCTAATACAACTCCAAAATTCAGTTAATGCTCGGTATCTTGTTTTTTTAATTCGATATATGTCCAATAGTTTTCTTTTAATATCAGTAAAAGTGCTAGCGTCAAAGTTTGGTATAAGTTCTACTTTAACGTCTCGATATATTTCGGGAGTAAGGCAACTAAGCAGTAGGTCCTTTTTTATGTTGATGTCTATTGACAGTATTTGGCATTTGGCGTCGAAATAATCGATGTAATCTTCGATTCGACAACTGTCTGGGTCGAATTTTCCTACGTCAAAGTTTTTTAGTATCGATATCTTGTTTGTGGTGTTGGATATTTCCGATTGGGACGATGTTCCATCCCTTGTTGCTGACGGTGTTCCATCATGTAGTTTTGTTTCAAGTAACTGCAGTATTTGCGTGATTTGTTGTTGTTGTTCTTGCTGCACGCGTAAAAAATCGTTAAATTGCTCTTGGTTCATCCTCGTCGCCAATTGATATAACGCGATAAGATAAATAAAATTCACTGTAGAACATTTTAGGACTTACTACTATTATTAACGAGGATATACTACTATTAACGAGAATAATAAATTGACATGACATGACAATTAATGACATGCTTCATCTTTTTTATTAAATGGCAAGGAGGTTTCAAAGAAGCCTTTACAACACATGTTACCATAATAAAAAATGAGTGTTGGTTTAGTAGATTATTTAATAATATTTTTATGTGACTCAAGTCTCAAAAGTCTCGTTACTCCCGGGACCGAAAATGTTAGTCTCGAGTCTCAAAAATACCAAAAAATCGTCGAGACTCTCGAAATTTTCGAGACCGAGATTCCCGGGATGAAAGCCCTGGTGTCTACCCCTAATGTATAATTACCTATGGATCAGTTTTCTTTTTAACTGTTTTGATTTGACGGTCACATATACCTTGTCAAGTAGCAAGTGTGTTAAAAAAGGTTTTACAAACACGAGTTTAGGTATTATCGACTGTGAAATAGAAAGCATTGTTTGGTAATCTAGATTTAGCAGCATTTGTATATTTGTACTTTGGCATTATCTCCATCATATAAGATCTTATATAAGATCGCTGTAGGTTAATGTTCCTTAAATACCAATATGTATTAAATAATGTATTATTTCGGCGTCGTTTATGTTCTCGGAATATTCAAGCCTACATTTACAAGCATCTTCAACGCAACGGTCACCTACTTATTTTTTTGTTGGACATGAAACGTCAGCTTTTCCAGTATTTCTTAACGTCTTTGCTACATTTTGCTTCCATCTCGATGGATCACGAGTACGTTTTCTGGATTTTCTGATAGCTTGCGGGCTAGTACCATTTGATGCTGGGGCGTTGGCAATACTGTTGAATGAAAGCGAAGAACTGGTGCTAGACCTTAATGAACGAGTCTGTCTAAGATTTGATCGTGATCTTTCTACAGTATTAGTTGGATATGACTCACTTAAATCCACATCGCTTTCATTTGAATTTAAAGCAGATTGATAAAAAAATAATTTTGTTCTGCTTGTAACACAATTTTAATATTTAGTAAAAAAAGTATTTTAATATTATGTAGATAAAAACAACTTTAATATTAAGTAGATAAAAAAAATATTATGTAGATAATTTAACAGATATTTATTACTGATATTAATTTTTTCTAAAATATAGTCCGCCCTTCTCTTCATTTTTATTTCAATACCCTTTGAATCTAACAGAAATAAGTGGCCTGAAATCTGAAACAAAAACAATTGATTGTTATAAAATATTCATAATAAGACACGTTTTGATGACATAACAAATGAGTTAAATCTAGACAGGCCTATGTCCAAATTAGTCGGTGTAAATGTAATGATTTTTATTACATGACAAATCATAAGTAAGTTTCTAATATAAACATTAATTTTATAATGACATAGACCAAATGACGATTGCGTCTTTAAGTTATAATTATTTTCAATAAAAAATGTCTTATTAACAAATAAGTCACAGTTAAACATTGATCTTTCGGTAACAAGTAGACCCAATCCAAAAAGGATCCTTACATTATTTAAAATTGTTACATCTACTTACCTTTTTTCCGATATTGTACCGGTTTAATTCGGTTTAGGTCTCCACATTAGCCAACACGTGGCAACCTGCTTACTATACTCGCGGCGCATTACTGTTTCTGTCTCTCTTTGACCGACCACAGGCGGGCAAAGTGGACGGAGTAAAAGAGACCCAAGTATAATATCGTCCCTTTTACGCCTGAATAGGTCTCCGTTTTAATAATAAACAAACACAAAGACAGAAAAACTTCTAGAAATTGTTGTTTGATTATGATATACCCTCATATCTACTTGTATATACTTAAATTATTTACTGTTTATTTATTTTTTGTGTTTTGTACCAATTTATGTATTTTTGTGTTTGTTAATAGGCTAATTTTATTTAATCATTTTATTGACCCAATTATTGCTTTATGTAAAGTGATGACCTGAAACACAGGTTTGAAAGAACCTATATCAGGCAGGTCCATACCAAAACTAGAAATTCTTATATATAATCTTGCAGTTGTAATAAAATATTATTGTTATAGTTTACATATAAGCACTATTTATACCATTGTTTTAGAAATAATACTACTGCACCTAATGTACATTTTTGTGAATGTATTTAATTTTTAATAAATTATTCTATTCTATTCTAATAAGTTGATGAAGATGGCCACCCAAAGCCATAATATCGCACGCTTAATAATAAACCGGAATATGTCAAAAATTAAGGATTCCCACTTTTGATTATAAAACGAACTAACACCAATTGAAGAATCTATAGGTAAGATCCCGCCATGCAATACAAACCAAAATGGCCGATTGTTAGTTCACCCCTCTCTTTTCTACAAAAGCGCGCGAAAATGCATTTCGAGCAATAAAGAATCATTCAGTGATGCGGCGACCGCGATGTGAGATAGGTGTTGTTGTTTTGCGACTACGGTGGAGTAAGTTGAAATAATTCGGTTTATTATCAAACGCAGGTGAGACTATTTTATTTTTTTCTAAACTAGCATGTTTCGATTTACTTCATTTTAGTTTAAAACGGTGTTAAAATACAGCATGTACTTATTTAGACTTGTTGCAGTTTATCATTAAATTATGATTGTATAGATAGGAAAGATTGCATATTAGTGCGTGTTAGTATAAAATTCTTACTTTGGTTCGAGAAGCAATTCATTTTATATCACTTTATTACCAAAACTATCGGTAGATCTAAATAATACTTGTGTTTATTTCAGTTTACGTTTTAAATGATCCTAAAGTCTAAAATTGCTCTAGAAATTGCTGCAGTTTATTACAAAATGTTTTTTCAATTTATTTTAAATACTCATTAATAAAAAGTATTAAATTTCTAGTTCCATAGTTTTAATCCTGACGATGATTTCTGCAAATAGGAAGCAGCGGTGCCTAAAACTTCTTGTGATTAATACTGGATGTACTGATACGGATAATTGTAAGACAGTCGAAATAAAAGTAAGTAAATAACGTTGTGTTTACGTAATTACAAGTGCAGTACCCCGACTGTAAATTTGCAAGTGAATAAACGTAACTATTGCGTTTGCGTTAAGATTTTTATTCTCACCCTTATATTCTTAGCATTATGATCTAACACTCAAATTTACAACATTCACATTTACTCTCTTGCAAACTTGCACTTACAGTATCCATAATACAATTTATGTAATATTCTCTGAATTAATTGAGGGTTTTACCCTTTTATTTAATGTTGTGTATTATTTATTTTAGAGTTTGTTCAATGAAACAGGCGATAAAGTCCAGCACAGCATACAGGAAGACAAGGTCTCCAGCTCACCATGCAGGTTATTAAGATCACCACGTAGTACATCAAGATCACCACCATTCAGAAAGTCCAGGAGGATGAAAATCCTCATTCAAGTTTGAGAGATATATCCGCCGAACTTTCTGTGTCTCACAAGTCAGTCCGTACCATTTTAAATAACGTCTAGTCCCAAAAGACCAGAATTTTCTCCAAAAACTCAATCGCGTAAGAGCCGCTGAGGACATGCTAGAACTAGTCAATTCCGATCCAACATTCATGAAAAACATTATTACTGGTGATAAGACGTGGGTTTACGAGTTTGACATGCAAACTAGTCAATAAACTTCTGAGTGGCGCCTTCCAACTGAACCGAATCCGAAAAAACCAAAACCGCCAAAGTCGATCAAAAGTCAAAGTCATGTTGACTGTTTTCTTTGACTATCGTGGTGTTGTGCACTCAAATTTTTTGCCGGAAGGTAAAACGGTAAATAAAAATTATATTTTATGAGCGTTTTGTGGCGCTTAAGAGAGCAAATTAGACGAAAAAGGCCAGATTTGTTAAAAGAAAATTCTTGGATTTTGCACCACGACAGTGCGCCTTCGCACATGTCCATCATTGTGAACGAATTTATGACCAAAAACTCAACACAATATCATCGACCGATGAAGATCGATAATGGCAGGATCGTATCCGCCAAACCGGAGCTTCTGAGGGAGATCGAGAGATTCTATGGGCAGTTGTACACGCCAACCAGTAAACCCGTCGCGAATCTACGGTCAATGACCCTAGAGCTAGATTGACCCGACACTATGCCGAAGACATTTCGGACGTTAGCCTGTATGAGATTAGGATGGCTCTGAAACAGCTTAAGAACAACAAGCCGCCGGATGACGAAATCAAGGCCGAACTCCTGAAGGCGGGTGGGAAACCGGTCCTTAAGGGCTTGTCCAGAAAGGGCGAATTCGTCGCGATTCTCTCGTGCGAATCACGCGCGATCGTTGCTTCCAGAAAGAGCGTACCAACGCGCGAGCATTTGGGGACGAATTCAGTCAGTAGGAAGCATGGAGTTGAACGAAGCGGTCGCGTTGTGGTTAGCTTACCGTCGCTGGAAGAGACAAAAACGGAGGGAAAATAGAATGTATTTAGTACATCCAATTCTTAATGATAGAATGACACATAGCATGTTTGTAACTTTGTATCCAAAATTAAGACAACATGAGAAGAAATTTTTTAACTACTTTCGTATATCCGTGAAATCATTTGATAATTTACTTTTATTGATTGAAGAAGATTTATCACCACGTGAAAATTACGTTCCGCGCGAGGATGTTGTTTCAGCAGAACAAAAACTCGTGATAACTTTAAGGTAAGTAATGTTTTATTCATATACGAGTACCTATGTTATATAATACTAATTCAGTCTTTTACGATAAACAATCATATTTACTAATAAAAATCAAATCAAATGTAGGTAGTTATCAAATTATTTATAATAATTAAACAATGTGATCGTTTTGGAAGAGTTCAAGACATTCACTATCCTGAGAATCTCTTGAAGATGTTGATGGAGAATTTACGTATAATGATGCCTGTGAAGATCCCTGCATTGAAATAGAATTTCGGCCTTGCCATGCTGTAAGGGATGGCGTTTCTGGATCATATTCTTGAAAAGTAAATTCGTTTGGTCTTGAAAGTTGTGCATGGTATCGAGATCGAACCGGAATCGAAGTTGAAGACGAAGCCGAACTGTTAGATAAATAAGAATACGAATTGTTTGAATAGAGAGTCGATTGAGAAGATTGTTGGGCCGCTTGCAAAATTTTAATTATTTCAATTTTTACTGCTATGCGATTGGCCTCAGGTACCTTAAGTAATTCTTTATGTAAAGATAAACAGAACAGTTTGTCGTCATCACCTTCCGTTACACTGGAACCCAGAGTCATTTTCTTTCTTTTAATATTTTCATTTGGCGGCCTCATTATGTCTTCCCTTGTATCTGCTGTAGATTCTTCGTTACCTGTCTCAGAGTTTGCAGAGGTGTCTTGAATATTGCTTTCTCTTACTTTATTACGCACTGACCTTATAAGAAACATAAGACGTTGAAAATATATATATTGAATCTTCGAAGCTCCAGAGCCTGATGGTGCATTCTTTGTTTTTTTCATTTCACGAACAAATGTGTCCCGAAGACCTTTCCACTTCTTTTGAAGAGTATTACCTGAATAAACAGTTAAACAATAACTTTGAATTTTGTTTCAGGTATTTAGCAACTGGCTGTTATTTTGCTGACTTACATTATTCCTATATATTAGGAAAATCAACTGTAATTAACATCGTTCAACAAACTGTAGACGTTATTTGGAATAAGTTAAAAGACAGAGTAATGAAAGAACCATCGACGGAAAAGTGGATGGAAATTGCAAAAGGATTCGAAAAATATGCAAATTTCCCTAATTGCATTGGAGCTGTTGATGGCAAACATATTAGAATCATAAAACCTTTAGATTCCGGCTCAATGTTCTACAATTATAAACATTTTTTTTTCCACTGTCCTGCTTGCCGTGTGTGATGCAAATTATTGTTTTATCTCTATAGATGTTGGAGCATGTGGGAAGAGCAATGACTCAACGATTTTTAAAAACTCCACATTCTTTAAAAAAATCATGGAAAATCTTTAAACATTCCGGGACCAAAACCAGTATCAGAAATTCGTACAACACGTTTACCTCATGTTATAGTTGGGGATGAGGCATTTGGCTTATCAGAACATATTATGCGACCATATTGTGGCAAGAGTTTAACTAAAGAAAAACGAATATTTAATTACCGTCTCTCTAGAGCAAGACGTTATAGCACTCAATAGTGTTGTTTTGGAATCCTAGTAAACAAATGGCGAATATTTCACAAACCACTCAATGTACATATTGAATTTGCACAAAACATAATTAAAGCTTGTTGTGTTCTTCACAATTACGTCAGGTTAAGAGATGGATACAGATACGAAGACACATTGTTCGAAATAGATCTGGATGGTCTGAGTACGACTACAATTCGACCGAGTGTAAGGTCTCGAAACACGAGGGATATATTTGCTGATTATTTCATGAAGGAAGGTCGAATGTCATGGCAGGACAAAATGATCTAATTTTCTTTGTTTGTTACTACTCAATAAAATAAATAATAATAATTACTTACCAATATCTTTATTTTTTCCTCGGAGTCATCTTTATCAGAAAATATTAACACCAATTCTTCCCAAGCCCTGCGTTTTAAAATTCTGTTTGCATAATCAGGTGATTCTAAATCCCATATCGCCGGCCTTTTTTCTATTTCGTCTATAAACAATTCCGTATCGAAATTTTGACGCTCCATTGTTCCCGATACGTCCCCTCGGCCGGAGTTCGCGCGTTTAACTGGACGCAACAAGGGGTCCCTAGTATCTCGACTCGCGCGCAATACGCGCGAATCACGCGCGAGTCGAGGGTCTGGCGTTAGACCTTGTCCAGAAGAAGCGAATTCGTCGCGAAATTGTTTGCGCAATTATACGCGCGTAAATCGCGTGCATAACGCCAGACCCTCAACTCGCGCGTGATTCGCGACGAATTCGCCCTTTCTGGACAAGCCCTTATGCACGCGATTTACGCGCGTATTTTGAATTCGCGCGATGCTTGTGGACGCGATGTATTCGTGCCTAGTATCTCAATAGCGCGCGAATGAATTCGCGCGAAACGTTTCGCGACGAGTTCGCTTCTTCTGGACAAGGTCTAAGGCCCTTCAACAGTAGTTTGATTCCGTCATACTCGAGGGGCGGACGCCACAGGCATGGTGCAGGGGTGTGGTGGTTCTCTTCTTCAAGAAGGGTGACAATGCCTTACTGAAGAACTATAGGCCCCTTCTCACTTCTTAGCCATGTCTACAAGCTGTTTTCAAGAGTTATCACGAATTGTCTCGCGCGCAGATTTGACGATTTCCAGGCTCCCGAACAAGTCTGATTCCGTAAAGGCTTCAGCACCGTAGACCACATACATACGCTGCGGCAGGTTATACAGAAGACTGAAGAGTACAACCTGCCTCTCTGTTTGGCGTTTGTGGACTACGAGAAAGCCTTTTATTCGACGTGGCACCGTTGGAGAGACCGCAGTACAGCCCAAGTCTTGACTCAATTGACTATCGGTATATCGTGGTGTTGAAGTGTTTATACAAAAACGCCACCATGTCAGTTCGACTTCAGGATCAGATCTCGGAACCCGTACATTTGCAGCGAGGTGTGAGACAGGGATACGTCATATCTCCGAAGCTGTTTACCGCTGCACTGGAGGACGTCTTCAAGGTTCTGGACTGGAGAGGGCTAGGCATCAACGTCAATGGCGAGCGAATCACTCACCTTCGGTTTTTCGACGATATAGTGGTTATGGCTGAGACCATGGAGGACCTCAGTACAATGCTCGATGACCTCAGTAGAGCTTCCGAAAGAGTGGGTCTTAGGATGAACATGGATAAAACCAAGGTGATGCTGAATGCCCATGTTGCACCCACTTCTATTAAGGTCTGAGACTCTACACTCGAAGTTGTGGGCGACTGTCTACCTGGGACAAACGATCCAATTGGGTAGGGCCAACTTCGAAAAGAGGTCAACCGTCGAATCCGACTCGGCTGGGCAGCGTTTGAGAAGTTGCGCGGTGTCTTCTCGTCCAACTTACCACAGTGTCTCAAGACGAAAGTCTATGACCAGTGTGTGTTGCCAGTGATGACATATGGCTCTCAGACGTGGTCGCTTACAATAGGCCACTTCAGAAAGCTTATAGTCACTCATAGGACAATGGAGAGGGCTATGCTCGGAGTTTTCTTGCGTGATCGATTCAGAAATTTAGAGATCCGCAAGAGAACCAGGGTGTCCGACATAGACCGAAGAATTGCCAAACTTAAGTGGCAGTGGGCAGGGCACATTGCTCGCAGAACGGATGGCCGATGGGGCAGAAAGGTTCTGGAGTAGCGACCGCGAACCGGGAGACGTTGCGTTGGAAGGACTCCCACCAGGTGGACCGATGACCTGGTAAAGGTTGCAGGGATCCGCTGGTTGGGAGACGCACGGGATCGGTCAAAGTGGCGACGCTTGGGGGAGGCCTATGTCCAGCAGTAGACGTATTTTGGCTGATATGATGATGATGATCCAAAACATCATGCATAACGCAAAACTACAGAGAAGTTAATGTGCGAAATAGGCGAAGTAAGGTGAAATCAGTCACAGAAATAACCATGAAGGCAGCATATACGCAAAAACAGGACATCAGCGCTAATAAAAATAAATACTTGAAAGAGTTAATCCGCAAACGGGCTGATTCCATCTCATTATGCCAGTTTTTGCAACTCAATTCTTTAACTTTTTTATGCGCATCATTTTCGTAGTATATTTTTAGTATATATTTTGAGTAGTCACAATTTACGAGACTGATGACTGAACCTACTTAGTTCTGTTGATTATAATTATTGATTATAATTAAAGTTGGTAGATGTACCAGGCACAAGTAAGTATATAAGAAGTTTTTATTCTTCTGTATTGTTTATTGTTTTTTAGCATAATTATGATTGTAACTCAAAATCACTAAATTTGTATTAGGTCTCTATAATTCTAAGCATGCGTATTAATCAATCCCGGATGACAATTTGAACGCCGCTTTGTTTCACCTAGATAATCTGATCATTCCAGAACGTTCTAAATCAAAGCTTCTAAATTAAATATATGCAGTCCTATGATGGACACACAAACTAAAACAAGACAACATTCCCCGGTAATCCTAAAGTAAATATAAATTTCGGCGAACGAATGCCAAGTGATTTTAAGTTATTTCAGTAAAATTATTGTGTTTAGGGTGAGATTATCATCCCAAAGTGCAGTTCCTTAGTGGCCTCACAATCCAGCGGCGGGGGAAGAACAATGCAGCGTCAGAGAAGGAAGGAAAGACAGCGTTTCTACACTACGAATTAGGTAATCAACTTTCCTTTAACAAGGGTTCTTTCCAACCAGAAAAATAGTTGTTACAGTAGGTACACGGATTGTTGAAAGTTAAGCATTCTCTTTGTTAATGGCTTATACCACATCTTCTGCCGTCAAAATTATTGGTTTGTTCTTTTTTACATTTATTTTTTTCACACTTTATATATTTTATTTGTAACTTCAAACTCATCCAGTTGTTTAGAAGCTTGTTCACTTGTGTTCACGCATCATAGGCGTGTACCAACAGCGGCGAGGGACGCGTGGGTGGAAGTGTGACACAGCTGATCGAGCCAACGGCCGCGTCTCCGCCCTCCACCACTACTCGCCAACATGGGGGTGACCATAAGCTCATAGTGTAAGGTTATTTCTTCTCGCCAGATGTTATTGCTTGCAAAATTATAGCAAATCTGAAGCTATTACCGGGTTGGATGAGCTCTTCATCCAACCCGGTAATAGTTTCAGTTTTGTTGGGGAACTCGAAGAACTTTCTTGCGGTGTTCTCGTCATTGGTAGTTCCCGAACCTTGTATCACTAAATCAATCAGATTTAGTTCATCTTTGAATTTATTCTAAAAAAAAATTGTCTTGTCTGCAAGATTTTGCTCGTCGAGTCTGTACGCAAAGTGTAACAGACATTCCATGCAATTTATACGGGCGTGTAGGGATGACAAGCCAAATTCGTATATGTCAAAACACACAGTCTTTGATGTTACAGTATCTAAGCGGTTCATTTCTGTAGGTTTTTCTAAGCGCAGGTAGCACGATGAATTTTGTACGCTTTAACGTTGATCATTGTCATCATTAGCTGATGAGTCACACTTTTACTATTACTGCACTTTGTGGGGATAAGGGCCTTAATTGCATAATCTATTTGCCTTTTGTGATCAAAGACAATTACTGCTTCGCTCTCCTTTACAAAAGTAAACTGAACTGGCCGATAAGACAAAGCTGAGCTGGTTTTGGGTTCGTCACTCACCCTCCATTTTCTGCTTGTATCGGGTTTGGTTGGAAGCACCATCAAATCCCCACTTGGATATCAGCTTCAGCTGCTTATTTTGCACATCGGCAGAAAGACTTTAAACGATCCTCGTCACCGTGATGTCAAGTAAAGCCTGAAGTGTAATCCTAGCCGATGAAACCGTAACTGACACTGATTGCTTCGGAAGGTAGCAATCAAGCTTAGTTAGTGGCACTTTATAGTAGGACAGATAAATATCTTTAGCACCTTCCCGAATGGCAGCCTCTCAATCGCAACGTAATATATTGCCACTTCGCTTAAACACTCAATTTTTGTTTTGCTGTGCTCTTTTAAAATCTAAATACAAACATGTTCCACTTGGGCAAAGAACTCTTGTTTTTACAAGAATTTGGGAACAAAAGTGGATGGTATTGTTACGAGCTGGGGCTCATTATTTAAACAGCAGACTTCAAATAATCACACTTTATTACAAAAACACTTCTAAACAATTCTATTACTTCGCACTATTTTCCTTTTCCGACCGCTCTGTATCGCTTCTCAATCAAAACTGACCCACGACAAACCCGGCCGCTCTTTATATAGTTCTTATAACGTTCCATACTGTTCTAGATAATTCAAGAAACTTGCAGATCAATTGACTTTCGAACTCACTGTTCCCGAAGCGACTAGAAACTTCCAGAATGTTCGGTTCGAACATTCTGGAAAATTCCATTCGACACGAACTTTCGAGAAGATTAGTTCCGCTATACGATACTAGATAGTGCCACTAGTTACTACTTACTTCTTCTACTCGTGACTCGATGGCGTTGCCCTGTCTTGTAACATTGCCTCCCTCTTAGACATGCTCGCCCCCCGAGCATTGTTAGACCCATGATAACGGGCAAACCGTCGTCGTCGATCGTCGTTCGTCGGTCGTTCATGTGGATACATGAACGACCTTTGATGTACCTCGGGTTCCGTTTTGAATTCGGTAGGTGACGTCATTAATCTTGGTAACTACGCGATATGGTCCATCCCATTTTGCTTGCAATTTTCCTTTGCTGTGTACCGGGTTATGTAACCATACTAGAGATCCTTCTTATTGTTGTGTTATTTATTGTTCGCCTTCCGTTCGTAGCGAGTCTTCATCCTCGCAGACATCTGTTGACCGGTTTCTGATGTGCTAATGAACCTTTAATGGACCTCTACTAAGAGTGTGTGGTCCTTTCACACCTGCACAACTTGTGCATTTGCGGCACCATTCCTCAACGTCCTCTCGACAATGGATCCAGTAAAATCGTTCTCGGATCTTGATGAAAGTCCTCTTAACTCTTATGTGACCCCCTGAACTTCCATTGTGATAGAGCTGTAGGACCTCCGGCACCTTAACTTTAGATACGACCATTTGTAGATGACACTGGTCACCGCGAGCATTCTCCCATTTCCGGCACGGAACTCCATCCTGGATAACCAAGCTTTCCCACTGTGCCCAATAACTCTTGGTGATGGAATTGGTTGCTGCAACATCACTCCAGCCAGTGAGGCCAATGAGCACCTGATTTCTTCCATTCAATAATTGGTTTTATGTCTGTCTTCCTGCTGAGCACTTTTCAAGATTCTCTTCCAATCTTCGCAGAGATCCGTCCTCAACATCCTCACAAATGTTGCCCGCTCAGCCTCTTGCCTGACACTGGGCTTACATTGATTGGAACACGATCTACGCGACAGAGCATCTGCATTGCCGTATAGTGTTCTATTTATTTCGCCTTTGATGATCAGACTGTTCCCATCACATGTATGTGAGATCGAGTTCTTTCATCACCAGCTACCAAGCGCCACTTAATCCTGGCGTCTACTGGTTTCCCTGCTGCTAGTGACAGACTTCCACGATGGGGACACCTTCGCTTTGGGCAGCTTAACCGGATGTGACCTCTCTCTCCACAGCTATAGCACCGGGGTAAAGTCACAACCTCCCCTTTGCGGTGAGCTCAATCGTCCCGTCGTACAGCTTCTACCTCCAAAGCGTAGGCTAGGGCGTTCTTAAGGTTCTTAAAATGGCCTAGCCTTACGGCAGCCCTAAACTCCAGGTCGCGGAACCCATCCGTGAAAGCCTTCCGGACCAGCTTTTCCACTTCCAGAGCCCACTGCTGTAAGGTTTCACCAACACGTTGCGATCGGTCCTTCAGCTGGGCGCAAAACACATGTTCCAGGTGCGTGTCGCCGTGTGTAGCTTCCAATGCTTCCAGAAGCTTCTCGAAAGTAACGCCCTGTCCAAGTGCCTCTAACACAATCAAGGCCTGGTCGCGAAGACCCAAGGTTAGAGCAGTCAAGGCCTGTTCTTTGGTCCACCTTTTAGTTTTCAAGACGGCCTCGAACTGTATCTTGTAGGCAAACCATGACGAAGAGCCGTCGAATGGTGGTACTTTAAAACCACCTGGCGAGGGCGCAACTATCGCAGGTACCACGGCCTCTCCTCCAGATTTGAGCCCACGAACGATCCTCTCCAATTCGGCGATGCGGATCTCCTGCTGCTGGACCTAGTCCTTTACCTCCTTCATCTTCTTACAGATGGCGGTGCGGAGATCCTTTACCAAGAGGACGGCGAGCCTGATCTTCCTTGTCACGCTTCAGCTACTCTTCCAAGCGGCGCGCATGCTCCTCTTGACGGCGAGCCTGCTCCTCCTTGTCGCGCTGCAGCTGCTCTTCCAAGCGGCGAGCCTGCTCTTGCATGAATACCATAAGGGCGGCGAGGTCAGGGGTCACCGGTGATTGAGCTGGTTCCTTGGTTGAACTCTTGATAGACGTCTTGCTGGCGCTGACTCCTGGTGCGCATCCCCTCCGTGTCTTCATTCGGTAGAACCAGCATAATTTATCCCGCACTTCTGACACCAATTTGTTGCTCAGGGATAAATTATATAAACAGCAGACATCAATTAAATCAGACTTTATTACAAAAACACTTCTAAACAATAGGCTATTTGACTTATTTTGGAAAACCATTTAAAACGATTCTTTATTACATAATAAGCACACTACATAATTATTTCCGGGAGATCTACTGTATTAACAATAAAAATCAATGTTAAAGTTTAAATTTCCAAAACCGTGCCGAAAACGCTGATTCTGTAATTGCGCTGGTCACATGACATGTGTGACGTCACACACAAGTAAATAAGTCATAAAACAGTCAACTGAAGTGAATTTTAGCATACCTTATGTTGCGCCAAATTTACTTGAGGACCTGTTTTTTTTTAAATTAATGTGTCATTATTTAAAAAAAAACTATCAAACTTATCAAATGTTAGGTTTTACCGATAAATTCTAGGTTTTACCGTAGTTCGAGCTTTTACAGTAATATAACGACTCCGAGTTATCTAGTTCAAACTAACTTGTTATTAAGTCGATTCTATTGGCCAAAGAGTATGTAACACTATGTTTAAGAGACGGGACTGCCATAGAAAAAACAGGATCAGACAAAATGTATGAAACGTGCACCCTAAACCAATACCAACCTAACAAAACCACGGCGTAATACATACTGCCAACATAATGATGCATAATGACATTATTAGGACTGTGGTGACTAGCGATAATTTATCGATATCGATATCGGCTACAGCAGCGAATCTGGGATTTGATTCCATTTTCAGGTAATAAATAAAAGAAAAAATTAAACTCAGATTGTTTTAATAAATATTTATTCAACAAAGAACGTTTTCTTGACTGTATTTTAGTCACTTTTTGTGCACTGGTAACTTACTAAACCTCCTTTTTACAAGCTTTTTATTAACTTGCAAAGTATGTATGTATGTATGTTCGGGTCAAATCTTGCAACTGAATTTTAAAGCAGTTATCCTCTACCGATTAAGATAAACTTTTGCATACATCTTTGGTTTGGATGACAGTGCATGGTAAGCTTACCATGCATTGTCATCCAAACCAAAGGTGCGCGCTGCTAAAAAGCTTGATTAAAAAAAGTTCTTTTTACTGGTAAAATTATTTTAAGGAAGGTTAAAAAAAATCAATTTATTTTGCAACGCCTTGCTATTGCGCCTTCTTTATCGCATCTGCAGAGGCCTCTTCACGGAGCGCGAATGATCCATTGGTCATTTTACAGTGATTTCTTATTAAAAGAAGGCTTACGCGCTGCAATAATTTTTTAACCATAACATTTTTGTGTTCCTCACACATCCACGACATATCAACATTTGCGAGTATTTCTGTTTTAGAGTAGCTGCATATATTTTTTGAGAAGATTTATATGGTTTTACTTTCTCATCAAAGGTACTTGTCGCATCGTCTATTGCCTGTCATAAATGAAGACTCGGGTATGTTAGTGAAGTTTTGTCCATCCACCATTCTCGTAATGAAATATAATTATATATTGTATGTATCTGGTTGCGGGTTAGAAACCTTCATGGAATCTATACTTTGTAAACAGTCCACGCCTTTCAGAAGGACAGAAACTAAATAGCCGCTCACATATACTGTGGGTTGCTTTTCAAATGTTTTGAATCTTTTTTCAATGCCCGCCTAATAATTTTGTTGCACATAATTTAATATTTTCAATTATGTGCAAAATAGGAACATCTTGTGAATCATCGGTTACAATGTGGTCACAATCTTCACCGGCTGCACTCTCAGTCTGTTTCACAGGCTGGTTTTTTCTCTTCGGAAAAACAATTTCCTGGCATTCTAATATGATCTCATTGTTGTCTTTTTTGCAATTGCCCCCTCTGCTTAGTGGTGCACTGAGACGTGTCAGAATCGCAGACTTTAATGCGCAAGTGAAATGATGGCAAGTTGAATTTCTATTTGCAGGACAATGTTGTCGTATTAGGCCGAATAAATTTTCCAATGCATCCTGGTTAAATTGACGCAGGTTCATATATTTAAAAATTTTGATTGAATTTAAATAGCTCCAAATATCCTGTAGAGATGACAATGTGATCAAGTATCCATTCACGCATCTAATATTTCTCAATTTCAGTTGGCTGTCGGCTTTTAAGAAATGAAGTGTTTTTATTGTTTGTTTAAATTCAATCCATCTCCTATGGTGGAACCAATTTTTACTCACATTTTGCCGAAGATTTATTTTTATATCGCTTCTAGAATCTGGCCTATTTATACAATCAAATAATTGATCGAGCTGTTCAATTATGTGTGCTGTTTGAAGGATTTCCTGTTGTTAAATACAGGTCTTCGGGTCCCAAGCCAAGAGCTAAACACTGGGGCTCATAGCAGCGTTGGGACTCCTGGACCATGTCTGAACCTGTACCCCACGAAACTGCCGTAACGCAGCAGTGGAAACCTAGGGGGTTCGTTCCTTATTGAGAGATATACTGGTTTCTACTACGGGTGTAAGTTAATATTATAGGCACTTACCTGGGATTCCTGCGGTAGGCTCCTGGGGGTCGATCAAAATTTACTCTTTGTATAATAATTTAGAATAAACATAAAATTCAATCACAATGTTTTGAAGGACAAGGAAAAGTAAAACGTGTACGTTTATCAGAATATCCTGAACTTGAACAGTGTTTCCTAACATGGGTCGCACCTCTATAACTGAAATAACCTGTATTCTGATCTCTATTAATGGAACCCTCTGTAAATGAGACAGATATTTATTTATACCTGGATATCTGAGACACTGGATAAGTGGAATACCTCTATAAGTGAAACAATATTGCAGGTCCCTTGATGTCTCACTTAACCAGGTTTCACTGTATAAACATACATTTCCCTGATATCGCCAGATCCTTGCGGGTACGGCGAACCTGTTCGCTAATGGTAATGTCTATAAGGAGCAGCTCCTTAGTACCGCGGGACCCGTTCCTACATCCATTCTGAGACGCAGACATGATGGCGTTATTGTCTAAATGTTGATTAATTTTAGCTCTCAGATTGGATGTGACCCACAAGTCCTCAGCAGACGAGCACCACTCATTACGCACTTCCGCCACTAGCTCACGGTTAACAGCGATGATAACACTCCCCCCCCATAGACTGACCAGTTCTGGAATAATCCCGGTCCCGCCTCCAAACGAGATATCTTTCATCAAACAGTTCCGAATCAGAGATTCCGTCTGTTAGCCACGTTTCAGTTAATCAGACAACATCAAAACTATTAAGGCATACATTTCTGTACAATTCACTTGATTTAGTACGTAGTCCCCGTACATTCTGGTAATATATATTAATAGGCATCATTGTAATTAAGCAATATGTTCAAAGTCAAATGGGTACGTAAAACATAAGGTACATTCAAATCCTGGAAATAAATAGTCACTTCAAAAAAAAAAAAACATGGGCAAAACTTGACAAATTAGTACCTTAGTTAAATAGCAATTAGGTACAAAATGCACTGTGCAAAATAAAGCAGAAAGGTAAAAGCAATAATAATAGGAATTTGAATAATTTTGAGCTTTGTGTAATAAGCAATAGCGTCCAAAATCACTACAACAGTGATGTACGGACCGGCCGACACCGAGCGATAAGAAAACAAAAGATTGGCGAGAATGGAATTTATAGAAAAAACAAGCACCTGTGGTTCTCAATCGTGAAGAAACTAAAAGAGTTATTTGAAACAATCCGCTAGAAAGTCGAGACGATACCTTTAACATAAAAACTTTTTTAGGTCTTGCTCTGTTTTGGAGACGTGACGTTTTTTCGCACTAGAATTTGGCATCCCCTAACCCATACATGTTCGAAACCGAGTTCCCTGGCGCGGGCTTTGGTTTTATTCAGCAGAAGTTTATTTCCCAGTGTTAGGTGGTCGTTAATGTAAACCCTGTTATTATCCTGTAAGCCCAAATCTCCAGCACTCATTTTTTTATATTTCTTCGAGGCAGCTATAAAATCATTCTTCAGATAACTGTTGTGCACGGAGCAAATTATTTTATTATTTATTTATTTATATTCACATAATGGTAAGTAACTTATAAACTAAGCCCAACAAAACCGTAGTAATGGTTTGACTGTGGGGTCGGTGAGTCTCTATACACTCATTCTTAAATTTCATACATAAAGCTAATTATTAATTAAAGACACATTTCTAAATAATATTTTTTTAAAAGATTTTTAAAGCTGTTTATATTCGTTTCACTCCTTATATCTGCCGGCAGTTTTTTTAGGGTTCTGTCATCAAAGTAATTAGTGACTCTGGGTACATTGAATCTGCCAGCAGCCATAAATCGTGTGTTGTGGTTGTTGATTACGTAAGATAAGTATTATGCTCCTGGGTGCCATGGTGGTTAACTGCTAAAAGATACTTATGTTTGTAACTGATCGGTAGAATTTTACATATTTTGAATAGTTTCCTATAATCTCCTTTACAACTGTTTTTAGTTTTTTGAGTAACAAGTAGTTTCAAGAACCGAATTTGAAGTTTCTAATTTATCCAAGTTGGTTTTGAATGTTAATCAAGAGCATAACTCATAATAGAATCTACTAATAACATGTATATACATCTTAATATACTAATAGGAACCTTAAAGCTTAGGTGGTACATTTTACTTAACAATATTCTTAATTTACTACAATTATAGTCTATGTGGCGGGACCACGAAAAATTATCTTCTATTTTCATGCCAAGGTAGGTTACACAGTCAACTTTTTCAATAGGATTACATTTACAGTTCAGTAAGTTATTATGGTGGCATATATAAGTGTGGGTAAATAAAGGTGGAGTCGCACAATGAGTTCGTAAATATGGCGAATGAATTAACAATAATTTAGTTTTATCAGCGTTTAATATGATGCCATTGTCGTGCGACCATTTTACAACAGCGTCTATATCTTGTTGAACTAGCTTGTAGGTATCGTGTATGTTAGTTCCGGAGCGAAGTATGCACAAGTCATCTGCAAACATATACGCTGAATAATGCTGTAGCACGTGGCACAAGCTGTTAACATGCATAAGATAACAAATTGGTCCATGTTCTTGATTTGCTTGTCATTTCGTGCCGGCACTCTTGCTACGTAGTTTATCTGTTCCTTAGGGATTTTAAAATCAATTGCGCTGCCGATTTTAGCCATAATTGCGAACAGGTCTTCATCATTGGAAGTAGGCACTCCTTTGATCTCGATATTGTTCATGCGAGACCTTTGCTCACCTTCCGCCTGCTGGTTCTCAAGTTTAATTATTCTTTCATGCAGATTGGTAATCTCTTACTTAGTTATCCTCATCGTCTCGATTTCTTCCTCCAGAGTAGACACTTTGCTTGTTAAAGCTTTTATGTCATGACTAAAAAATTCAAATGACGATCTCACTGCCGAGAATTCTTGCTTCATGGTTCGTAGATCGGCGAGCTCACTCTGGATTGCCTTCACACTCTCTATCAACGTGGGTAGCGCCTCTAGTTTAGTTGATAGGTATTTAAGCTCCGACATGATAGTCTCCAATTAGATTATAGAGTAGTCGAGACAATGTTGCAGTTCTGACATTTCCACGTCAATTTACGGTCTCCAAGCTTACGCCATCCCCCCTAAGTTATCCCAGCACAGGGAAAGTCAAACTTAGCCTCACAGGCAGTGCAGGTGACACCATCTCGCGATTCCGTTTTACAACTCTTACACTTGAACATTTCGAGTTACTGGTGGAAAGTTTGAGAAACACCGACCAAGTCCAGTGGCAGATTAGAAAGGTAAACAGTGGCAAGCCGCAGCGCGTTTATCCGGATGATCGGCTCGTCAAAGTTTACGCACTTATTGACACAGTGTTCTTCGAGTTTTATGCGGTTAGACACGATGATCTTCCAAGTTCAATGTGGTTATCTTATACAAAATACACAATGATCTTCCCAGTTGTGTGCGGGTAGACACGATGAGCTTCCAAGTTGTGTGTGGTTATTCTTATTGAATACCTATTTCAAGTTAATTAGTTGGTGTTTTTAATGGACAACACTCGTTCCTCAGTATCGGATATAACTGTTTCGGTATGTATCAAAATTATTACAATTCTTGTAGATTTACGAGCTAGATTTAGCTCTCAGAATTGATGTAAGAACTTTATAGACCGTCGGTAAACTCGTTATCGGTCTATAATTTTTAGGATCCGCAGTACTACCCGATTTATAGAGCAGGTGGGTTATTCCTGTCGTTAGGAACTGGGGCAGCGACCCTGACTCTAAGGCAGACTGGAACTGAGATGCCAGACGAGCGTGCGACCTTTGGAACCACTTAATCCAAAAGTTTTGCAGTCCGTCTGGCCCTGAAGATTTCCAGTTGGGCAACGGTCCATCCGTGCACGAGCTACATCTTGGGGGCTCATAGTGATTGCCCCCATTTGTGGTATCGGATCGCACGCTTGCTCGACCTCCCGAGTCCAGTCACCCTCGGTGTGACTGACAGGCACCGACCAGATATCACGCCAGAAAGAACACATGGCGTCATTATCTGGTAGGCGCATATCAGTCACACCTTCGTCGGGCCGCTCCCAAGCCCTATAAACCCACCTTTCGTTGCTTTGAAATGTGCGATTCTGAGTGTATCGCTCCACTCGCCGCTTGTACCGACGAATACGGCTTGCCCATGCATAGATCTTCTGCTTCAGGAAGTCGATACGTTCTGTGACGCGGGACAGATAATCTCGAGAACTGATAACAGTCCCCGAGAACGCCCGCCTCACAAAGCGCATCACTCTAGGGCGACTGTTGCCCTCCCTGAAGCAGATAAGTTTGCCGATGAGTGCTCTAGCCTCACCGATACGACGCTCAATCCTGGACTGCCAAGCTGGTACAGCTGGTCGTGTAACTCTGTCACTATTTGGGAATTTGACGTTAACTACACGACATGCCGCAGCAGCCGCACAGTACAGTATTGAGTGGGTATCGGCAAGGTCTTCGCTGCTATCAAAAACATTTGACAGCTGCGATTCTAGAGCACACACCAGCGCCCTATTCTTCTTATGCATGGGCAGACGAGGTACTCGAGGTCTAAGCTCAGGCGGTGTGGAGCGATACTCGCTGAATGCACATTTCAAAGCGCTCCTTAAACGTGCAATGCATTGGGTACCCACAGATATAGCCCTGTCGTCGTCATCCTCACCATCATTATCTGGTCGCGGTGAAACACTGGGTTGCAGTTGCACCGCTGCCAGTGGCAAGGCAGACGAGACACGGCTATTCCGTGATTCATTGCGCAGTCTATCAAGTACGGCATCATCCAACATACGGTTAAGTTGGATGACCCGCACCTGATCCGACAGACGTTGGTCCGAAACGTTGACAGCTGGCTCAAGCACCTGAAACAGAGAGAGCATCCGACCACGGTACGCAGTCAGGTTAATTCCCCCCTCTGTAACCCCAAAGTATGCGCGCATGACGTTTTCGTTGATCGATTGCGTCCATCGCATGCGCTGCACACTTCCACCGGGAGCGGGGACCCTGTCAGAGGCCGATGGGCCTCGAGGTCGGCGGCTGGCGTCCTCCCCGTCGACGCGCAGGTGGTGGTGTCGTCGGCGGAGAGAAATATTCGATAAAAAATGCTATGCAATAGCTTTAGCGCGGCAATCCCTGAGTGCCACACGTCTTTTTTTTATTCTAAGTAATTTTCATTACAGACTTAGCCTGTTAACCAACAAAACCTCTCTTATTCTTGAAAGAATTATGACGTGTCATATATGGGTGGATGTGCTCTGAAGTGCCCCATCCAATGAACCCTCAACCAGGTCCGTAACTATATCGCCTGAAGAGATTCACCAGGATTCTCTAGGATAAGGGATGAAGGGAAATTTTGTTGATTGTTCAACTTAGAAGCTATTTTCTTCTAAAACTATACAGCTTACAACTAGGATACTACATGGGTCTTGAAGCACTTTTATAAGACTATAAAGATATGCTATATCTATAGTTACATCTAGACACTTTCAGGCGCTTAGCTGCCTGAAAGTGTCAGAATGTAGAAAAGGCACCAATTTTTAACATTATAACTTATTTTGTACTTAAACTATCACCAGCCATCCCGACAGGCTACCCTAGGGTATAACTTTGGTGGGTGCAACTTCAACCCTCGAACGAGTATGCACCCTGGAAGGGCCGATTCCACGAGAAACTCATGGGACCTCGCAACCTGGCAAGAAGGCTGTCTCCCTAACCACCAAAGCTAGGCTCCTTACCCACTTGACCGCCCCAATGCGCGGCGCGCGGGGATCGTTGACCGCCCCAAGAATTCGAGCGGTTTTAACTGCGCATGCGCCCCGTGCCCTTTCCAGCTAAAAGCTTAATATCTCGTAAACTACTGCAGCTACACCAAAATAAGTAAAAAGTAATTTATTACAACACTACTATTACTTCTACTATTTGAACTAGTTCTAAGTATGTGAAAATGTAAACTTGAAAGTATGGGTTGAAAATCAATAAACTTTTTGTTCTTACTAAGTTTTTGCCTATTAGATTGTAGTTTAATCAGTATCAATAAAACTTATATAACCTTGTTTTTGATGCCCATATATTTTACTCAGGACAATAAACCAAAATAAACAACACATTCCCATATCTACTTGTCGCTGCCCGCGGCGACCTGCGCTAGCGAAAATCAGGCAAGATTGCCGCCATAAGGGCGCGCACAAACGAGATTTCACATGAATTATTTTTAACCGACCTCCCAAAAAGGAGGAGGTTCTCAATTCGATTGGTATTGTTTTATGTATGTACACCGATTACTCAAAATACGCCTGGGTCGATTTTGTGTGTGTGTGATTTATTTATGTGTGATTTTAGTTGAAACGAGACAATGATTACTTGTATATCGTCATCGTCATCAGCCTATTAATGTTCCCACTGCTGGGACACAGGCCTCCTCTCAGTGAGAGGGAATGGGCCGTAATCCACCACGCGGGCCCAGTGCGGGTTGGTGGATGTCACATGTATTCGAATTTTTGTTTCTAGGACATGCCGGTTTCCTCACGATGTTTTCCTTCACCGTTTTGAGAGCAGTGGTGATGAAATAATTTACACAAAGTAAAGCGCCTACCTGGGCTCGAACCCACGATCTACAACTTGTAAGTCGCGGCTGATACCACTGGGCCACCACTGCTCTCAACTTGTATATATTTAATATATTACAAAAATTTAGGTATACAAAATAGTCTTTCACTTTCTTGTACCTTCATACTACTGCCTGAGCCATATAGATTGCTGTCTTAAATAGTCAAAGCGATAGCTTCGGCTGGTCCTGCTGGGAGGTGTTCTGTAACAAACGAGGCAATATGTAGCCTACATTTAACATAGTAATTTACTTAATACGACACGATCTAAAAAACATCTTACGAGAAACAGTTGTCAGACGTCGAAGCTATCTCGTGCAGCTCGGGTGTCCCTGGTATACTGACGAAGAGGTTTGTCAATTTTCTCGTCATCAAGTCTGTCAATGGTCTAGTCCTCGCAACATCTACTGACAGGGGAACATCGCACTCCTCACATTGCCAAATCGTCCTGCTCTTCTGGCACATGCGACAAACGGTAAATCTGGATCCAGTACGAGTTGGAAAGTGGTTGTGCTCAAGTATTTTTCTGGTCTGCGCCTACGAGACTTCGATGGTAGTAGCCTGGAGGGGTTCTGTAACAAACAAGACAAGATGTTTAATGTAGGCTATTAACCATAGTAAATTACTAAGGACGATACAGCCAAAAAACCTTCTTACCAGGTGAATGGGACTGCCAGGAAGTCGATGGTACTGCCTGGACGGGTTCTGTAACAAACAAGACAAGATGTTTAATATAGGCTATTAAGCATAGTAAATTACTAAGGATGACACAGCCAAAAAACCATCTTACCAGGTGAATGGAACTGCCAGGACGTCGATGGTACTGCCTGGACGGGTTCTGTAACAAACAAGACAAGATGTTTAATGTAGGCTATTAAGCATAGTAAATTACTAAGGATGACGCAGCCAAAAAACCATCTTACCAGGTGAATGGGACTGCCAGGACGTCGATGGTACTGCCTGGACGGGTTCTGTAACAAACAAGATTAGATGTTTAATGTAGGCTATTAAGCATAGTAAATTACTAAGGATGACACAGCCAAAAAACCATCTTACCAGGTGAATGGGACTGCCAGGACGTCGATGGTGCTGCCTGGACGGGTTCTGTAACAAACAAGACAAGATGTTTAATGTAGGCTATTAAACATAGTAAATTACTAAGGATGACACAGCCAAAAAACCATCTTACCAGGTGAATGGGACTGCCAGGACGTCGATGGTACTGCCTGGACGGGTTCTGTAACAAACAAGACAAGATGTTTAATGTAGGCTATTAAGCATAGTAAATTACTAAGGACGACACAGCCAAAAAACCATCTTACCAGGTGAATGGGACTGCCAGGACGTCGATGGTACTGCCTGGACGGGTTCTGTAACAAACAACACTAGATGTTTAATGTGGGCTATTAACCATAGTAAATTACTAAGATTGACAAAGCCAAAAAACCATCTTACCAGGTGAATGGGACTGCCAGGACGTCGATGGTACTGCCTGGACGGGTTTTGTAACAAACAAGACAAGATGTTTAATGTAGGCTATTAAGCATAGTAAATTACTAAGGATGACACAGCCAAAAAGCCATCTTACCAGTTGAATGGGACTGCCAGGACGTCGATGGTATTTGCCCGGACGTCGAAGGTGCTAGCCGGGACGTCAATGGTACTGCCTGGAGGGGTTCAGTAAGAAACAAGACAAGATGTTTAATGTAGGCTATTAAGCATAGTAAATTACTAAGGATGACACAGCCAAAAAACCATCTTACCAGGTGAATGGGACTGCCAGTACGTCGATGGTACTGCCTGGACGGGTTCTGTAACAAACAAGACAAGATGTTTAATGTAGGCTATTAAGCATAGTAAATTACTAAGGATGACACAGCCAAAAAACCATCTTACCAGGTGAATGGGACTGTCATGACGTCGATGGTACTGCCATGACGTCGATGGTACTGCCTGGACGGGTTCTGTAACAAACAAGACAAGATGTTTAATGTAGGCTATTAAGCATAGAAAATTACTAAGGATGACACAGCCAAAAAACTATCTTACCAGGTGAATGGGACTGCCAGGACGTCGATGGTACTGCCTGGACGGGTTCTGTAACAAACAAGATGAGATGTTTAATGTAGGCTATTAAGCATAGTAAATTACTAAGGATGACACAGCCAAAAAAACATCTTACCAGGTGAATGGGACTGCCAGGACGTCGATGGTATTGGCCCGGACGTCGAAGGTGCTAGCCGGGACGTCGATGGTATTGGCCCGGACGTCGAAGGTGCTAGCCGGGACGTCGATGGTACTGCCTGGAGAGGTTCTGTAAGAAACAAGACAAGATGTTTAATGTAGGCTGTTAACCATAGTAAATTACTAAGGACGACACAGCCAAAAAACCATCTTACCAGGTGAATGGGACTGCCAGGACGTCGATGGTACTGCCTGGACGGGTTCTGTAACAAACAACACTAGATGTTTAATGTGGGCTATTAACCATAGTAAATTACTAAGATTGACAAAGCCAAAAAACCATCTTACCAGGTGAATGGGACTGCCAGGACGTCGATGGTACTGCCTGGACGGGTTTTGTAACAAACAAGACAAGATGTTTAATGTAGGCTATTAAGCATAGTATATTACTAAGGATGACACAGCCAAAAAGCCATCTTACCAGGTGAATGGGACTGCCAGGACGTCGATGGTATTTGCCCGGACGTCGAAGGTGCTAGCCGGGACGTCGATGGTACTGCCTGGAGGGGTTCTGTAAGAAACAAGACAAGATGTTTAATGTAGGCTATTAAGCATAGTAAATTACTAAGGATGACACAGCCAAAAAACCATCTTACCAGGTGAATGGGACTGCCAGGACGTCGATGGTACTGCCTGGACGGGTTCTGTAACAAACAAGACAAGATGTTTAATGTAGGCTATTAAGCATAGTAAATTACTAAGGATGACACAGCCAAAAAAACATCTTACCAGGTGAATGGGACTGCCAGGACGTCGATGGTACTGCCTGGACGGGTTCTGTAACAAACAAGACAAGATGTTTAATGTAGGCTATTAAGCATAGTAAATTACTAAGGATGACACAGCCAAAAAACCAACTTACCAGGTGAATGGGACTGCCAGGACGTCGATGGTACTGCCTGGACGGGTTCTGTAACAAACAAGACAAGATGTTTAATGTAGGCTATTAAGCATAGTAAATTACTAAGGATGACACAGCCAAAAAACCATCTTACCAGGTGAATGGGACTGCCAGGACGTCGATGGTACTGCCTGGACGGGTTCTGTAACAAACAAGACTAGATGTTTAATGTAGGCTATTAACTATAGTAAATTACTAAGATTGACAAAGCCAAAAAACCATCTTACCAGGTGAATGGGACTGTCATGACGTCGATGGTACTGCCTGGACGGGTTCTGTAACAAACAAGACAATATGTTTAATGTAGGCTATTAAGCATAGTAAATTACTAAGGATGACACAGCCAAAAAACCATCTTACCAGGTGAATGGGACTGCCAGGACGTCGATGGTACTGCCTGGACGGGTTCTGTAACAAACAAGACAAGATGTTTAATGTAGGCTATTAAGCATAGTAAATTACTATGGATGACTAAGCCAAAAAAACATCTTACCAGGTGAATGGGACTGCCAGGACGTCGATGGTATTGGCCCGGACGTCGAAGGTGCTAGCCGGGACGTCGATGGTACTGCCTGGAGAGGTTCTGTAAGAAACAAGACAAGATGTTTAATGTAGGCTATTAAGCATAGTAAATTACTAAGGATGACACAGCCAAAATACCATCTTACCAGGTGAATGGGACTGCCAGGACGTCGATGGTACTGCCTGGAGAGGTTCCGTAAGAAACAAGACAAGATGTTTAATGTAGGCTGTTAACCATAGTAAATTACTAAGGACGACACAGCCAAAATACCATCTTACCAGGTGAATGGGACTGCCAGGACGTCGATGGTACTACCTGGACGGGTTCTGTAACAAACAAGATTAGATGTTTAATGTAGGCTATTAACCATAGTAAATTACTAAGATTGACAAAGTCAAAAAACCATCTTACCAGGTGAATGGGACTGCCAGGACGTCGATGGTACTGCCTGGAGGGGTTCTGTAAGAAACAAGACAGGATGTTTAATGTAGGCTGTTAACCATAGTAAATTACTAAGGTAAAACAGTAATCTATAAACACAAGAACAGAAAAAGAACTAGAAAACAAAATTTACCTTGTTTGCCCTTTACGAGGTGAAGCGTCCGGCATGAGCATTCGCTCAAGTCGATTATCCTGCTTCCGCTTGATAAGCTCGTGCCGGACACACGGAGCCATGGCCTTAAGTAGGCGCTGCGTCACCTGCCTATTTGCTCGGATTTGAGCAAGCGGGTCTCTGAACAGCACTGCCACAAATTATACAGCCGTTAAACATTGAAGATATATCTTAAAAAGTTACTGAATAAATAAGACAGCTTGTAATAAAATGATACATACGGCCTCGGCCTCTCCAACGACCACGGCCGCGTGCTGGTGCCTGCCCTCTCTCTTCATGATTTGTAGTTCTAAAATAAATTGGAACAAAAATAAAACCTAAACTTTTACAAATGAGCATGTAGACAAGAGTGTCTACATGCTCATTTGTAAAAGTTTAGGTTCCTTCCATTTTATTCGATGAACATTTTTTCCTTGAAAGAGTTCAAGGAAAAAATGTTCATCGAATAAAATGGAAGCTGCAACGAAAAAAGCATAACCCTCCCTTTTTGTTCGCCGTAGTCGGGCAAACCGTTTGAGAAATCACACTCATGATTTATCTTTTGTACTAACCCTTATTTTGCTCCAAAACATGTGCGTCGTGGTGACTGTGGGCTTAAGCCCATGTAGCCGGGACGTGGATCGTAATTATAAAAACCTAAAATCTTATAGAATTTCGTTGTATTTTACCGTGGTACGTAAATATCGTTGTGAACATTTTATATGAATTTGTTCACACACGTCCGTGCACGGGCCAGTGACGAAGCTTCAATGATAGGGCCCGGCCCTGTCACGTCCCGGGCACGGCCCTGATATGTGTGGATAGACCTTAACCGTGTGTAAATACTAATAATGAACTAATTTTAATATTACGAGCAATATTTTAATGGATTATTTAGTAAATCATACTAAAATATTACGATATAAGCACCCACGCCCGTCATGGCGGCACCCCAATCTTTTTTCATTTCGATATTAACGCTATCTACAAACTTTGAACCTATTATGTTTTTAGATATTCGTAAAGCTTGAATCTTGAGGTTTTTATTGATGTATAACACATACACATTGGGTAATAAAATACAATTAAACTTACATGGTTTACACAGGAACTCCGACGTACACTCGCGAAAAATTCACCGGCAATTTTGCTGGTGACGTTAGATTTTTTTACTAGTGAAAACGAGGGCCAGGCTTTTCGCATAACGTTGCGGCATTTATCGGCAACTGTAGTAACTAGGACGGGCAAGTGGTTAAGCATGAACTAATTTCAATAACACGGAATCTATCGACAAGTCGCTGGAAGGTAGCCGGTGCATTGCGTAAATTAAATGACATTCTCTTGAATTTGTAAAGTCCAAAAGGTGTGATGAATGCTGTTTTGTCTTCATCTTCTTGTCTAGTTCTAATTTGCCAGTAACCAGATTTCAGGTCCAGTGACGTCATGTAAGGCGTTGGCTTCGCAGCATGCAACAAGTCATCTATTCGTGGGATAGGATAAGTGTCGCGCACAGTGATAGCTTGTAAGCGTCGCGTCGGTAGTCGACACATACTCTAACCTTTCCATTAGGTTTCGGTACCATAACCACTGGCGAAACCCAAGGCGAAGAGCAGGGTTCAATAATAGTCTTCTCTATACATTTCGTGTAATTCGGCTTTAAGGATATCTTTGTTAATCTGTAGGGAGGCACAGATATTGGAATATCGTTCTTTGTTATGATACAGTGTTCTCCAAGTAAGGAATTATTACCAATAAAACCTCTTGGTACTCTACTAGTATTTTATTTAACAAACCCTTTTGACTATCTTCTATATCTACACTACAATAATGGAAGGCATGCACATACAATAATGAGTCCGTAGACTCGTTTTCAAGGACCCTTTTTGCTTTCTTTGCAGGTGACAGCTCGAGGGGTATCAGCTTATAGGTCGAAGCACTCTTGGGAAGATTGGCAGCGCTCGCTGATGCAATAGCCGTTGAAGGTACCTCGGGCAGAACGGCAGGTTTTGTGGGTGCCGTAACCAGTGAGGCACAGGAACCGAACCACCTCTGTGGCATCTCGGCTGTTACCGGCAGGTTCGAAGGTCACGAAGTCTTCCTCATACAATTCATAGATCGGTTGGGCATCGAAGAATTCCCAAGTAAATTGAGGAAGATTAAGTAACATTCCAACATCCTGCATAAATCCGACACCTAGTAGGGTTCGATTGTCCTTTGAATTCGGCAGAACAATGAAGCTTGTCAGTATTGCGCGCTCTTCTAACCTCACAGGAACGGTTATTTTTTTCACCCGCTGGGCATTCCCTATGCCATCCGCCAAAGTGACCCTCACTGGTTTTTCGGAAAACTTGTGTCCTTTGCTCGTCAACTGTTTATAAAGTTGGTACGATGCGATGCTAGTTTTAGCACAAGTGTCGACGTATGCTGTCCCTTTAATGCCATCTATCTCAACAAACACTATAGGCCTGTTCTTATATCCGACTGTACATTAATCGGGCAAAAAGCTAAGTTAGCCGATTGTAGTGCGCGTTAATTCTTTGCACTGCATGTCGGGCAGCTACTGCGAACGGAGTGCGGTGGTGATGGATCCTGCGTCGTTTTATTAGAAGCTATAGTTTTCGGTTGGTCCTCAGGAACTGTATTTGATCCAGTTGCCTCCAATTCTTGCTGCTTCTTTTTCAGCTTCTTACACTGTTCCGTAGCATGGCCTAAGAAATGAGAGAACCCGCACTTTACTTTAACCTTATTGGTTGGTTATAGCTTAGTGTCTTTGCGTTCCTCACCGTCGTTCGTCCTGACAATCCACATCTGTTCGACGCCCTGAGTAGCATGCAATAACTCATCGTAACTTTTAATGGAGTTGCGTGGAATCTTGTCACGTATTCGGTGTTTCAGCTGACCGTATATCATATGCAGCTGATGGGATTCCGGTATTTCGGGTTGTGGAAGCTGAATAAACAGCATTCGTTTATGTGTCACGAAGCTTTCAGTGGTCGTGCGAGTCTTGTTTTTCCATAATTATCTCTCTGTTTGTGATAAAGGCAGGTTTCTTTGGAGCAAAAGCGTGACGTAAACGTTCCTTGAAATCTTCCCATGTGGAAACATGATTTTTAACTCCTTGTCACCACACTACAGCTTCACCCTTGAGGAGAAGTGGTAATCCAGTGAGCGCATCTGCGTCACTCACGTTTTATATTTTCTTAAAAACTGAAACTGCAGCCAAAAATGCTTCCGTCATTTCGGAGTCCTTGGTCCCGTCAAATTCAGCTTTGCAGAAGGTGAATGAGGCATGTCTTGCTGGTGGAAGTTTTGACAGCAGCACCTCGAACTGAGCGTCGGTCATGCTCACTGACATCTCTGCTTTCCTACTGACATTTGCTGTTGTGATTCGTCCGGAACGAGTGACGTACTTTGGTTCGTCTTCTTGCTTCACGTTGGTCGCCAGTTTGTAGGGGTGTATTCATGTTGATGTCACAGGTACGAAGGTAACACTGAGATTGCGTGCAGGTGTTTATTCCAAGTAGTGATACAAGTTTAGTTTACACTAGGTATTAAAATAAAGCGTACTACACACAGCCAAGTCCGCTTGGACGAAGGCGGGGTACCTAGCCCTCTAATCCAAAAAAATATATTCATTAAGGATAAGGACACGGGCTACAGAACCAACTGTCAGGGATGTTCTACGTGACCTTTGCAAGTAGGACGAGGATCCGCAGATGCATCTTACTGCTAGCTGGGAATAGCATTGACGAATGACAATAATCTGTCGAAGTCATTAAATGGCGGTGATTTTTAACACCGCGATGCAGGATCATGATATCAATAAACAGCGACATCTAGTAGTTATACTGCGAACCACTTACAATGCAACCAGTGAAATTGACTAAATAAAATAAAATAAAAACTATTTATTTCAGATTTTTGGAATCCATAGAATGTTAGTACAGTAAACAAAACAAACAAACAGGGTTAGTAACTAAAATTAAAGAAAACAAAAAGACATTTATTTTATCATGTGGGCCCTGACCCAGTGTTGGACGTACCGCGTGTCTAGCCTATCCGCTATAACGGCCAGGATGCTGTTGGTGCTGGCGCGCAGTCTGCAGAGCGCCGCGGCGTATCGTTTGCGGAGCACGGCGTGAAAGCCGTCTACGTGCGCGTCCGCGAACATGCCCGACGCACCGCACCAGCGCGGCAACCCCAACAACACCCTGAACGCGTTGTTGTACTGGACGCGCAGAGCGCTGAACGATCGTAGCGTATAACGAGCCCACAGGCTGTACGTGTAAAGCGATGTACAGTGCGCTCTAAAGAGTGTTATTTTAACACTCGCAGCACAACGCTTGAACCTGTGAGCTATCATATTAGCCCTGGTCGATAGCGCCCTACGCTCCCTGTCCATGTCCTCGTCATCACGTAGGTGTTCAGTGATCATGTGTCCAAGATATTTAAAGCGGGTGATTACCTTCATAGGTATTCCGTTTAAAGTAACGGGAGGGACCTGCTCCGGTGACTTTGTACCCGCCTTAAATATCATGAGCTCACTTTTTAAAACATTATATTTGAGGCCATGCCTAGCCGCGTACATTTCACACACATTGACCAATTTCCTAAGGCCGCCGATCGTTGGGCTCAGCAAAACCATGTCGTCCGCGTAACTAAGATTGTTTACACATATGTTGTCGACATGGCAGCCGACATGAATGCTGCTGAGCTCAACGATCAGTGCATTAATATACAAATTAAACAAAAGTGGGGATGACAATTCACCCTGTCTCACTCCACATCGTAATCTATACGGATCTGATAACATGCCAGCCCACTTGACATAATTAACTTGACTGAGATACCAAAACTTTAGGATAGCAATAATCTCACCAGGTAAATTGGTGTCTTTAAGCTTATCCCAGAGTTTGTCATAATTGACAAGGTCAAACGCTTTTGACAGGTCTAAAAAACAGGCATAAATAGGCGTTTTTCTACTGGTGTAATACTCAACAGTATGCTTTAGGCCCAGTATAGCGCTCTCCGTAGAAAGTCCGGCGCGGAAACCAAACTGCGCATCGTGTAGGTGGATACATTTCGCCAACTGGGCCTCAAGCACGCTGTCTAGTATCTTCGCAACGACTGTAGCAAGCAAAATCGGCCTGTAATTCGATTTCAGCGAACTATCTCCCGTCTTGTTCTTCAAAATGGGAGTAACAATTGTTTTTGTTAGTTCACTGGGTGAGGGAGTGTCCAATGCACAAATTAAAAAACATCGACAAAAGCCTAGCAATGTGTGGCCCTGCATTTTGCAAATGCTCGACGCTGAGCCCGTCATGCCCTGGTGACTTTCCACCTTTCATATTTCTAATAATTTTTCTTATGTCCTGAGCACTAATTTTAGACAGTACGTTTTCACTAACGGGGTCCACGTCCATCTTTGCATCACAAACTCCTAATGGGGATTCTACAGTGAAGTGATCTTTGAACATGTTTGCGATCATCTTCTTGTCCGTGACACCCTCGATGCTCAGAGGAAGGCCAGGCCTCAAATTCAGTTTCTTGGTATGTTTCCAAAATTCACGAAACTTATTATTTGAATGCAGTGTCGCTAGCCGGTCCATTTTTATTTCTCTCCTGATTTTGTTGGAACCATTTAAGTTTAGTTTTGAAAACCTTTCTGCTACGACACATTGCTTCATGAATGAATCCCACTTTAGGTTTACCCCACTGTAACCAACGCTGAAAATCAAGCCTGGCCATCCTATGAGCTTCTGCAACATATTTATTCCACCCCATAATTTGCCTATTCTTACCACTCGTACCTACCCTATAGCTAGAATCAGAAGCCTCACTAAGTGATAAGACAATGTCATTGTATAACTTATCCAATATTTGCCTGTGTTCCACAACATTACATCGTTTATCCCCACATTCTCGTAATTCAATAGGAAAGTCAATTTGTCTCAACAAGTTATTACAGAGGTTTGTATACATACCAATTTGTTCTGGCTTTCTTTCACCCCATGTCACTTTACTTTTAGGAACTGCATGACTCACATTTTTAGATTCAATTATCCCCAGATTACATTTAACAGACACAGGATAGTGGTCAGACCAGTAAACATTATAATCAACCCAGATATCTAAAACAGAGGGCCATGCTGCACCAGTTACAATGATGTGATCTAACCAACGCTGACAACCATGCGCTTCGCTAACAAAAGTATGCGTATCAGAGCCCACCCCACACTTGACAATGTCAGCACATACCCAGTCCATATCCTCACAAAAACTAATTAGTTACCTATAACTCACTAAGTGAGTCCTCTACTACTTATGTTCCTCAAAATCAAAATCATTTTTTTTATTTCACATAGGCCTACATGGGCACTTATAAAACGTCGACAAAAGGTGCCCGGTTCGGGTTGGTCGTTTCCTATGGAGAAGAACCGGCAAGAAACTCCATGGTTACTCTTTTAAAAATGGTTTCGTTTTACAATATTTTTAAAGAACTCATTTTAAACCATAAAAAAGGAAACACTTTTGTTGCCACTAAATGTACTTTTGCCTGCTGCGCATGCACTCGATCAGAAGTATGGCGGCTGACTAACATGCCACGCGGCGCGCGCTAACCAGTGTTGCCACCTCAAAAATTATATTGTCACTAGATCTAGTGTAAAATATCGCCATATTTTGGCAATTTAGATTGAAAAAATACCACCAGTTCTCGCTATTTTTTTAAAATTCACATTAAGTACTTTAAAAGTTTGAAATAGAAAAAAATATTTTTTTAACGGTCACAAGTGAAAAACTATTACTAAACCATTATATTTCAAGATTTTGAAATATTATATCTTCCATTATATCATCATCATCCATTGAAGCTGTTGTTGGTTGTGATAGATCTGTAATGAGTACTTTGCGTTTTTGACGATATCATCGCTGGGCAATTCGTAATTGAAGCATTTAATTTTCAAAACTTTCAATCTGTTTCTAATAAAATTATTGCGTTAAGTAGTGGACTGGCCATTTTGTTTCGTAATTTGCTTTTAATGATGCTCATAACACTGAAAATTCTTTAATTTGATCATTAGAATGAGGTATTTAAAAAAAAATTGAATTGAATAATCCCCAAAAATCGCTAAAAAATATTAGTCGCTAAACGATTAAAAAATGTCGCTAAGAGCCATTGAGTTAAATGTACTACGTACAGGAGAATCCTCAACTCAATTGTTTGTAACACGCGTTAGAGCGCGCGCACTCCAACTCACTTAGTCCGTGGCAAGCGCTTGCTGCAACGTGACACTTTTATGTACAATTTTTTTTTTTATAAAATGCCTTCGTGTGTATTGAGATACTGTTCTAACGACTCGAGAAATATAAATAAAAAGTCAAGGAATGAGTTTTCAACAGTAAGTTGAAAACACGCTTAATTTAATTATATTTCATCAATTTATTGTATCTCGTGACGTCGCGTCACCGCGGAGGCGGGAGGGCGGCCATGTTTGTGTGAATGTCAAAGAGTAAGAAAAAGTTCATCATTGATTCTTTATCTGTGAGAACATAACCCCCCCTCCCCACCCTTCTTGCCCCGCTGTCACCGAATTACGCGCAATCTTTTGTTTGAAATAGCTTCTCTATTACGTAGTACATTTAACTCAATGCTAAGAGCATTGAAAAATCGCCAGATCTAGTGACAAAATCACCAAGGCGGCAACAATGGCGCTAACATGGCGGCAGCTGCCGCCCAATAGCGGTACAAGAAAACGAAGCGCGGTGCGAGGAGCGCACACGTTTTACTTTCATAAAAAGATTATTTTATTTTCTTGGCCCTTCCCTATATAATAAAATAAATTAACATTGCTTAGTATATGGCTTGACACATTATAAATGTAAAAAAATGGTCTACTCATTTCTTCTAGACTATACATATGAAGAAACAGAAAAGATGCTTATTTAAGGGTAAGTAAAATGGAACATAGTACACATAACATAATATGTTACACAACACATACACTAACACACATCATAACACACACTCACACACACAATAGCACACAAACAAATAGTTTTTAGTTAATTTTTTTTTAAATTGTTCTCACATAAAGATTTTTTTGTGTTTTTAATTTTTTCCTTGTTTACTTTTAGTTTACATATTCCTTGTAGCGGTGAAATACAAATGTACGTAAACTGTAAAATACATATTCTTGTAACCCATGGGGGGTCGGAACTATCACTCCTTCATACAAGTTATTCAGTAATCTAGTTAGGAGAATAGAACTGCATCCACTATAATTGTAGCAAATCTGTAATTTTACCCTGTATACATTTTATTTCCATGTACTGCAATACTTTAAAATGATCAATAAAGATATTATTATGTTCTTTATTTATCTAATTTCTTATTTATCTACATTTTTAAATATTTTTATAAAATAAATAAAAAAAAAAAACATTTAAAAATAATAAAAATAGGCCCACCGGTATCGGGAACAGGGTCCAAGCTACCGGCGGTCAGGGCTCCAGAGAGAGGAACCTCCTAACAATACGAGCCGTGTCCAGCAGTACTGCTTTCTGGATCAGGCCCTTGACCCAGCCGCCTAACGAGAGCCTCCTAAGGTGTTGGTCGAGGCTCGTGGCTATTAAGCCATGGGCTGACACGGCTATCGGTACAATGATCGCTGTGTCCACATCCCACATGTCGACAACCTCGCGAGCCAAGTCAAGGTACTTGATTTGCTAATCTTTCTCGGCTTTCACGAGGTTCCCGTCATGCGGGACAGTTATGTCAACAATCATTGCACGCCTCTCGATTCGGTCCACCACCACTATATCAGGCTTATTAGCTATAATAGTCCTGTCAGTGATGATGGACCGATCCCAGTACAATGTGATATTGCCATTCTCGAGAACTGGGTCGGGCACATACCTGTAGTACGGCACCTCTGACGCCACAAGAGTGTATTTCAGAGCAAGTTGCTGATGGACAATCCTGGCTACAAGGTTGTGCCTATGCAAGTACTCTTCGTTAGCTAGACGAGAACAACCAGAGATAATGTGGCGGATCGATTCACCCGGACGGTGACATGCCCGACAGATGTCAACCGTGCCATCCTTCACAATAAATCTCCGGTAGTTATTCGTCACGATAACTTCGTCCATAATTGCACAGACGAAACCTTCGGTTTCCCCAAAGAGGTCACCGAAACGCAGCCAGGCCACGGACGCTGATTGGTCTACATCGGACCCATGTAGGGCCCGGAAAAAGCGTCCGTGAAGCTCCTTACTCTGCCATACCTCCTTGCGGTCGTTAGTGTCAAGCACTACAGGCTTGCGCCAGTTCTCATTCGCCAAGGAGAGCGGGGTGAGTCCCTTGTCCACTGCTACTACATCTCGATGAATACCCACGTCGGTGTTTAGTAAATATTCTCTGAGATTGCATATCTCGCGGTTGTGGAGGTTTTTGGCATTTAAAAAGCCTCGGCCTCCACACTTCCGCGTGATATACAATCTCATGACTGACGATCGTGGGTGATGCATTCGATATGCAGTCAGCAGTGTACGGACCCGCCTATCCAGGGCGTCAAGTTCCGTTTGAGTCCATTTGAGTATGCCGAAAGAGTACATCAGTACCGGCATGACCCAACCGTTGAAGGCGCGCACCTTGTTTCCGCCCGAAAGAAGGCTATTGAATACCTTCTTCAGGCGGCCAAAGAAGCGTTCCCTCAACGATTGCTTCATGTCAGTAGTACTGATACCTAACGCTTCCGACATACCCAAATACTTATAGGTTTCGTTTGGAGAGAGTAGGGATCTCAGGTTAATGGAATCCGCAAGTTGAATTCCTACGGATTCCACAATCTCCCATCGCTTTACATGCATGACCGCATATTTGTCCACACCAAACTCCAGTAGCTCCATCAGCTGAAGATTGCTGGGAGCAAAGAGCTTCAAGTCATCCATGTAAAGGAGGTGAGATATAACCGGACCACCTCTCCATCCGATAGCCTAGCCCTGAATTCTCCAGCATCATGCTTAGAGGATTCAAGGCTAGGCAAAACCAAAGTGGACTCAAACTATCGCCCTGGAATATACCTCGCTCGATCCTTACAGGTTCGCTATTCCTCTGGATAATTCGACATCCTGGATAGCGATGGACTATGCTCCATTGCCTCATACACGACATCAGGAAGGTGCGTAAAGTTGTATCTATTTTATACAATTCTAGCACCCGCATGAGCCACGTAAGAAGGCACCGAGTCATAGGCCTTCTTATAATCTGTCCAATCCATAATCATTAATAATCCATATTATTATTATTATTAAAGTACGAACAATAAAAGCCAGCTTAGAACTACTACCAGTGATAGTAGAATAAAAACTCTTAAGCAACACTATAACTTGACCAGCGATAACTAACATGAGATTATGACCTGACATGGGCCATACCGTAAACAAAACCAGAATTGTGAAAAATGAGCACTCTTGTACTGAGCCATAATACAAAATGAAAACGACTCACCAGACTGGCATAAAGATCAGTGTGTATGGATCTTTCCAAACGTCCACACTCTCCTCCTTGACCTGTTCAGCTCCTTGATTGTTACTAGCCTCCTTGCTGCTCCGCTCCGGACTGATTTTTCATTATTCAAGATTGAGAGAAGTCGCAGAAACGAACCACAACTGTCTCTATCTCAACTGACACCGCACTTTTGATTGATGCAAGAAAGGCACCGCCATTTTCACTAACATTGTTTTTACGTGTGATCTCATTAGCACGACTGAATCCCAATTCTGATGTCGCATCAAGGCTGGCCGATAGATGCAAACCATCAGGAAGCCAGAATGTATTCTCTTTCTCTTAGGTTAAGACATCGTGTGTGGGCAGGTCGGTAGGTACAATCGTGAAAATTAAATCACACAAATTATTCGATACACTGGGTTTATTTAAATAGTAACTCACAGTTACAATCTTGCTTACTAATATTACGGATCGACACTAATTCTACGACGTCTTAGCTCCAAGGCGGTTATTACTCAACTGCCATATTCTGCAATCCCCTCCACACAATTGGTTAGAAAAAGCGCTCCAATGCGTAGTTGTTTTTGATTTGTCGCCAGGGGCGGGCTTGTGATTTGTTTTGACGTCCGTACTATTGACTAAACCCGGCTAAATATATAATAATATTTCCTGCGCTGTATCACTACGCCCCACCGCAGTATCTCTAAGTTGACGTCTTGGTGGAGTTTGCGTGCTTCAATGATCCCTAGATCTGTGCCGGTAGGATACAATCCGCAGGGCAGCTTTTTGGCGAGCTGGTGGGCAATGGCGATCTCACTGACCTGATCTCCAGGGAAAAGTCTGATGCCCAATAAAATGCTGTTTGGGATCTTTACCGTACTTTCGAGATTATCCTAATAGCCGTGGTATACCTCTCCACACCTCAAGCACCTCCGTATAATATGTTGCCCAGTTCGCGTACGTCATTAACGTGATGAAATGTCAATAAGAAAAGCTATGACTCTAGATGGTGGGGAAAGTATTGGCGCAATAAATATTGGTGCCAATATGGATGGTTATTTCATTACAATGGCTATTCAGGCTCTAGTGTTTATGGTAACAACCCCTAAACAATTCTCGGAAAATACCTATTTTGTATTCCTATAACGTAAATGTTATTTCAATAACTTGTGATGGATGTCCCTCAAATTTTGCGATGGCGAAAATAATAGGCTGCAAAATAGAACATGATGGTGAAGTTGACCCTGTATTTAATATTGATGTAGAGGAAATAAAAAATGTGTTTCTTACCCGATCCACCACATATGGTGAAATCAATTATAAATCTGGCAATAGACGCGTTTTAAAAACTAGGGACGATAAAATCATAAATTGGTAATTTATTACATCTTTGCATGATTTGCAAGCACAAGTTCTCCATCTAGCAAATATATTAAGAAAAGCTCATATCAACTTCGTTCGTGGTGCACAGATAATGGTGTTGCACCGTCAAGATAGTCTTTAGGTATTTTTTAATTTTATATTTGTTAGGTATTTATATTATTTTTATTATATGTCTTCCGATGATGATTCTTTTCACTCAGCTATTGAATCCGTTAAGTCTTCCGCTAATGCAAGTTTAACTTCCTTGACCGACACCCTTGGTGACTTGGTGCGTCAGAGCTTCAATCAACAGAAAGGTAACGTTTACGTTTAACGAGTCTTTAGGTATTTTTTAATTTTATATTTGTTAGGTATTTATATTATTTTTATTATATGTCTTCCGATGATGATTCTTTTCACTCAGCTATTGAATCCGTTAAGTCTTCCGCTAATGCAAGTTTAACTTCCTTGACCGACACCCTTGGTGACTTGGTGCGTCAGAGCTTCAATCAACAGAAAGGTAACGTTTACGTTTAACGTTTTTTATTTAACATTTGCCATAAGTGTGCCAAGTCACTGATTTGCTCGACACCTTTTCTGACGCTAATGTCCACGCCGTGCTGGTTTCGGAGAGTTGGTTCAAACCTCATCTTCTCTCTACCACCTACCCTCTTCCCGGTTTTATTCTTATCCGCAACGATATAATTCAAAGGAAAGGGAGGAGGTGGTGTCGCTATCTATCTCCGTAGTGATTTCCCTTTCAAAATCATTGCCTCTTCTCCTTCACCCTACAGTTCTGCTGCTGAGTTCCTCTTTCTGGAAATTTATGTCGAAGGTGTCAAGACCCTACTTGGTGTAGTCTACTGTCCTTTCCAACCTTGAATTGGCGCTGGAATCGATAGGGTCGAAGTATGCACATTGCGTCATCATGGGCGATTTCAACACAGACCTTAGTCGTCCATCTCCTCGTTCCCGTAAACTCCTTCACATCATTGAGTCCGTTAGTCTCCATGTTCTTCCACTGCAGCCCCACTCATTTAAATGTCTCAGGCGATGACACGTGGCTTGACTTTATCCTTACGTCCACCCCCTCCCTTGTTTCCTCTCATGGTCAGTGTCCTGCACCTGGCTTTTCCCATCATGACCTCAATTTCCTCTCGTATGTCCTAAAACCACCCAAACCTCTGCTTAAAGTTCTGCGCATGCGTTGTTTTGCGCGCATGGATGTTGAGAAGCTGCGTCAGGATGCGTCGGAACTTGATTGGGGACATCTTGCAGCGGCAAAAGGTGTTGACGACAAAATGCGTATTTTTAATCAGACTATCCTTGCCCTTTACGACAGGCATGCTTCTGTAAAGAAAGTAAAACTTAGGCGTCCACCTGCTCCTTGGTTGACGGCGGGAGTACGTATGGCGATGAGATGCAGGGATTGCGCCTTTCGGAAATTTAAGAAGGATCGCAGCTATGATAATAAGAACGTCTTCAGAGCTGCAAGAAATTGGTGTAATCAGATGATACGTAACGCCAAGCGCCGCCATATTCTCGAAAACATTTCATATTCTTCTCCTGCCGATATCTGGAAATTCCTAGGAACTCTAGGTATAGGTAGGAATCGTCATGTGGAATTACCAATTATTAGGACGATTGGCCTGGATGAAATCAACCGTCACTTCACAACAGCTAGCCATTTGGATTCCCAAATGTTGTCTCAGACGGTTGATTCCATTACTAGCCTACCCGGTCCTATCATAGAACCATTTCGCTTTTCTCCAGCCACCGAAGATGAAATTAAAAAGATGATCCTATCGATAAAATCCAAGGCTGTTGGTCATGATGACATTAGTCGTTACATGGTCACCTTGCTCCTCGACTTTCTTCTCGCACCGATTACCCACATCATCAAATTTTCCCTCGATTCCGGTCAATTCCCAGCCCTGTCGCGTATGGCCTATGTACGTCCACTTCCTAAAATTTCAAATCCCTCCCTACCTAACCTTTTTCGGCCAATTTCCATCCTCCCTTTCCTATCCAAAGTGCTTGAGGCCTGCGTACACAAGCAATTTTCGGGGTTTGTGTACCGGCAAAGCCTTATAAGCTCCTTCCAGTCTGGATTCAGACCTGGACATAGTACAGCCTCCGCACTCCTTAAAGTGACTGGCGACATTAGAGAAGCTATGGAGGACACTAAGGTGACTGTATTAGTATTAATTGATTTCTCCAATGCCTTTAACGCCGTCAGTCACGATATACTCTTATCTATCCTCTCCCATCTTATGCTTTCTTCCGAGGCGCGTTATGCGGCGCCTAACGAGGCGCGTGATGCGGCGCCTAACGAGGCGCGTGATGCGGTGCCTGGCTAGGAGCGTTATGAGGCGCCTAGTGAGGTGCGTGATGCAGCGACTAGTGAGGCGCGTGATGCGGCGACTAGTGAGGCGCGTGATGCGGCGACTAGTGAGGCGCGTGATGCGGCGCCTAACGAGGCGCGTGATGCGGCGGCTAACGAGGCGCGTGATGCGGTGCCTGGCTAGGAGCGTTATGAGGCGCCTAGTGAGGTGCGTGATGCAGCGACTAGTGAGGCGCGTGATGCGGCGACTAGTGAGGCGCGTGATGCGGCGACTAGTGAGGCGCGTGATGCGGCGCCTGTCGAGGAGCGTGATGAGGCGTCTAGTGCGGCGCGTGATGCTGCACCTGTCGAGGAGCGTGATGAGGCGCCTAGTGAGGCGCGTGATGTGGCGCCTTGTGTGGCGCGTGCCGGGTGCCTAGTGTGGCGCGTGATAAGACGTGCCCAAATTTATAAGTGGACCAAAAGACAGATTATCCATTGTGCTCATTTTAGATTAGCAGGATTGGCTCAGGGTTTACTTAGACTTCTGTTTCCATGGGCTGAATGGCAAGGTTAATTTGAATTGGCATTGCTAAGTGATGATAATTAAGGTCAGCTATTAGGGCTGGTTTTGGCATGTCATTAGAAGAATATTTTTACCAAAAGGTAGTATTCTTATTCTTTCTTATTCTTTATTGTACACAAAACATAGAAACATACAAATACAATAGGACAGTTTATGTACAAAGGCGAGCTTAACCCATAGTTGGGTTCTCTAACAGCAAACCTCAGTTGCGTAGAGAAATATGCAATTGAGGATAGTACATCCATATACATGCAGATATTGTTGAATACATGGTAAAATACTATATTTTATTTTGGTCGGTATTGAGGATAGGTCTAAGAGAACAAGTGTAGAAGCAACACAATTTACAGAACCTGACGAATTATTATTTTATCTCAGAAACAAAGAAGTTTGACAGGTCAAACCATATCTGCGGACAGAAAACTCTGATGATAAAAAAAAACTGAGACATTAAATAAACTCTTAATGATCATAATAGTAGAAATGATGTTTACAAGATGTTTTAATTGTTATGAGACAGGCCAATCATTAAAAAAAAATGCCAACTACTTAGCAAACGTTGTTACAAATGTCATAATGTACTTCACTTAGCTGATATTTGGTTAGATATCACAGAAACTATTAGCAATAAAACAGTTTAGAGAATTACAGAAGAACTTGATAGTGATATTGCAAAGAAATTGTCGTGACTGGTCATAGTTTGGATTATTTCATGGATTTCAGCTAGGAAGCGGGCAGCTATGAAATTAGTAAATTCATGCTCGGTTTCGGAGTTGCATGTGCAAGGATTTCAGGGTAGCGTTTGTCAATAAAATTGCTAAGGCATATGGAGTGTCGATATATAATAGACGCCACCAATGCTAAAGTAGATTTTCTTTTGATTTTAAATTGCTTTAAGATAATTTACTACTTCGGGCACTTCCTTTAAGTGAAGTACAGGCATTAAATAATTGCGGCATAGACCATTGCGCAGATAATACAGTAACACCAGATCGAACCGCTCATAGAACCAAATTAATTGAGTTAGGTAGTAAATTGAGCTTTTACAATTTCCGGCCTCGCACTAAATTAGTCAAAAGGTAATTCTTTAAAAATAATCTATAGATTACCTAGGTTTTGAATTAAGAGTCCGGAGTAAAACCTGGTAAAAGAAAATTGGAGCTGTGGATCAATTACTCAGACCAACATAAGATTAGGCAGTTTGTAGGATTAGTAAATTCTTTAAAAAATAAAAAAGGACGTTTTCAATAACCGCGAAACCATCAAAGCAAAAGAAAGGGATACTTAATGTCGTTAGGGTGAAGAATCCAAAATTACATCTTAAGACTTAGAAAAAATAGATCGCGCGCGCAGGTATTCAGGGCACGTAGGATTAAACAGCGTGTTGAAGAGGAGACACAATACTCGAGTGTTCCGTCGAAGGTAGATAGGGAGCCACTTGAGATCCTTGCGGAACTGAAAGATGTGGTCGTATTTCTTCAGACCAAAAACAAAACGGATGCACAGGTTTTGCAAGCGATCAAGCTTATTTAAGAGCTCCTTCGTGGCATCCAGACATTAGGCATCAGCTAGACAGATTTTAGTTTTAAAGGGCAAGAGGCTTTGAAGGGATTTTAACGAGTGAAAGGTGCTCATTTACTTGAGTTCGCCATGAGAGATTACTTATTAAGACACCAAGGTTCTTAGCAGTTTCGGTGTAAGCGATGGTCGAGCCGTCAAAGTGGATATGTCAAGATCAGTGTGATGGTATCAACTGCGTATGATCATAGGCTGGGATTTGGATGGTTTGATTGGTAATCCGTAGGATTTAGCCCATTTACTGGTCCTGGCCCACGATTCACGATTCATATATTGTCCAGATTAGCCAGATGGTAGAAGAAATAAATAAAAAGTATTTAATAGTCACAAACTGACATACATACATTAGTGGATTTTGCTTAAACTAAACCTATAGTATTAGTAGTTCTTAAATTATTTTAGAAAAGACAAGAAAAAAAAAAAGTAACAAATGTGAGTATAAATTACATAGCAGATGCATGTCATGGTTGTGGCAAGAAGGTTATACAAAAATTAAACTTAAATAAACCGGGTACAGTAGAAAGCCTCGTTCAGGCAAAATTTGGTCTTAATCTGAGTGAACAACTTATATGAATTATTACAGCTTAACGTGTCAATTGATATAAAAAAACATAGCCCTCTAAAGAAAATTTACAAAATAACGTTTTGATTAAGCTAGAAAAGAAGTCCATTATAATAAATAAATAAAATCAATAAATTAATTAATAACCTCAATAAATAAATTAAAAAGTAATATGGGAGACCTCGTAAGGGTAGAAAGAGATGTTCTGTCAATAGGTAAATGTAGGAAATTAGTTTCTAAACGTATGGGGTTTTAACGTATTGTAGAAAATTTCTATCAAATAAACTGTAATACAAACACTTAAGCAACTAAATTAATAAGCAATAATAATTCATAATTTAACATGAACATAGAAAGGCACACATATATTAGTAAATTGAACCAAATAAAAGCAGATAGATAGGAAATGAATAGTTTAAATTGTAATTGATAAGAAAAATATTAAGCGCTATTCCTCTCTCCTGGACACTGACTGTATCTAGAATGTTGCTGTGCCCGACAGGGTCCATAATTGTTTCTGTAACTTATATTTACCACCTGTATGTACATTATGGATGTAATACATTTAATTTGAATTTGAAGTTCTTGATAAGGACTGATACGTTATTGCAATCACTATCTAGGGAGAGAAGTGGACAATTTAGTGGTATCTACTCAATAAACATTATTCTTCCCTGGGTACAGAACAGACTAATACAAGTATGATTGGTATGGTTCAATAGGTTAATATTAAGTTTAATGTTCTAACGGAATATATGTCTAGAGATCTCAGTTGATAGATGTTAGGGTTATATCTGAGGTCTTAATATCTTCAATTAAGCATAAGTATAAGTAACTTGACTGAGATATGACAGAGATCTCAGTTGATAGATGTCAAAGTTATATCGGAGGCTTTCATATCTTCGGTTAAGTATGTAAGTGGCTTTACTGAGGGATGACAGAGATCTCAGTTGATAGATGTTAACGATATGACTGGGACCTTAACATCTTACGTTGGTAAGTTGCTTAACTGGGATATGACGGAGGTCTCAGTTGGGATAGATGTTAAGGTTAAATTGAGGCCTTAACACCTTAAGTAAGTAAGTGGCTTGACTGAGATAGGAGAGAGATCTCAGTTGGGACAGGTGTTAAGGATATGAATGAGGCCTTAACATCTTAAGTTAGTAAGTGGCTTGACTGAGATAGGACAGAGATCTCAGTTGGGACAGGTGTTAAGGATATGACTAAGGCCTTAACATCTTAAGTTAGTAAGTGGCTTGACTGAGATAGGACAGAGATCTCAGTTGGGACAGGTGTTAAGGATATGACTGAGGCCTTAACATCTTAAGTTAGTAAGTGGCTTGACTGAGATAGGACAGAGATCTCAGTTGGGACAGGTGTTAAGAATATGACTGAGGCCTTAACATCTTAAGTTAGTAAGTGGCTTGACTGAGATAGGACAGAGATCTCAGTTGGGACAGGTGTTAAGAATATGACTGAGGCCTTAACATCTTAAGTTAGTAAGTGGCTTGACTGAGATAGGACAGAGATCTCAGTTGAGACAGATGTTAAGGATATGCTTGAGGCCTTAATATCTTCATTAATAATAGCACAAGTAGAATGAAGAAGATGAAAGATTAAAGAAAATAATACTTTCTAATAAATTTTCTTTTTCCCGGGACAGTCGGCCATTCCTGATACATTGCCCATGTATCAGGAATGGCCGACTGTTAGAAACTCTATTTTCGAAAGTCTATTTCCATAATTGATAAATTGTTTTAAGACTTCTAATTTCATTAATCATAAATTACAGATAATAATCTTTGAATTATTATCAGTAATTAAATTTATTGTCAATGATTCAATACTATTTGTAAAAATTGTAACGTTAAAGTATAATCGCGCGCACCACTTCCGTATGTGCCCCACCACGTTATGTCACGTGTTAAAAACATGTGATGGGAAGTGTTGCGAGTGCTTAGTAGTCAGTTGTTGTCGAACAGTTGTAATGGACAGATGTAAAAAGTGATTTTGTGAGAACGTAATAAAAATCGTGAAATTGTGAAAGTTTGTTTTAATTTTCTGAATCGTTAATACCAAGGAACAAACCTGGTCTGACGGTCAAGGCAAAGGCATAAAAAACAATTTCGAAGGGAACGAGGTTGATTATAGTGCATCCTGGTGGTGCTAATGGATTGATACCAAATGCTTTGCTCATGTACAAATCGGCTCAGACCACAGGAGACTATCACAGTGAGATGAATAAAGAAAATTACAAGCAAGAGAAATTAATTCCCAACCTCCAACCGAATTCTGTGTTTGTCATTGACAATGCGTCATACCATACATAACACATTAGAGGACAGGGCACCGAACAGTAACTCTAGAAAAAAGATTATGCAGGATTGGTTAAAAGATTAAAACATACCTTTCAATATCTAAGCGTATAAACCAGAATTGTACCATATAATTAAACGCTATAAGCATCTCTATGTAAAGTACTCGCTTGACAGCATAATGGAAGCTCACGGCCACACAGTGTTAAGGCTCCCTCCATATCATCCGGAATTGGTTTGTTGAACCAATTTTTTTTTTGTTACAAATGGAAAGATCATATATAAGTTTACATACAAAACTATTTTTAGTTTTTTTTTTATTCGATGTAATTACAAAGTAATATCAAATTGAAAAGTTTTTCTTGAATCCAGTACCGGAAACACCTCGACAGTTCCCGAACAAACCCGAGCCCGTGTGACGTCACAACGTTCATTTTTACTCACTGTAGCAAATAGCCGATACAGTGTTTTGACTTCTAACCGATTAAATCTTGTTATTATAGTCAATATATTGATGAAAATCAAATATATTGATCAAAAATATTGATCCTTAAATGTTATCGTGCTTGCTTCATACCATTATGTACAAATACTATAAAAAAATCCCCATTATATACAGTGAATCGCGCAGTAGCCAAGTACCTAGCAATCTATACCTACTAAAGTTTTGAGAAATGTTCTATGTCTTTCTTGTTCTAATTTAGTATTAGATTCGTATTCATATTTTACTTTGATCTTACTTTTGATTACAGACTGAGATTAGTACATTTTTATGGGAACTTTCGTGCAAAGTTGACATTGTTGCATAATTACGTAACTTGAAAACATGATTTTTTGTTTATAAAGATATATTCATTATTTTATTCTTAAATGATAGATATAGGCGTAAAACTAATATTTTTGTTTGAATTGTGAAAATCGGTCAACGCATTTAAGAGATATTTACTGAAGAATTAGTGTAAAAATCTACCAAGTTAATATTTTCACGTTTTTTCTATAAAGTTTTTGTGTTTTTAAATATATTATTTAGATAATATTGTTTAATATTATTAACTCAGATCAAATAAAAAGTCAAGATGGAACGTTGCAAACAACAAAGTGAAGCCGGTTCAAACTAAGCCTTGCCGTACAAATACACAATTACACGCACTCACGTACAACGAAATTAGGCCTTAGCTTGTCCTTCGAGCTTACAGATCAAATAATAAAGCTCAACTGACAAGCTAAAGGGTAGTTTCGTTATACGTGTGCGCGTATAATTGTGTATTTATACGGCAAGGCTTAGTTTGAACCGGCTTCACTTTGTTGTTTGCAACGTTCCATCTTGACTTTTTATTTGATCTGAGATTATTAAGATATATGTAAATAATGGTAATTACCGAACATTTTAAGGATTTTGTGCAACAAATAAATATAAATAAAGGCTACACAGAATGAAGTTTTTTGATATCCAAAGTCGAAGTTTCGCGCCAATCGTGTTTGTTTACTTTTTATTTTACACCAATATCACCTACCCATATGTGAAAACGAATACCTACGTTATGACAATTCTGTTTCTAAATGTACCTGGTAAAGAACAATAACAAACACCGGTCCACTAACACGTAATATTCATTACCATTACTTTATTTATACTCAAAACTGCCAAATCGTCCATCAGGTGGGTATATTATCGAAATCAGCCTTTAAGAATCCTTAATCACACATGACTAAATAAAATTTGCTGTTATAAATAATATTTTTGCACAAATTTTCTGATATTTTAGTCAATTCACGTGTAGTTGACACTGTAGTACAAAATTCCTTGAACGTTATGACGTCACCAACATGGCGACCAATCATGGCCCGTTCCTTAACAGGTGGTTCTTTTGAAAATTTTATCGATTTTCAATTGCTTATAATAAATTGAAAAAAAATATTTAAGAGATTTTTGCAACGACAATATAATTTAAGTTATGTAAAGTTTCAAAATAAATTTTAAAAATCGTATTTTTTTTTTAATTCAACAACTCAATTCAATCCGATAGTAAACATTTCGTCGCTTGTAATGTTTTATTATACAATATAGCGATTTCTTTTATTATAAATTCATTTGTCTCTGTTTTAAAGCCTTGAATGTCTGCAATAGCAACCATGATAACCTGCGTACATGTTGCTGAGAGGTTTATATTCCACAAGTCGGTCGTTTATAATCAAACAATATGCAGTCGTCTTATCTGGTATTGCTGTAGAACATTCAATTTCCAACCTCACATCCACTGGACCTGTTTTCAGGCTATCGTTTTGTCTTGAGCAGTCTAAGATAAAGAGAGGGGCTTTTTCTTTGAACTCCTTAAGGTCAAGCAACGGGTCTACTGGCCAGTTGTAATACGACTAACGAAATTTCACAAACATTTCATATAATATATTATATTTGTTCTCAGAAAACTTTAAACCTAAAGGTTCATATGGATAATATTGAGCATTCAAAAAGAGCGTAACGTTTGATACTTCACAATTATCGAATACTGAACTGTTTTTAATTTTATTATTTTTTCGAATAGTTTGTAAACTAAAAATTAAATATCTGGGTTTTTCCAATTGTAAAGCAGTTTTAACTGACCAAGAAATACTTTGTTGTTTTAGGTAGTAACGGATACTCATATAAATCCCAATTTCTAAACGCCATCTGAATAGGTATATCTCTTTCTAAATGTTTTAAAAGTGACAGTCGTTCTCGGTCTGATACTTTTATGTGTGGCACCCTCCACTGAACTCTTTGCACATCTATTTGCAAATTAACAATATCATCAGTAAGAATAACGTAATTAAAATAATTTACCTTTGTTTAATATAAGTTCATGTTTACAATTTATCACAATTTTATTGTAATCCTCTGCATTTGCACCTAGTACCTTATTTAATGGTACCACAACACTAAAGTGCCCCTCGCTTTCAAATCCCTCTAAACCTTCATGGTATTTGAACCACTCGCTGCCATCTTAGCGATAATAACTTCTTCCTTAAATGACGGGCTCGTCAATGGGGCCAGGCGACTAACTAACTGACGTGAAACTGTCTGAAGCCGACTGAAGTGACTCCGACTTGTCCCCGATCGGACAACTATGCCGTCCAGTCGACTGGCAGGGTCGCCATGCGAAGTGGAGGGAAGGAGGGATTAAGTAAACACCGTGATGTGTACTACTCCATGAGTCAACTGGAGACTGAAGACCTAAAGCTTCCTTTATTAACAGAATATATACCTAGTGCGTGCGTGCTAAAACTATGAACATAGCTTATCTACTAAGATCTAAACGTGACGCACGTGACACACCACAATGGAATGAATACTCTTTTTGTTAAATTAGGACAGAAACCATAAAAACGAAAGTGTTTCGATTTTTCTGATGACAAGTGTACTTATGTACCTTCCGCTTTCATACATCTTCACTTCATTTTTTGAACTCTCTATTGAAACAGTAGCTTGGTCGGCATTTTAAATTAAAAATATGCATTTGCAAACAAATTTAATCGACTTTACTGAGTTACAGTATTCCACATTAATGTAGGCGTTAAATGTTCTTAAAAGTACTGGATTAAAAGGAACTAACCAACGGTTATCAAGCTCTACTCCATTTATGTTTACAGTAAAACCACCTTTATCTGAAGGACGTCTTCTGTAAGTTTGATAGCCATCATAGCCGGTCTGCGTTACTTTGAGTTAAGTTCGAGGAAACCGTTTAGTACACAGCTTGTTTTTCATGCAAGGTGAGTTGTAGTTGAAATTTTGGGACAAATTTTGAAACAATCTCATAAAGTTTTTGATCAAGGTTGGGATCGGACATTTCTGCACAAATTACATTGTCAACAATTTCAGAAGAAATGTGATTTATTAGCCATACCAGAATGTGTGGAAGAACACGTTTTTGGTATTCAACTGTATCCATGTAGCACCGAACTTGCCCGAATGTTTTTCCCTTTGTTATCAATTTCATCATTTTTTTTTTACTTTGATGCGAAATACCCTTTCGATGATATCGTGGCGATCGTGAGCTTTTTGGCCTGGAAACTATTTTTCTATAACTTCTTTCCACCGGGGGTTGCACGTGAAAGTGACGAATAAGTCTGGGCGACCAAAGTGACGAACGTATGTCATGGCGTCTTGAGTTCGCCCGTGTATGTATCTCGGCCCACCGGTGAAGGAAGACGGGAGTACCACCATTTGACCCAACTGATGAGCTTCTACATCTTGCCTGCCGATTGCGTCCATAAGGTGAATATAACTGTCTGACTTCTCGTCTCTAACTTGGCCTGATTATTTATTATGGTATTCTGTAATTCTCTATTTTAGCGTACTGGTCGACCAAATATTGGCAGAAAAGAGCACTAAAGTAAAAGAGATAATTTTCCTCCTTGTCCCTGATCATTTTGGAAAATGAATAAAAATTTGATGCGGACACCGTATTCTTCAGGGGTAATTTATTTGCCGGGTCTTGCTGTGGAATGGCGATCGAGTAACCGTCTTCTCCGTGACTGAACATTAGAGAATACTGCAAAGCATCGTATGAGCGATGTATTTCACTAATTCTTTGTAAATTACTACTGCGGCTTTCTAATATAATATCCCGACGCTCAAACTGTTGGTCTAATAACACCAAAGCAACTTCATTTGTCGCAGGATTATTGTAACGGCCCCTGTGAGTTCCTGGTGGTTTTTTTTCGGCATGTTTAACAACCTTGAAAGTATTATATAGTTGTAACGCTTCTTGCTGGTTTTCCTACCTACTAGGTAGCTAGAGGGTAGTAAAAGAAAAACTAACTGGAGGTTAACAAATTTTATTAGACCTCAGGGTCGGGGTTGTCACTCGCTGTCCGAAGTACGTTGCGTAGCCACAAGATAGTGTACCACTGGCCTTAGCGTTAGAGGCTACCGGCGATGTGCAGGTGGAGTACAGTTTCCACTCGGGGGTAGGTCCCGAGAAGCTGTGGCGCAGAGTAGATGGGTAGGTAGTCACTTAGCTCGGCGACACGGAGTAGGCAGCTAACAGTGCGTTGGAGTAGGCCAACACACGCGCTTGGTAGTGTGAAGCCGATCTGAAGGCGGGGTAGGAACCCTGGAATTCATTTCCAAACGTGTTAGGCAAAGTCCACATTCCCTGTTTGACTGCGACATCCCGTCCTTAATGCAAAAGCGCAATGGTAACTAACAGCATGAAATAGTGATCTATCATGAGGCAGTCAAACAGTGATAATAATACAATAGTAATGTAGGTAAGAATGAAAATGATAATAATATGTACATGAAAGGCAATGACAATAAAATGTTTAGCACTAATTGTTACTAATTAGGACTAATTAGTACTTGTAGTTTTAAGGCAGAGAATAGTTGTTATAATTACAATTTTACCGAAACACCAACAATAGAAAGAGTGGTTCTGCCATGTTAACGCACATCAACTTTGTTTACGTTCTAGCAAAATTATGTAACAATAAGAATATTCTAGTTAGTTGATAGCATACTATTATAAAAGCGGTAAATGTCTATACATAGCCATAGGTGATTATAAAATGTAACATTCATCAATATTTTAGTGAAAAAATATGATGTGGGTAGTTGTGTGGGTTTATGAATGTGATTTAAAAGATGATCAATATGTGACCCAACCCAGTGGCGGTAGCTTCATAGAAGCCCAAAAGCCTGGCTTGCCTTACTAAAATGCTCGATAGAGAATCAATATCAAACCTGAACTATTTAAAAGTTCGCGCGCTTAATTCTTATCAAAATAACACAAAGTATCTACCTATGCCACACTACTTCACATAGCGATTGGTCGCGCGCAGAGTTTCGCATTTGCAGTTGTAGCATCTACATATAGCTATCTCGCTTACACGCACCGGCTTTTACCGGGCTTTCAAATACTATATCTGTCTCTTTCGCACTTATAGCGATGTGTCGTATAACGAGTTAGAAACTTGTGCGTCTTTGTAGACGTTCAGTTTGAAGATTTAAGCAGGGCTTTGCATGTGAAGTTGTACGCGTATCCGTGACCTTGTCACCTTGCCAACTCTGCAGTGTTGCCGTTTTAGCGACGTTGTGAGATCTTGGAGATTTTTAACGAGTTTGGTGACTTTTTTAAGATTTAGCAAAAATAAAAACCAGCGACTTTTGAAAATAACGAATATAAATATTCAAGCAATATCTTAAAAATAAAAAATTTGCGACATCTAGCTAGATTTTTCATATAACTGGCGACTTATTTTTGCCAAATGACAACACTGCAATGACCCGAGTGCAACTCACTTCAGTTCATATCTCTTAGTACACGGTTACCAACTTAGGGATTTTGTCCCTAAATTTAGGGACTAGAAGTGTTAAAAGGGAAATTTTTGGGGACTGGAATATTTTGGGGATTTTTTTAGGGATTTCGAACAAAACTTACCAAATCGAAAACAAAGCGTGTGTTTTCTGTTTTGTGCGTAGAAAGGAACGCACGATATGTAATTCATATCCCCTAAAAAGGTACATAGTATCATGATGGTACGATTTTCCTTATAAATCGGGATTATGGATCGTGAGTAAAACTTAATCATACTGTGGACACGATCAAGAACTTCATCGTACATATGTATGACTTCAAAAATGAGACGTCAAATGAAAGGAGCAACAGGATGATGATGTGGTTCTAGAAATAATTAACAAGTTTGCATAGTTGTATTTTTCATTTTTTTTTATCAACTTAATATGTAACGTTATATTTACCTACGAAATAATTTAGGTACTAAATAAGTATGTAGGTATAACACATATAAAATTCTATTTAGGGATTTTTAGGGAAATTCGGAAAAATTGGGGAATATTTTTGTTTATAACACAACAACACAGGTAACACTGTCTTAGTAGTCTGTGCCATTGTCATTGTCAGTTTCATTTGCTTGAGTGGGAAAAGTTAGAGTTTTTTGTGTTTTCTTAGATTTTCTCGGTGATACAATTGTTTTGGTGACTTACCTACAACAATGGAGGTAATTGTACCTTGTGAGGATTTAAAATGCGTTCAAGTTTTGATTGGCGAAGATAAGGTAAAATCTTTAAACTTTGCTCAGAAAAAACAGTTAATTTCTTCATTAAAACCGACGCCTAATCTGTCTATTTCTCAGACTAGTAAATCGCATAAACGAAAATTTAATAGATCAGTGTATAAAACTAGTTGGATTGTTGGCTGTTCGCACACTAATAAGTTGTATTGCTGGTGCTGCATATTTTTTTCGAATGAAGATTCCGTTTGGAATACATCTGGTTATAATGATTTAAATAACATATCTGGCGCCATTAAAAGGCACGCAAATTCCCATAAACACCTGTGTGCAATGGTTTCTTTCGGAAATTTTGGTAAACAACGAATTGAGACATCTATATCACGCCAGATATCTGAGGAAATTTCAAAATATAACACGCGCGTTGATAACAACCGTAGTGTATTTCAAAGATTAGTCGATATTGTTTGTCATTTAGCACAACAAGAACTTCCTTTAAGAGGTCATGATGAGTCCAAAACTTCATTAAATAAAGGCAATTTTTTAGAACTGGTCTCGTTAATTTCAAAATACGATGTCGTTTTAGAAAAGCATATGCAGCATCAGGAAACTGACAAACCGGGGCCGAGTTATTTATCTAACAAAATTCAAAACGATATTATTCATTCCGTAGCCGATGTGATGCAAACTTGCATCGATTACGAAGTTAGGCATACAAAATTTGTTTCAATTATTATTGACGAAACCCCCGATGTTAGTCATAGAGAACAACTGTGCTTGATTCTGAGATATTATTATAAAAATGAAATTCATGACCGTTTTTTGGGCTTTCTTAATGTTTCGGAAAGTCGCACAGCAGACTCACTCTCTAATATTATTTTAGAATTATTGAATAGACATGATTGCATCGCTAAATTAGTAGCGCAAAGCTATGACGGTGCTAGTGTAATGTCTGGTGTAAGAAATGGAGTGCAACAAAAAGTTAAAGATGTTTGTCCACAAGCAATTTACATTTGGTGTAATGCACATATTTTGGCCTTAGTGTTGTCTAAATCATGCAATAGAATTCAGGAGGTTAGTTTATTTTTTTCAGCCCTTCAGGCTTTGTGTAATTTTTTTAGTAATAGTACAAAACGAGCTGCTTTTTACGATACTCATTGCAGCAAAAAATTGCCTAATGCTCCCGCAACTCGTTGGACATACATGTCGCGAGTTGTAAACACGGTTTTTGAACAAAAAATTAAACTTATTGAGTTGTTTTCTGATCTGTGCGACAATCCACAGAACTGGGACGGGGATACGATTTTAGCTGCGGAGAATTTTGAAAACACTTTGCGATCTTTTAATTTCAATTTTTTTCTTTTTATTTTTCATCGGATATTTGAAAAAACTGACTGCTTGTACAATATTCTACAAAAATCACAAGTTGATGTCGGTTATTGTATTAATAAAATAAAGGATTTTCAGGCATGGTTACGTGCTGAATTTCAATCCGAATTTGATCAAATTTATGAGAATACTTTGCAAAATAACTCGGCTCCTCGTTTGAGACGCAACGTACGCTGTGCAAAAACGGAATACAGACGACTTTTTGTAGAAGTAATTGATAACATTAATACCGAAATTACTGACCGATATTCTGAAATTTATAAATTAAAGTTTTTCCAACTGCTCAACAACAAAAAATTTGACAATTATCACTCACATTTTCCTACAGAGGAATTAGATTCATTATTTGACATTTATGCAAACTATTTCGACAAACAAACATTAAAAAGCCAATTGATTTGCTTGTATTCTAGTCCTGATCTGAAAGATCGTAATGTTTTCGAATTAATTGATTTCATTCATGAGAATAACCTCGAAGATGCCTTTCCCGAGCTGTTAAAGTTAGCGTATCTTGTTGTAACTATTCCGGCTACCAGTTCTTCCGCGGAACGTGCTTTTTCGTCTCTTAAACGTATCCATACCTATCTGAGAAATACACAAGGTCAAGAGCGTCTTTCCGAATTATCAATGATAGCTATTGAAAAACAGTTGTTGGTAGAATTAAAACGATCACCAACATTTTACTCTGATGTAATTAAATCATTTCTTAAGAAAGATAGACGATTCCAATTAGAATATAAATAATTTATTTAAATTCCTTTTTACATTCTATCTAGCTATTTTTTAACTTTCGGTTTTGTTTTTTTTTTCGTCTGTAACCTGTTAGTCCTGTTACGAAGCAAGCAACTACTTACCATTACTTTGTTCCCTCAAGCAATGAAGCAAACCAAACGGCTTTTTTAAAAGCCACCGGAGGTATGCAATTGCTGATATGTTTATTATATTCAATCTAGCACTAGCATGCCTTCAGTGTGCTTTGGTTACCTCATTCACCGCACGATGGCGTAGAGCTAAATTGTATAAATAATGGGTGGCTTGCTGCAAATTTGTCATTCAACATTTCGTCACTCAACCATCAGCAGCAAGCCACTCCTGGGAATAAATTAAGAAACAAGAAGCCCGAAGTTTTACTCATCAATCAACAATTCAACATACATACAGTCCACCCTGACCCAGTAGTTTATGAGAAAATTGCGATGATACATATGTAGGTACCTACATACACAGACGAAAAGATTTTTTTTTTTTTTTTTTTTTTTTTTTTTTTTTTTTGAAATCTTTTTAAATTTTAGTGGGCTTGCCTTATTTTGAAACCCTAGGCACGCCACTGACCCAACCAACTACGATGAGAAACAATAAAAGCAAAACAGTTTAATTACAAGACAGCTGAGTATTTGGCCGTTAGGTACAAAGTACAAGGCTACTCACCAATATCACCACTAAACACAACACAGAATAAGATTAAACACTCACCCAACACTTTGGGGTAAACTTCGCGTACTTATAAGAAGGAAGAGTGCCAATTACTGTTGGATTAGTTCTATTTTAAAATAATTATTTTGCATGGATAAAAATGTGAGTAGAATGACAGTGCAACTTGTCTGCTCGCTCACCGTCGATGCAATCAAAATCCTATCCTCGTTCAAGAACTTTAGTTCCGGGCGGCTCGCACCAACTTCACCTCGCTGCGTTCGGATACTTAGCGTTGATAGATAATTAACTGTAGGGATTTTATTATAATTAGGATATTATTAATTACATGTATAAATAGGATTAGATTTATTTTTTATTAAATACTTATGTATTTAATAGTGAATTTAAGGTTGATTTTATTTGTAATTTGATTATTTTGTGTTTTTAGTTTAAATTAGAAGAAGTTAAATTAAGTAAGGAAAGATTGTAACGAAACCGTTACATAGTCAATGGTACTTACTCTTCAGGTCCTTGATATAAGGATTGACGTCGTGTAACATTTTTTGTAGATTAGATTAAGACGGGCTGGTGTCCGCAACTCCACGTCTAAGCGCGTATTTTGCGTACATTTTTTGTAATTGCTTTATTAAATTTGGTTTTAATTGCGGGAAATTAGAACAACTTAAATTTGCTTCACTTTTATCTTCACCCACGAAATAAATTTGTAAAAACTAAGCTCTTTGACCGGCTTCAGGCAAAAAACTGCCAATTAAATGGTAAACCTGTCCCTGCACCTTAAAGGTCGGCATGAATCCATCAGCTCCACCAACTTGTTTTCCACCAAATGAGGTCATTTGGAAGCAATTGTTGTATTTACGGATATTCGACATAAAATGCTTGTGATCAGGATGGATATCCATTAGCAAACTAAACAGGGGTTCTGAAGGTTTATACAATGCCTCAAGCTGTACTTTTGCATTATTACAACACATTCCAAGGGTTTCGTCCTTCCACTTAAGCGAATTACACTATTTACATTGCCAATAGGCACAAAAGAATCACATTCATAATTTATTTCAAAATTGTTTGACTTTCCTGAAAGGTACTTGGCCGACCATAGGCGTGATGTTGCATGCTTATTGTATAGAGGTTGAGCAGTTCTGTGTGCTTCAGGATGCATATTTTGGTATTTAGCGGCAAATTGTTTGTGAGGATCTTTTGATATTCTGCGACGGCTTGTTTGTGGGCATCAGGATGTGTTTTTTGATATTTTGCGACGGCTTGTTTGTGGGCATCAGGATGAGCCTTTTGATATTTTGAGACAGCTTGTTTGTGGGCATCAGGATGAGTCTTTTGATTCTTAGCGACTGCTTTATTATGTTCTTCTGCGCTAGGGTTATTATCAGAATATATTTTCTGAGCCTCCCTAACTTGATTCTTTCTTGTTTAGTCTGTGTATCTAGCTCTACGTTTCTTTCCTTTCTTTTGTGATACCATACACTTTGTTGCAGCATCTGATTCAGAAGAATACGTAACAGCATAACTAATTACACAATAAGCCAATAGATGGCGCTGAACCCAAAAACCAACTTAAATAGACATTGAAATAGTTCTAGCGATATCTCAGAGATGACAGGATTATCGAGTGTGTTAATTGTCAATTAAAATTATTAATTCTCAAATCCACGTCTCCGCGCCGACATATATATTTCTATAGCAGCTCCGAGTTTTCATTGTAAGTAATAGCATTGGCAGCCATGCGTTATCAAAATCCCCAGAAATATCAAGAAAAAGCCCAAGTACGTACTTAAATTCAGATATATTAACTATTTTCCTAACAGTAAAGGCCGCGTCTACGGTAGATTTTCCCATTGTAAAACCGAATTTATTGTTGTGAAATTTTGGTCCGTCCGGTAGCAAACGTGGAACGATAAGGCGCTCTGGAGTTTTCCCAAAGATGGAAGTAATATTATGGGCGCCATTTCTTCAAGGCATGCCTCATTCGTCTCATCGTAGATGTTTGTGATGAGCACAACCTTCGTCTGATGGGTCTGCTAGGCTTTATGAACGCGTGCCACGAAGCGGAGCCCGTACTCAAGCTCTTAATTTTAACTCTTCTATAATTAATTTCCTCATGTCCGCAGTGTATACGCGGATCGTGATGGTTCTTTTGTTACTAGCCATGGCGTGTCTTGTTTCATGCTCTGTGGTTAATATTCTAATTGGTCATAAGGTATACCGGATCGTTGATTTTCTTGACGTCTGTTATAATTATGTCGGGGATGTGAATAAATGATGTGATCACCCTCAGCTGTCGCTGGGTCGCTGTCGAGTTATGAGTGACAGCACCTCACTTCCTCTTCTTCTGTAAGGTAAAAGTCGCGTCGGCGTAGTCTTTTCCCTTTCCAATTCGTCTTTGTGCTCCTCTTCGGTGGAGAGCAAGGAGAAGCGGTTGCTTGTTGTTATGCAATCCATAAGGAGCATGTTCATTATATGGTTGTCGATGTCTGACTTGCTTTTACTTGCATTTTTTTATAAGATAGGACGACATGCAAATACATTTTGCGGTTTCAGTTCGTCCTGAGGATACACGTTATAATGCCGTGCTTGCTATTGCCACAGTTGTACTTGTTGAGGTTGAAGCACTAATAGGAACCGTTGTCTCGTCGCGCATATTTAGTTTCTCCTCGTGCCTCCGATAAAATCACTTCTCATTTTCAGGTGTTTAGTAAGATTTGAGACAGCGCTTTAAAATGAAAGTTTAGCCTTGCACATTTTACACTGTGAGGTATCGTTTCCGATATCTATAGATAGTAGCCGCGGTAGCCGTGGCGAGCGGACGTGCACTTGGAGCTCTTTCGTGCGCTCCGTGCCTGTTGCCACGAGTGACACAATATTTTGATAAGACTACCCAAATCAGTTTGCAATCATATGAGTGTGGAGACCAAGGTAGGCCCTTTAGGCCCTCCTGCAAACAGTTAAACTAATGGAGTAGACACGGACAGTGCAATTGTAAAAAAAAAAACAGTGACTATAAATTTGCTAGTGTAAGCGAACTTTCCCCGGACAATGAAGGACAATACGCAGTTGCTTGTTGGTACTGCGCAAAAATTAACGTAATTAATAAAATACCATGAGTGGCACGGACTGCAAAATAAGATTAAACAATTAACTCGTAGATTGTGTAACAAGAGGAATGCCGTGAGATTTTTTTGTTTGTTTGTTTGTATCGAATAGGCTCCGAAACTACTGGACTTAACTGGACCAATTTTAAAAATTCTTTCACCTATGGAAAGCTACATTATCCCCGAGTAACATAGGCTATAATTTAACGGGAGCAAAGCCGCGGGAGTCAGCTAGTGTTTTATAAAAATTTTAGCAAATATTGCAAACGGACACCTACTGAACAGTGTTAACGAAATTAATATTTATTCGTGTAATATAAACTACTGCAAAATAAATAAGATACCGCTAGTGCAACGGACAGTTAAATGTTAAGTACATGCAATTACATGACTTGAAAGTAAAGAAAACGTGACCCGTGACTGTGGTATAGTGAACAAAATAATATCGCAATATAGAGAGGTACCCGGACCCAAAGTGCAAGGGCTGAGCCATCGCTGTGTGGGCCGGACACCGCGTCACGCCTTTGGTAATATTGAAATTGGCCTTTGGTGTAATCGAATTTAAAAATGACATAAAATATCTGGGCGTATACTTAGATAAGACCATGACCATGGGCAAATGGGATTATAGAACGCCAATACCGAATGGCTCTCAAGACTATGCCAGCCAAGTGTTGAGTCAAGATGCAAACCGAGATCTTTTACGCTAGGGCTAATGGGAATGATGGTACCATTAAAAATAAGAGGAGGAAGAGAGCTAACCGTTACTCTACCCATCATACGTGAGCTTCCTATTATAATGGCCTGACACTTAGAGGGATTTACAGACACCCCAAATCTGTATCGTATTCTTCTTTTGCTTTCAGATTCTCGCCAACGACCTTCGCTCGCCGGACCGGCGCGGCATTGCGGATGCGGTTCTTTTTCGTCATCACCTCCCTCTTCTTAACAGTGAGCTCCTCGGACCACCACGGACAGATGATTTTAGTTTTCTTATTTATTTTTGGGATAGCACTCTTACTAGCTTCTGTGATAATATTTATTTAATTTACAACTGTTTCTTCTAATTTTACTTTACTGTTTATTTCTTCTATTATTTCTAAGTTGATATTATGTCTAATTATAAATTCTTGTAGTTTGATCTTAAAGTCTTCCCAATTTGCTTTTCTGGTGTTGAACATCCTAGTAGTTCTAGTGATGTTAACACCTTTTTCCCTTTTCGTATTGACATAAAAAAATATCATGTTGTGGTCCGAGGGTATGGCTACTGTGTCGACCCGCCAGCCATCCACCAGGTCAAAAAGGTCGAGCGAACATGTCGTGACGGCCACGTGGCTTTTATATGTCACCAGCATTTAGCACCTAAGCTCCAACTCGTCCAGGGTAGCGGTCATTTCCTCTCCCCTGGGATCTTCTTTGATGCTGCCCCACCAGGCACTTTTCGCATTCTCGTCGCCACCTATCAGCAACCTACCGTTGGCCACTTCCGCATTGATCCGGGTCATCTGCTACAAGTATGGCAATATGAGTTGGTTTGGCTCGAAGTAGTAAGAGACTACTACGATTTCCCAGGCTTTGGTTCGGATCCCCACCACAGCGATGTTATTTGTGGTGAATTTCTTCGAGGTCAGTCTAATAATAGTTATCATACTAATAGAAGTTTTCCGAACAAACGGGTGATGACTACGAATAAAGATGATGACGTTGCCGAAGAAAATGTTTTACAATTTTTTCGAGGCTAAAAGTAAATACTAGGCGTGTGTAACTCTTTACGGAACCGACTCACTGATCCGGATCTTTGAAGTGATTCAAAAGATTGGTTCAGTAACAACGTTTCAAATGCATCATTTGGATCTGAAACATTATTCAGCTCAGTGCTCATTCCGCGCGACGCGTCACTCGCGAGTCGATTGAGCAGTGAGCGATTGAGAGAGAGATGCAGACTGAGACACTGAGTTACTTAACTATGGACTCGCGAGTCGCGAGTGAGCGGGCGACATAATCACAATCTTTACAAGTCAGAAAGAGATACCAAATGAGATGTGTATCGCTCATACTCTCACAGATTTTCGTTATCGTTATACATGCACGTAAAAATGACCACTAAGGCGCTTACTTATCAAATACTATACGGTCGCTTTTTGCATAATTATAATGTTTACACTAACAAGTTATTGTTTGACGTTGATGCGGCAGATCTTTTGAGCAGTTTGAGCCGATGATCCAAATGAGTCAAATGAAACATATCAGCGAGTCGGATCTTTTCAGTGATCGAGATGCAAATGATCCAATCCCAAAAAAGATTCATTTGGCCCACCTCTAGTAAATACATTTTTTGTTATGATAATTCAATAGTTGCTAGGCTATCCCTAAATGGATCACAATATTCATGGTTAATTGACACTGGAGCATCGATTTCAGCCATTGACTATAGTGGAATTATAAAACAAAACATTCCAGTACACAAATGGAAAACTTCAATAAATGGTATTGGGGGAAAAGTACAAGCAATTGGATTCGTTTATTTACAGTTAGAGACACAGGGACACTATTTTAGGCACAAGTTTTATGTTTTTAATTCTTTACCATATAAGGCAGATGGCATAATTGGTTATGACTTTTTAAACAAGTTTAGATCAAGCATCAATTTGGAACATAAACAATTATATCTAAACACTTCATCAAATGTTAGAATACTTTTAGATTTAAGTGGTCAGGAAAAGCAATCTTTTAATATACCGTCAAGGTCGGAATCGATACATTATATACAAACAAATGTAAACGATGAGTGCGTGGTCTGTGCGACAGAGCTATGTGAAGGTGTTTTTATGGCTAGTAGTACAGGGTCACCAGTTAATGGCAAGATCTCAATTAAAATATTAAACACAACTGAAAATTCACTAACATTGAACGAAATTAAACCAGCTATACATAAGCTAAGTGAATATAATATGTGTGCATTTGATACTTGTTTACGTAACGCGGACCGTGTGAAGTCTCTATTATCTCAGCTAAACTTGAAACATTTAAATTCGGAAGAACAAATTTCCATACAAAAATTGTGTGCTAAATATGCGGATATTTTTTATTTACCAGGTGACACCTTGACCACTACACCAATATACAATCATAAAATTAAACTAAATGAAAATTCTGATACCGTTTACGTAAAACCCTACAGATTGCCACACTCTCAACAAGCCGGGGTTCAATAACAAATAAATGACATGTTGTCTCAAAATATAATAGAACCCATTAAGAGTGAATGGTCTAGTCCAATACTACTAGTACCCAAAAAACAAGACGCTTCAGGGGAAAAGAAATGGCGTTTGGTCAAAGACTATAGAAAGTTGAACAATAGCATTAAAGATGACAAGTTTCCACTGCCGAATATTACTGACATACTTGAATCTCATCTCGAGAGCGGGATGCGTTTATTTTAGCCATCTAGATCTATACCAAGGATTTTATAATGTTAACCTTGATAAATAAAGCCGGAACTATACAGCATTTACTCGTAATTCCGGACAAAACCAAATGACCAGAATGCCAATGAGACTTAAAACAAGCCCAAATTCTTTTTCAAGAATGATGAACATAGCCATGGCTGGTCTAACATATGACAAATCTATACCAATATTATAAATAGGAAAGATTTTTTTGTTTGTTTGTACCGAATAGGCTCCAAAACTGCTGGACCGATTTAAAAAATTCTTTTACCGTTGGGAAGCTACTCTATCCCCGGGTGACATAGGCTACTTTTTATCCCTGTATTCCCACGGGAACGGGAACTACGCGGGTGAAACCGCGAGGCATCCTCTAGTGTCTTATATATTTAGACGATTTGGTCGTGTACGGAAAAAGTTTAGATTCAGCAATTAAGAATTTACTAGCCGTGTTCGAACGGTTGCGTAACACAAATCTAAAATTGAATCCAGTCAAATGTAATTTTATGAAAAAGGAGATGTTATATTTAGGTCATATTATATCGCCAGAGGGTGTTTTACCCGACCCACAAAAATTAGAAGTTGTAAAAAATTATCCAAAACCATGTAATTCGGATGAGGTCAAGCGATTTGTCGCATTTGCCAATTATAACAGAAAATTCATAAATAATTTTGCTGCAATTACACAACCTTTAAACAATTTATCAAAGAAAAATATTAAATTCGAGTGGACAGAAAATTGCCAGAAAGCATTTGACTTACTGAAACAAAAAATAATTTCACCACTACAGTATCCAGATTTTTCGAATGAGAATGAGTTTGTCCTTCAGACAGACGCATCTGGGTTAGCCATAGGAGCTATTTTAGCTAACCAAAATGGAAAACCAGTAGCATACGCTAGTAGAACTTTAAACAAAGCGGAAAAACTTTACCCGACAATTGAGAAAGAGTTGCTTGCGATTGTTTGGGGTGTAAAACATTTCAGACCATACCTTTATGGTCGCAAATTTAAAATTAAGACCGACCACAAACCTTTAATATACTTGTTTAATATAAAGGAGCCATCCAGTAGGTTATTAACATTTAGATTATCATTAGAAGAGTATGATTTTAGTGTGGGTATGTTAAAGGCTCGGATAATGCAGCTGCAGACGCATTGTCTCGAGTCGTCATAACATCTAAAGATTTGCAAGATATGCATGAAAGCATGATGAATGTGATGACGCGAGCACAGAAAAGAATGTTAGTTCCAACACAAGACACTTCGGATGCAGTCTCTACTGATGACTGGTCTGATCAACCAAGCGTTGTGGAAACTCATAGTAAACCCAAGATGTCTATTGAGCTCAGATTTATAAGTAATCAGACTTTACATAAATTAAGGTCAGAACAAATGATAGAGGAACAAAATAAAACGTGTATGTTCTACTCGATCGTAACTGACGCCAGACGCTTTTGCGAGAGAACTGGAAACGTTTTGTAAAAATATAAATATAAATGAAGTGTATATTATAAGGGACAAATTAAATAATTATTTTATAGATAAAATAGCACAAACTATAAAAAAAATAAGAAGTTGGACCGGTCCCCGTTTATGTGTACTGAAAGATGTTGAAAGAATACAAGATACTGTCACTATATATACTAATAAAAAGACTAAATGGTTATCTCGTGGCATTAAATAATGTAGTAAAAAACAGAGACAGCTACTCTGGGCATATAGACTTAATCCTAATTCAAAAAATAAACTTGTTTAAAAAAAATATTCCACACTTTACAGGAAAATAATAAAATTAACTCAGAAAGCCCAAAATAACCATTTCATAAACGTATCACAAAACAAATCAAAAGCAGCCTGGCAAGTAATAAACAAATCAAAATGTTGTGTGCCCCAAGAACCAATACTATCTATAACAAAAGATAACTTAATTTTGACACAACCCATGGATATAGCAAATGAATTTAATAAATATTTTATTGAGACTGTTGAAAACAATATACAAACTAATTGCACGTCGACAAACAATTTAAAAAAATGCTAAAATCTAACATCGCATTCATTATTTATGCTGCCTGTTGCAGTTGATGACATAGTTAAAATAATTAACAGCCTTAAAAATACAAATACCGTCGGATACGATGGGATATCAACCAAAGTGATAAAATATGTCAAGGAAGATATAGCGCCACCACTGTCACATGTAATCAATCTCTGTATTGCTGATGGTTTATTCCCAAATAGTTTAAAAAAAGTGATCATTAAGCCCCTTTTTAAAAGAAATGACAGAACAGATGTTGGAAAATATAGACTTGCTTCAGGCACTACCGTCGCCTAACATAGGCACTATGCTAGGTGACACAACCTTCCGACTCGCTACATGCTTGCGTTTGGGCGCTCCTTGTGGGGCTCCACATCGCTGTCAATGCGGTGAAGCAGTCGACTGCCTCGGACACCATGGCCTTTCTTGTAGTAAGAGTGCAGGTCGGAATGCGCGGCACGCTAGCATTAATGATCTCATCCGTCGTGCTCTTGCCACCGCCGGGGTGCCAGCTGTCTTAGAACCTAATGGCCTGGCACGCGTCGATGGGAAGAGACCAGATGGTATGACCATAATGCCATGGAAGTTGGGTAGGTCTTTGGTGTGGGATGCAACTAGAGGTGTAAAAGTAACGAAAAAAAACGTACCCGCATGTTTTCGTTACTTTAACAATTATTACTCGTTACTATCGTATCGTTACGTTACTCGTTACTTCTTACATCTTATAGCATGCTATGTTACGTTAGAGCAACGATTTGAGTCGTATTGCTTACGCACACATTTCGACATCGCAATACATTACGCATCAATTATAATGAAAGAGCAACAAATAGGTGTCAAAATTATTTATTGGCATTAAAATAATAGAATATTCTCACGATAATCAACATAAAAGTAGTTTTGCTTAGAATTAAATTAGTGCGAGTAACGAAACGCATTCGTGAGTAACGTTTCGTTACTTCGTACTAGATGGCGCACCCGTTACTCAGTACCGAATTCATACGGTTTGTCACAGCTCTAGATGCAACTTGTGTCGACACCCTTGCACCATCCCATCTTCCTAGCACGGTGGGCTGCGCTGGGGCGGCTGCTGCAGGTGCTGAAAACCTCAAACGGCGCAAATACAACAACTTAATTGGTAATTGTGTGTTTGAGCCGTTTGGGGTTGAAACACTAGGGCCATGGGGTCCGAGTGCACACCTAATATTTCGGGATATCGCCAAGCGGTTGGTCGACTCTTCACGAGACCAGAGGGCTGGCCTTTTTTTCGGCCAGAGAATCAGCATTGCCATCCACCGTGGCAATGCTGCCAGCCTTCTGGGCACTTTTCCTGTTGACAGCGATGTGGACGAATTTTTTGACGCCCCGTAATTGTACATATTTTTATTCTTATTTAAGGTGATATATACGCCCCAATGTAACGCAGTACTGGCCGTGCGCCCGCTCGGTGTCAAAATATCAAAATTGAACCTCCTTTTGAACAGTTTTGTTAGCAAAATATTATTTGATTTACATATGCTATGTTAGGTATGAAGTAATTCCAGCCATCAATTTTTCTGTATAAAAATATTTTTTAACATCCGAGTCGTTTTGGAGGAGTTTCCAAAAGTTGCGAAAAATATCGTCTTGTTAATTATTTTTTTAAAGCAAAACTATCGGTTACACGAAAAAACCTTGTGTTCCAAATTATGTACATGAATCAATAAAAAATATATACTTTTTTCAAACCTTTTAACCTAGCCGTTTCTAAGGAGTATGCTTTAGAAAGTTACCGTTTTACGGCACTAAAGCGTATGTAGGCCCTTAAGTTTTAATATTAGTTTGTAAATATTAATGTACATATGCAAATAAAAAAAAATATTATTATTAATTATAGACCAATTGCATAAAATCCGATATTTTCAAAAATATTTGAGAAAGTAATTTATAATTATATTTATGCTTATTAGGAAAAATTTAAATTATTAATATGGCACTGTTTGACTTACTATCAAGTGTCTTGACATCTGTCGATAAAAAGAAACATGTTTGTGCGATATATACAGACATGACGAAGGCTTTCGACTTTGTGGATCATAAAATATTACTGCAAAAATTACATGGATATGGCACTAGAGGGAACATCCTTAAACTTTTAGAATCATACCAAAGTGATAGATTGCAATGTACGGAAATCTCTAGAATATGTCCTACAACCAAATTAGAAACCACATATACCTCTGAACCAAGGTACATAAAATATGGCGTGCATCAAGGTAGCGTTCTGTGAGCACCGCTATTCCTGATATACATAAACGACCTCCCAAATCCACAGGGCAAAGAATGGTACTCTTTGCAGACGATAGCACGGCTATTGTAGAATGTAATAATCTATTCAATTATCAAAATGACCTTAATAATTCTTTAAATAAAATAATAAATTGGCTTAGTGATAATAATCTTATAATTAATTTAAATAAAACCAAAATAATGCACTTTCACCAACGGCTTGAGAAACCACTAGTTAATGTTGCTTATAATAATTATGAAATAGAGGAAGTTAGTTCTGCGAAGTTCTTGGGTATAACTGTAGATGATAAACTGACTTGGAAACCTCATTTGGAGGAAATTTGCAAGCGTTTAAGTAAATCAGCATATTTGCTATATCAACTTTCAAAGAAAGTAAATATTGAGACTCTGTTAACAGCCTATCATGGACTGGTCGCCTCAATTCTACGGTATGTTGTTATTTTTTGGGGACAGTCAACAAATAGGGAACTTATTTTCAGGATGCAGAAAAGATGTATACGGTCAATGTGTGGTTTAAAAACAACAGATAGCTGCAATCCATATTTAAAAAATTGAAAATATTACCCCTACCGGCTTTATACATCCTAGAAACTGCATTATTTGTAAAAATAAATCCACATTTATTAAAAAAACTATGTTCAGTAAAGAAAACTACGATGCGTGCTCAATATATTAATGAACTATGCCTTGTGAAATGTAAAACTTCTCTAATGAAAAAGAGCTTATTTGGTGTTGCTCCACAAATATATAATAAAATACCCGATGTAATTAAATGTATGCCATTGCAGAAGTTTAAAAAGACGCTTAACGGGTTACTGCTTCAAAGATGTTACTATAGTCTAGACGAGTTTCTTAATGACAAATCTCTTTAACTGTATAATGCTGACATAAAATATAATTTTACCTATAATATCTTAATCTTATTTTTGTTTTCGAATTGATAGACTTTAAATTTTGACATGAAATGAAATTGATTATGAACAATACTACACCAAACCACAATATTGTTCTGTTTTTTTTTTTTTCCTGTTTTTTCTTTTTGAACACTCCATTTTGAGCTACAGACTTTTAAAAGCTATTAATATTATACAACCTGTAAATCAAATTGTTAACTCTATTTTTATTTTATTTTTTCTAAATTTTAAGAGATGTTTCTAACTGCTAGAGGGTGGAGACCTGGTGACCTGAAACACAGGCCCTTAAAGCCTAGCTTAGGCACCAGTCTACCACAGTAAACTGAACTATTTCATGTACCTTATTGTAACAATGTCTGTAATGTTTATTGTGGGGTGAAAAAAAAAAAAAAAAAAAAAAAAAATAACTTGCATGCATGTATTAATACAATCAGGTACTCAAATACGTAAATAATTATATTGTAGTAATTTATATTTTAATTTAACAGTAATAATTTCTATGTCAATTGGCAAAACATAGCGCACTACCTAATTTTTAAGATCTTGCATGTAATTGTTACCTATGTTTTACAAATAAATGATTTTGATTTTGAAGATAAAGACGAGAAAATAGTTATTCTCAACGACTTTCATCTGTTACCTACGAGTGGCCACGCAGGTATCAGACGAATGGTCAATAATATAAAAAAAAAAAACTGGCCAGGACTGGAGCGTGATGTTACACAATTTATAAAGAATTGTGACAAGTGTCAAAAGCAAAAGCACTCAGTACGTATTAAAGAACCAATGGTAATTTCAACTACAGCCCACTCCGCTTTTGAAAAGCTATATCTTGATGTAGTAGGACCATTAGACAGAGATATGCATAACTACTCGTATATATTAACACTTCAGTGTGAATTAACCGAGATTAGAGGCTTATCCGTAAGTAACCAAAAGCAGTACTGAAATCGCAAAAGCCTTCGTAAACAATTTTGTACTACGATATGGAATACCCAAGGAAATAGCAACAGACAGAGGAGCAGAATTCATGTCTGCCACAATGAAAGAGGTATGTAAACTACTTTGTGTAAATAAAATTAATTCCACAGCCTATCATCACGAGAGCATTGGTGCACTCGAAAACTCGCACAAGAATTTAAGAGCTTACTTGAGAATACATACAGATAATCAACCAGAATCATGGAGCAGTTGGCTTCCTTACTGCAGTTTTAGCTACAATACATCTGTACATTCAATGACCAAATATACCTGTAAAAAATGTAATTTACCCAGTAATCTAACGAAAACCATCGAACCACTGTATAATCATGATAGCTACCCTAAAGAATTAAGATATCGGCTACAGGTGTCTATAAAAGAAGCACGTGAAAATTTGATTCAATCTAAAATATTGCGAAAGGGACAATATGATAAAACTTCAAATCCCATTAAATATAAAAAGGACGACTTGATTTTAATTCGAAACGATACCAGTTTCGTATAAGATATAAGTTGTGCGCGCACAGAGCACTCACTAGCCCGAACACTTTAAGCTATCACTCACTGAAAACTGCGATAAGTTTCCGATTTCCCCGATTTTTGAGCGCGGAGTGGCTTTAAACTGAACTGGCACGGGCGGGGGATCGCGAGAGAGTCGGTAGGGTAGGTAGGGTTTTCTTTTTTTTTTACTTAATTCTAATCCCCACCAACGAAATTGGCGCCTATTCTTTGCAAGCTTCTTTCATACAATTCCTCTTTCATGCCTCTCGCACTTTTATTCTTCATACTATGGTTCATCGTGCATTCATCTTCTTGTATACTGTGTGGGTTTATTTGAATAACTTCGGGCATTTTTATTTCAGTCAGGTTAAAATTCAATAAAATATACAAAGTTCTGTTTATCCCAGAAAATAAAACACAAAAAATGCTAATTATCACAATTAAAGTTAAGAAATATACAAGAAGTTCAAAAATACAAAAGGCGATTACAGAGAGATACATATTAGGGATAAAACACAAAAGCACAGTTATCAGAAAATATAATCAGTAATCTTTCACAGTCTATAAACTTAGGTACTAACATGAAATACTGCCGGCTATACATGTCCTTGCTGCATTCCGTGCTTGCATTTAAATATCATACAGAAATATTAATGAAGCACGGTGCGCCTCAGGTTTTATTTCGATGTATAACCGCAGTGGCTACTCTAATGCAATATTCCAAAAACTATTCCCTAAATTTCTTGTCCATAAGCCCATGCAGGGTCTCCCTCGTTATTTTCCTGTCCAGCTCACATTCAAGTCGGTAGCGTTCCCTGATAAATAACGGGCACTCTACAAGTATGTGCTGGACAGTCTCTGCCACGCCTGGATCGCAGACGCACGATGTGCTCTCCTTACACATGAAGCGATTCAAGTATTCAGAGAACCCACCGTGTCCCGTCAAAACCTGCGTGAGAACCCCTGAACGTCCGGAAGAAACATTTTCGTCACAGAAGCAGTCTTGCCCGACACATATCTCCGATTCCATTCATCAAGCGATTCCAAACGGATCTGTCGCTTGATAAATGAAACCGGACACTGGTCGTAGTCCGGCTTCCTCCGCAACGACAATGCTGCCTCCTTAGCCAGCTCGTCCGCTCGCTCATTCCCCGGCAGGCCCGCGTGGGCCTTGATCCAGAACAAAGTCACAGCTTTGCTCTGGCCCAGGGCATGAACCAGGTTGGCGCGCGCGCGAAATGCCAGGGGATGGAGAGAGAAATGGTTTGCAAGCGTCTGCAATGCTGACATTGAGTCGCTGTACAAACCATAGCTCGCCTCTTGCCGCGCGAGGATCACTTCGGTCGCACAAACCGGGATGACCCTCTCCTCGCTTCACACAGGGCGGCTGCCTCTTGTATGCGCAGGTCTAGAGGTAGTATCCCAGACAGCGCCAGTGCCGAATTCAGAGAGACAGTACGGTAAGATTTGCGGAGCTTCTGAGCAAATCCTCGTTGAACAGAGCCTAGTTTCTTCCGTATACCCAACTTTTTTTGTAGCGGGTGCCCAGGCTGCGGCTGCGTACGTTACTATGGGCTCAATCGTTGCTGTGTAAATTGTGTGTATGACTTTCATGTTTAATCGCCAGCTCACCTTTGCGGCTCGGGACAGCCGCTTGTATACGCTAGCTGCCCTCTTGCAGACGTTCGCGGCATGCTCATTAAAACTGAGCTTTTCGTCTATGGTTAGACCCAGCAACTTCATTATCTTGACCATACCGATGTCGACCCCGGCCATGTTCAGTATTGGAGTGTCGTACTTAAGCTTATTGGTTATGGTCATCGCACAGGTTTTGTGCAGTGCAAACTTCAGCTTATTTCGGACGCCCCAACCCGGGTAGGTAGGGTAGGTAAGATAAGATTCTTCAGCCTTAACTTGTCCTGTACGTGCTTCATTAGCGTATAGAGGGCGTCCTCGGTGCTCCTCTGGGGCTTAAAGCCAAACTGGCCGGTACTTTATCGCGGTACGAGCTGCCACTTTAGACGCGCTACGACCATTCTCTCCAGGACCTTGCCCAGAACAGGCAACAGACCGATTGTCGGTATGCCTTGAGGGTGAGGTAGTTGTCCTTGCCCGGCTTCCGAAGAACCACGACCGTAGCCTCCTTCCAGATCTCTGGAAAGTGCGCCAGATCGAGGCACTTGTTGTAAAGGGCAAGGAACAACTCCGGATCCTGGTGGATCGCTTGACTGCAGATGTCAGACGTCAGTCCGTCCCCTCCTGGTGCCTTTTTGGGATTGAAACCTGCCACGGCGGTCTTCAGCTCCAGCGTCGTAAATGATGGGTCATGATATTCATCATGGGCCCATTCATTTACTTGGCTGGCTGCTTCTCTAATTCGCCTGTGGTCAGCGTTGTCCTGGTCTACTCTGTCTTTGGGGTAGAACGTATCTGCAAGTAGGGCGGCCGATTCACTCGGATTGAGAAATGCACCATCGCAGCATAGGGTCAGTTCCTCCTGTCTTCTGGCGGTCCTACCGATGAACCTGTAGATACCCTCCCAGACCCCTTCCCGATCCTGTTTCCGGCAGAACTCCTTCCAACTGGCGACTTGGGCTTTCTTAGCCTGCATCTCATGATGTTATTTTGCTTTCAGGTACTCGTCGACGACCATCGCTCGCCGGACCGGGCGCGGCATTTCGGATGCGGTGCTTCCTCCGAGCCACCTCCTTCTTCTTCACAGCGAGCTCCTCGGAACGGACAGGTAAGTTTGATTTTATTGTTCACCTTAGGGATTGCTATCTCACATGCCTCTGAGATCGCTCTGTTATAATCTATAATTAATTACCCTTTCTTACTATTTATTTCCCTAAGTCTTTCTAAGTTAATATTATTTTTAATGCCCCCAATTTGACTTTAAATTTTTCCCAGTCGGCTTTCCTGGTGTTATATTATCTGGTTGTCCTTGTATATGTATACCTTTGTCCCTTATTAAATTCACATTAAAGAAGATCGTGTTGTGGTCCGAGGACGTTGATCCTGTGTCCATCCCCGCCAGCCGTCCGCCCGGTCAAAAAGGTCGAGCGAACATGCCGTGACGTCCACATGGCTTTTGTACGCTCGACCACCTCTGACTGTGTCAAATGTGGGAGCGTCACCAGTGTTCAGTACCTGAAGCTCCAACTCTTCCAGAGTAGCGGACATTTCCTCTCCCCTGGGGTCTTCCTTGATGCTGCCCCACCAGGCACTTTTCGCGTTCGCGTCGCCGCCTATCAGCAATGTACCGGTGGCCAATTCCGATTGGATCCGGGTCATCTGGTCCAAGTATGGCCCTATGGGTTGGTCTGGCTCGAAGTAATAGGAGACTACTGCGATTTCCCAGGCTTTGGTCCGGATCCCCACCACAACGATATTGTTTGTAGTGAGTTTCGGGTAGGGTATGACGTCCAAGTCATGATCAAAGACGGCGATCGCCGCCTTTACCCTCCCACTTCCATCAACCTGTAAGATAACTTTTCCTTACTCACCAGCCAGCTCAGGGGTAGATATTCTGTATGAGACAATTGCAGGGATGATTTCGCATGAGGGTCGACAGAAGTAAAAGTCTTTATATTTGGTCAACAAATTTAATAATACACAGGCATCACTACTGCATCACAATTTTAAAGGTATGTCACTTACTTGTGGATGGTATATAAACTACCCTTTAAACTTAGCATCAGATGTATGATATAACAACCAGCATCGTTCCTTTTGTGCCGATTGCATCACGTATCTCACCAGCCGAAGTATCATGGGTGTCCGGAGCCTGTTGTTGAATGCTGTGAAGCTGTTCTTAATACATGTCGTTGACCAAGTTTATTCTATATATTATTGATTATATTTTAATTAATCCTAAGAAGCCCTGTCGATGGGAGAAAATGCGGTATTAGCATCATACAAGCACATGTCTCACAAGCATGAAAATATAGTTCAATTCCACGAATACTCACAGCGCTTGCTGGCACATAATAATTTTAAATTTAGGGCTGTTTCCCTGTCTCCTGCGAGTCATTTTAATTACTTATTCTCTTTTTCACCAGTATTTTATTTTAGGACCTTCTCGATATCTATTCGTAATGAAAAAGAAATGTCACTCTCGTCGGCCATAGACATTGAGAATTTTATTGACCCATAGAGATGTCATGTCTATATTTTGTTTAAGTAATTATGTATACCAGAAATTAATAGGCTAGACATGTAGGAGATTGTGTGCTTGTTGAATTATATTAATACACACAATATTTAACAGATTTTGTAAAGAATTTATAATAATTCCGCCCCGACATTAACGCCATCTAGTTCCAAAGTCGTGAATCTCTTACTAGCTTTCTCTCATAATTGTAATTGCTTCTAGTGCAACTCTGCCAGATGTCGCTGTAAGTCGTTACGGAAATATATTTGTTACAGTACATCTCACCCCGGTTAAAAAAATTGATTTACAATTTTATTTGAATTTAACATATTTCCATGCATATTGTGAATCTAGCTTGCTCCCTAACAGAAATTGAGGCAGTCCAAGAAAATCTAATTCATATGAGAACTACCTACATTAAGTTTTATATAAAAAAAAAACTAATAGTTTAAAAAATAAAGTTCAAAACTTATTTCTCAAGTTTTTTAAGTTTCTAATTATGTACAAAATGTACTAAATATTAGAACATTAGTAATAGTCCAATAACTAGCAGATAAAAACTTTGATTGTTCTCATCTAAGACTAATACGACATACTCAGTGATTGTCCCAAAACTAATAGCAATGAAAAGCATTCATATATCAGAACACAATCGCCAAGTAGCCAGTTTAAATGCTAGTTATGCCATTAACTAATTTTATTTAAGTTAATGTTTGATTCATCAAACATTTAAGTATGTTAAATGTTAAACATAGAGTCAGGTTATACTCAAAAGAGATTTAACCTTTTATTATTTTTAAGTTTAGACCAATAACTGATCAAGTTAAATTTTATAAACAACAGAAACACTGCTTTTTTTTTTAATCGGCAAGTGTTATAAGTATCAAGTTGTTCAAATGTATAGAAGTAAATGTAGACAAGTACTAAATCAAGTTAAGATTCGCAACAGAAAGTAACATTGCCTTTTAAATCAGCAAATGTTCCATTAAGTACCCATCCATTGTATAGATATAGGATAATACCTAAATCAAGTTAAGATTCGCAACGAAAAGTAAACCCACCTTTTTAAATCAGCAAGGGTTACAGTGAGCACCTATCCGTTGTATAGATGTAGGTAAATGTCTACTTAAGTTAAGTTATATAATTCAGAATACTACTAAGTTTTTGCGTCATTGTGTTTCCTTTCATCCATCCATATACATACCCAGTTATTAAATTAACGCCAACGTATTATTCTTAAAAAAAATCCTTATACCCTACCAGCATTCATTCATCCCTTTCTTAATTAAATATTTGCACCTCCATTATTGAATTATGTGTAAATATTTTAACACAACAATGATTATAACTAGAGAATCTTCATATTTTACATTAATGTATTTAAATCAATTGAGGACCATTGTTGACATGGACACTTATAGGCTTTCTGTGTACAAGAAACACTATTCACGATAGCATTGTTTGTTGTAATCCGTATAGGAAACAACATAACATATCTACTATAGTGATCAGAGTATAATAAATACCACATTGTGTTTCTTTTAGTTGACACAGGAAAAAAAAGACCTAATAAGTTTAAGTATTGTTCACATGTACAAATTTAGGTAATGTTGTGTACAAGAACCACTAGTAATTCAATCAAAGTACTGCTTGTTGCATTCCGTATAGGAAGCAATCAACATAACAATTAGAATATACTATAAAATTGTGCTTCTTCTAGTTGACACAGTAAAAACATCCTAATAAGTCACTACAAATTGTTTATTTTATTTATTTTAAGATTGGGCGCCAGTGGGATCATAATTAAATAGTTATTATAGATGTCCCACATTTTCTTTTGGCATTAATATCTTCCAAAAGAATTTAGCAATTAAGTTATATTTATTTTTAGTATAAATAATTAAGTATGAAAATAATTATTAGAGAAATTCTCATTAAGTAATGTTTAAAGCGAGCTACAATACATATAATTGTAAAAGTACCTCCTGAATTTACTCTTTATTTAAATGAACAGCTCAGCAACAGGTTTCCGCACACCAGTGTACCTCATCAGATAACAACATATGTGCGGGATAATCCATCTCCTTGATGCTTCCACTATGATTCAACTACACAGGGAACGATACTGCTTGCAGACCACATCTCCAGTTGCTTTATGATCTGTTGAAATATAATAACATTTAAGTATATGAACCAATTCTTCTTTATGAAGATAGTCAAATAAAATTGCAAAAGCATGCTGAACAAAAAACACTTTTTGTTCTAAATATACAAAACTAATTATCAGTTAAACAAAACATTCACTGGTGGAAAGGTATATAGTTTTAATAAAACATGTGACTATAACCCCACTTTTAAATTTATATATAATGTTAAAGTTTTGTTTTTTTAGTTTAGTTTTAAGTAATGCTTTATGCATGTTGAACAAAAACTAATTATTGTTCTATATATTTAAATCTAAATAACAGTTACTATAACGTTGTTATATTAGAATGGTTTATATTCAATTTAACAAAACATTTATCAGTGAAATGGTTTATAGTTTTTAAATAAAACATGTGACTATAACCGCACTTTTAAATTTTATATAAAGTTAATGTTTTGTTATTTTAAGTTTTTAAATTAAGCAATCATGAAGTTAACCTATAGTTTGGTTAAGTTCCCAAGTATTTAAGTTATAACTACTAGACACAAAATAAGTAATCAAGTAATACAATCAAACTACATGCGACACACTGGTCGTACAAATTGCAAGTTTGTTAAGTACTTCTATCAAGCTTCATGCGACACGTTGGGCGTACAATTGTAAGATAACTTTTCCTTACTCACCAGCCAGCTCAGGGGTAGATATTCTGGATGAGACAATTGCAGGGATGATTTCGCATGAGGGTCGACAAAAGTAAAAGTCTTTATATTTGGTCAACTAATTTAATAATACACAGGCATCACTACTGCATCACAATTTTAAAGGTATGTCACTTACTTGTGGATGGTATATAAACTACCCTTTAAACTTAGCATCAGATGTATGATATAACAACCAGCATCGTTCCTTTTGTGCCGATTGCATCACGTATCTCACCAGCCGAAGTATCATGGGTGTCCGGAGCCTGTTGTTGAATGCTGTGAAGCTGTTCTTAATACACGTCGTTGACCAAGTTTATTCTATATATTATTGATTATATTTTAATTAATCCTAAGAAGCCCTGTCGATGGGAGAAAATGCGGTATTAGCATCATACAAGCACATGTCTCACAAGCATGAAAATATAGTTCAATTCCACGAATACTCACAGCGCTTGCTGGCACATAATATTTTTAAATTTAGGGCTGTTTCCCTGTCTCCTGCGAGTCATTTTAATTACTTATTCTCTTTTTCACCAGTATTTTATTTTAGGACCTTCTCGATATCTATTCGTAATGAAAAAGAAATGTCACTCTCGTCGGCCATAGACATTGAGAATTTTATTGACCCATAGAGATGTCATGTCTATATTTTCTTTAAGTAATTATGTATACCAGAAATTAATAGGCTAGACATGTAGGAGATTGTGTGCTTGTTGAATTATATTAATACACACAATATTTAACAGATTTTGTAAAGAATTTATAATAATTCCGCCCCGACCTTAACGCCATCTAGTTCCAAAGTCGTGAATCTCTTACTAGCTTTGTCTCATAATTGTAATTGCTTCTAGTGCAACTCTGCCAGATGTCGCTGTAAGTCGTTACGGAAATATATTTGTTACAAACCTCGCACTGGTAGACTCTCGCTCCACGGTAGCTCTTCATACTTCGTGCCCCACCCACGTACGGCTCCTGATTCAGTGCCCACGAGATCTTGCGTTCATTGGCCTCTAAAAAGAGTTCGGTGGTTGCCAGTTCCTTTCGCTGTAAATTCGCTTGGGCCACTCGGTATGTTCTTGCTGTTTGTTGGACAGGAGTTCCCGGGGCGCCCTTAGCAATATGCTATGCCGGATCGAGCCATTGCTTCCCACCTTCTTCTAAACAAGCACTCCGAGCTGAAAGCGTTATGACCAGTATTGTCATAATTAGCTCGCGTGCAGTTACAACACGAAATAGGCAGGCCTGCGCTCCAGTCCGCGCACTCCGTCCTCATGTGAGGACCGCCACAGTGGCCGCACTTTGGCACAGTATCTGTGCAGAGTCGTCGGCTGTGCCCATAACCGAGGCAGAGCGAGCACTGGCCAAGCGGGGACTGGTCCTCATCCCTGACTCGCTGAAAGTCCACATGCACCGCACCTGCCTCGATCATGCGCCGCCAGACCGCTGTGGCGACCCGCATCACTACATGACCTGTGTGCGGGTTCCTGGTACGCTTACGATACAGGACCTGCATTTTCGCTTGATGGTCTTTAAGACCTTTTTTTGGGGGCCGAGTCACCTACTTCCGTAGGAAAGTACCCCATGCGATACCCTACACGTGGTCCCCGGGTGGTGCCAATCAGGTGACAATAACTGGTGGTAGGCTTCGGCCGAAGGCTTGCGACCACCCACCGGGCAAAGACGAACCGCCAAGCGGCCTAGCCGTGTTGCGGTGCGATGCCCGGTGTAGCCACTTCAGGAGATGGGTCGAGATGGCGGTTCTATTGCAGACAGACCAGCCTGGCACGTGCTGTTATGGGCGTATCGGGTGACTGGGGGCCCAAGTAGTGTGCCAGCCCCACACGAAAGAATGCCCCGCCAACTGACGAAAAATCCCGGAATGCACCATCGTGCTGGTTAGCGACCAGAAGGGAGGGCTCGATGGTCATTCCCGGGGGGGCTCGGGCGTCCCCGCAGTCTCCAGACTAGTCCCCCAATGATGGCGTCCATTCAGTGCGTGTCTGAAGGTGAGCAGCGTGGAGCCACATCTCACTTCCCTCTCCTAACCTTTCTTCACTCACTCGCAAATGATAAAAAAGAGAAAAATGTTCAAAGTTGAACAGCGGCTGCACCCCCTCCCACTCAAAATGCACCTCACTAACATCAGAGGTCTGCACTCAAATCTCATAGCAGTCCATCATCACCTAGAGACTGATAAGCCGGCTCTCTTTTTTCTTTCGGAGACGCAGATCAGATGTCCGTCAGATGTATCGTACCTAACATACCCAGGGTATACCCTGGTGCACAATTTTAAGCAACGCGCGGGTGTGTGCATGTATGCCCGAGACGACATACAGATGTCTGTTATCGGCGTCTCCGAAACCTTGAGGACTCTAGGTTCTCTGTGCTGTGGGCTTTGGTGGACATGGGCCTTGATAAAATTGTTTATGGGCCTTGATAAAATTGTTTACGCCTGTGTCTACCGCTCGCACAGCGGGGATCAGGAGACAACAGGCTCACTGAGTACCTTAGTGAGGCGGCTGATACGGCACAGCAGCGGTGCCCTTCTGCCCAATTGGTGTTACTGGGGGACTTCAATGCCCACCACCAGTAGTGGCTTTTCCCGTACCAGCGCACTGATCATGCTGGGCGGGAGACGAGAAAGCTTGCGCTTGCGTTAAATCTCGCCCAGCTGGTCCAGGGGGCAACGAGGGTGCCGGATGTTGATTCGCACACAGCCAATTGCTTGGACCTTCTGCTGACTACAGATCCAGACCGCTACTCGGTGTCGGTATCTTCACCTTTGGGTAGTACCGACCATTGTCTGGTGAAGTCCGTATCCGTCCACTCTCCACCCGATCCCAGCCCAAGAGGCGCTCGGCGGGTTTGGCGGTACAAGTCAGCAGATTGGGATGGGATGCGTTCTTTTTTCGCATCGTATCCTTGGCAGCCTACTTGCTTCTCTATGGTTGATCCTTCGTAGTGCGCGGACGCCGTGTCGGATGTGTTGCGTCAGGGAATGGAGTACTTCATTCCGTTCTCTGACGTTGCAATGTCTAGCGCTGACCGGCCATGGTTTGGCGCCGAGTGCAAGCGCGCCAACACGCTCAAACATGAGGCGTACCTGGCATGGGTCGACGCTCGGAAGCGCAAAGCAAGCGACGTGGGTCAGCGCAAGAGAGCCTACAATAGGGCTGCCAAGTCCTGCAAGAAGGTAATGCGAAGATCTCGATTTGACCACATAAGCCGTATTGGGACCAAACTTGCTTCCTACCCAGCGGGTAGTAAAGCGTTTTGGTCCCTGGCTAAGTCGGTTGAATCGAACTTCTGCCGTCCCTCATACCACCACTGCTGAAGCCCGACGGGTCACTGGCCCACTCCGCTGAGGAGAAAGCAAACTTGTTTGCCTCTCTTTTTGCGGAATCTTCGCGTCTGGATTCTGGTGACGCGCGGCCCACTCCTTCTCCTGATTTTTGCGAGACGAGTATGTCGGACATTCGCATACATCAAAAGGACGTTCGTAGGGTGCTGCGCAATCTTGACGTTGTAAGGTATCTTTTTCTCCTTACTCACCAGCCAGCTCAGGGGTAGATGTTCAGGATGAGACAACTGCAGGGATAATTTCGCATGAGGGTCGACAGAAGTAAAAGTCTTTTTATTTGGTCAACTAGTTTAATAACACACTGGCATCACTGCAGCATCACAATTTAAAGGTATTACACTTACTTGTGTATGGGATATAAAATACCCTTTAAACTTAGTACCAGATGTATGATATCTCAATCAGCATCGTTCCTCTGTGCAGATGGCATCCAGTATCTCACCGGTCAAAATATCATGGGTATTCGGAGCCTGTTGTTGAATGCTGTGGCTGTTACTCTTTCACGTAGTTGACCATATTTTAATATTTATTATTCAATTATATCTAAATTAATCCTAATGAGCCCTGTTGATGGAAAAGAATGCAAGATGAGCGTCGTACAAGCACATGTCTCACAAATATGAAAATATAGTTTAATTCCACTAATACTCACAGCGCTTGCTGGCACATAATAATTTTGAATTTAGGGCTGTTTCCCTGTCGCCTCCGAGTCATTCAGATTGCTTTATTTTCTTTTCTTAATAGGATTTTATTTCTGGACCTCCTCCGTATCCATTAGCACCCACGTTGGAATTATGTTTACCAGAAATTAATAACCTAGATATGTAGGAAATTGTGTGCTTGTTGAATTATATTAATACACACAATATCTAATAGGTTTTGTAAAGAATTTTAATAATTCCGCACCGACCTCAACGCCATCTAGTGCCAAAGTGCCTCAACCACCTTGTGACACACCCAGATGAAAGAATGCTTGACATCAGATGTCGCTGAAAGTCGTTACGGAAATTTATTTGTTACAGTACATCTTACCCCGGTTAAAAAAAAATATTTACATTTTTTTTTGAATTTACCATATTTCCATGCATATTGTGAATCTATCTTGCTCCCTAACAGAAATTGTAGCAGTCCAAGAAAATCTAATTCATATGAGAACTACCTACATTAAGTTTTATACAAAAACTAATAGTTTTATAAAAATAAAGTTCAAAACTTATTTCTCAAGTTTTTAAGTTTCTAATTATGTACAAAATATTAGAACATTAGTAATAGTCCAATAACTAGCAGATAAAAACTTTGATTGTTCTCATCTAAGACTAATTCGACATACTCAGTGATTGTCCCAAAACAGATAGCAACGAAAAGCATCCATATATTATATCAAAACACAATCGCCAAGTAGTCAGTTTAAATGCTAGTTATGCCATTAACTAAGTTTATTTAAGTTAATGTTTGATTCATCAACCATTTAAGGGGCTGTAGTCGAACAGTTGACAATCGGCATCTAAGGTTCTAAGCCACGCCCACTGTCATCGATAGCTTAGGGGCAAACTTTAAATTGGAGGGAAAATTATTTGAAAATTAAATACACAAGCCGACCACAGAGGCCCACATCATAAACGGACTCTTCCGATGGATTTTACAAAAATATTACCGCGCAAGTTCTTATTTCAAACTGGCGGCTAGCATCTGACATCAGATCGTTCACTGTTATTTTGCCTATGATTGCAACCTTATTGCTACGACAATAAAGATCACTAAAATAGGTAATCTGGCTAGTGTCATACGAGTCTTTGCCGTGCAAATTGAATAAATATTATAATTATGTCTGCTTATATGCGACTGCCAAATATAAGAACACAGTAGGTGACATTTTTTTTATAACGGTTTTATAGCCAGATAATTTTATTTATATTATTTTATGAGTTCTACTTTACTGAAATGGACTTTGTAACGTTAAACTAAAACTTGAAATTTGAATTGAGATTTGGTGCTTTCATTAATCAATTTAATCATTATTTACAATAGGAAAGTCCTATCAAATTATAAAATACCTTAAATTTGCAAATATCCAGAACTTACTAGGTTCGGAATTGTCTTTTTTATGCATATTTAAAATATCCAATAGAATTTAGGACACTATTAATATCATTTGTACAACTCGTAGGTTCGTATTCCTTGTTTAGTATTCTCTTGAAATATTGATATGTCATTTAGTTACTATAAAGATAACTTTCCATAGCCTGTTTCAAATCATAGTATATTTTTGCGCTATCCTGGAATATAATAGTTTAAAGGCACTTACTGGGTTTTGATATACATCAGCCCACTGTGGTGAGGTCACGTGGTGCCGTTTTTTCTGTGTAATAGAGTTTAAAAACAAATAGACAGGGTGCAAATAGCCCTTTGTTCCCATTAGTACCACCGAACTGTACCACCTACATAGTGGTACTAGGGAGACTGTTTGTTCCCAATAGTACCTACTACCTATGCAAAACTTTATGTATCTTTATAAATAAAAATGCTATACGTGATTGTAGGCGTATCACTACAGAACTGCTGAAACGATTTGTTGCTATTGTTTGTTGTATATAGAAAGGAAGAAAAAGGTTTATATGCGCCAGGCACGATGCATACCATAAAAAAACAAAAAAAAACATATTTACAAAATACCGTGTATGCCTCACAACCACGTATATGTGTCGTATATGTTACTGTAAAACCGAAACCTATTATTTACCGACAAAACCTAAGATTTACTAATTCTTACTGGTAAAACTCCGAAATCATCATCATCTTCCTGCCCTTGTCCCATGTTACTTGGGGTCTGCGCAGCACGTTTTCTTCTTCCATATCGTCCTGTCCCCCATCACGCTATAATTGACTCCCTTTTCTTTCATATCACTCCCCACACAGTCCATCAATATTTTCTTTGGCCATCCCCATTTAAATTCATAAGAGTACACCCAAGTCATTCTAGACATTCTTTTCCCGCACCGTCTAGAACCAGCCCTCACGGTACGCGTCCAAATCATCTCGGCACCTATTTCTGGGCCGGCCTCAACGGTGCGTTCCATCTTCAGGATTGTGGAGGCTTGCCCAGCGGTCAATTTGCATGCAACTAACGTGAGCCGTAATGGCGTCGGCCCATTTGAGCCGAGCAGCCTTTTTAACCGTATTCGGTCTGTTCTTTTTACATCCAGAATGCTGCGTAAATCTCTGGCAATCCCCAAGTGTAAGTCTTTGAGTGACCATGTCTGAGAACCGTAGGTTCGGATGAGCAGAATACACATCGGCGGATTTATTGTTAATAAATAAGAATTATCAGTGCCGATTAGGAAAAATTATAAGATCAATTAATAATTAGCTTAACAATATTAATAGATTAACAAACTATTATTGTATCCCGTTATTGCAATTGGGATAGTTAATTGCAAGAAATACAGGACTGAACAATGTGGTGATTCACTACACCATCACCACATTGATCGATAGATGTCCACATGTGGACGTTTTTTGGTTGAAACGATGATGATAACCTATTTCTCACGAATTTGACATTTTTACCCGACTGCCGAAGGAGGGTAATGTGTTAATCAGTCTATGTATGTAAGTATGTTTGTTCCTATGTGGCGTTCTAGAGACAAAACAAAAAATGGCGGATTTTGGGCGCCGTTTTGTGGGGGCGTTTTTTTTTTTGCCAGTCTCATCGTGTGGGGTATCAATAAAGGGTTTTAAGAGGTGATTTCAAAAATATATAACACTTATGTGTTTAAATATACCTAATTAAAAAAAATAACTAAAAAGTTGTAAATAAAAAAAGTTCATTGAAAAATCAAAAAACCCGACTGCTTAAAAAGCGAACTAAAAAGACGTAAACAAGAAGAAAATCATGCTGTGCAGTCAGAGGATACATCTGGTTTTTGTCAGCCAGCTCGCGAATATGTATCCTCCGACTGCACAGCATGATTTTCTTCTTGTTTACGTCTTTTTATTTCGCTTTATAAGCAGTCGGGTTTTTTTTGGTCAGTTCTAGGTGCCGTATGTTAGAAAGAAACAAAGATTGAAACAAATGGATACGGAAAATTTTATTAGTTCTGTCATTTCGAGATACTGCCAGCGCGGTTGTTACGACCATTCCATGGTCTGTGTGTTTTGCTTCTTTTGTTTTCACATGAACGAAGAAGGTTAAAATCGAATTCGACCTCACCTATATTTTAAATATTGTTTAATTCAAATTGAGATAACATTTGTTGTATTTTCAAAGAGGTTCAAATACTTTTTAGCTATGGACTTAGTAAGTAAACTAAACGACGTGAGTCGTTTATAATACAACAAAAATATAGATGCCAGTGACAGCGGTAGTGCCAAAAAATAAAAATAATACAGACTTTGACAATATTACTTGTGATTTTGTTAGTTCCAATTAAAGCCACCAGGCTACATGATCTGGCTGCATTATACCTGATATTTTTTTGACAGATTGAATTGACGAGAAATAAATTGAATATTATTTTTGCTTTTTGCGGAAAAAAGCGACATACGTCCACCTAGCAACGCCGCAAAGCGGTCACTGTCGAATTGCACTGGATGGAAAGAGAAGCACGATTGAATTTGTATAGACTTTTTTACAAAACATAATAATATGAATTACTTAAAAATAATGAATGAAACTTCAATATATAAGACAATGAAGTTTTGCGTCCTGTTATGATACGTTATTGTTGTTAATTGTACAAATGTACGCTGGTCTGTATTACCGGAAAAATCTTTTGAAGATCACGGTAAGAGGTTACTTTGCCATTCAATTGTATCGAGGTTTTTGTGCGTAAACGTGTTTCGGCCACAACAAAGTTTTCGGAAATATGATCAAGATTAACATATCTTTTTTCTGCTGCCACATCTTCAATAGATTTGGCTAAAAAATGTTTAAAAGAAAGCCTATTTTGAGTATTCAGCCCCTTAAGTATGTTAAATGTTTAAGAGTCAGGTTATACTCAAAAGAGATTTAACCTTTTATTATTTTTAAGTTTAGACCAATAACTGTTCAAGTTAAGTTTTGTAAACAACAGAAACACTGCTTTTTTAAATCGGCAAGTGTTATAAGTATCAAGTTGTTCAAATGTATATAAGTAAATGTAGACAAGTACTAAATCAAGCTAAGATTCGCAACAGAAAGTAACATTGCCTTTTAAATCAACAAATGTTACATTAAGTACCCATCCATTGTATAGATATAGGATAATACCTAAATCAAGTTAAGATTCGCAACGAAAAGTAAACCCGCTTTTTTAAATCAGCAAGGGTTACATTGCGCACCTATCCGTTGTATAGATGTAGGTAAATGTCTACTTTAGTTAAGTTTTATAATTCAGAATACTACTAAGTTTTTGCATCATTGTGTTTCCTTTCATCCATCCATATACATACCCAGTTATTAAATGATTGTTAACGCATTAATTTAGAAAAAAAATCCTTATACCCTATCAGCATTCATTCATCCCTTTCTCAATTAAATATTTGCACCTCCATTATTGAATTCCGTGCAAATATTCAATTATAAATATTTACACCTCCATTATTGAATTATGTGTAAATATTATGTCAATTAACACAACAATGATTATAACGAAGTTTTAACGAAGTTTTTTCTTAATAAGTTCTATTAATTAAAGATATAACAATAGCTTAATGGTCACTACCATGCGACAAAGTTGTACATTCCCAGTGAGTTGATGCAGCCAATTCAACCGAACAAAATGTAAGGTCTACACAACTCTTTTGTTGACCGGGAAGGGAACGACGAGTTGGACAGCCATTATTCAGAATGCAGAGGTATAGATCATCCAACAACTCAACCAGAGCTACACCGAAGGCATCGCAGCGTACAGATCCCCATCTATAATGGTGGCAATTAAAGTGGCCCATGACCATCAATGGGCCTTGCACATTGGTTAAAATGTTTCTTAAAACAGCTATGAAATCAGGGTGAGGGTGTGCAATATAGATAGAAAACACTGTGATGCCCTCAACCCTTCCTGCTACAATACTCGAATTGCCCTCAAGTACAGGCAAAGAAAAGGGAGAAAGTGGGACCCGATTATTAACGAAGAGAGCCGACCCTCCGTACCCATCGGATCTATCACACCTAAGGATATTAAAATGTGGCATACGGAAGCTAAGACTTGGGGTGAGCCAAGTCTCAGCTATGGAACAAGCCAAGGGCTTGTATTTATTCAGGAGGAATATGAGGTCGTGCTTTTTATGCCACACGCTCCTCACATTCCACTGGAGAAATATTTGGTGGGACGACATTTTTAAAAGATAATAGGAGAGATATAAGTTGATCGGCAACGTTGGACGGTAATTGAGAGTTACTAGAAGATGAAATAAGTGAAGGTAAAAGTTTAACTAAAAGTTCAATGACTGAAACAGTATTATTGATGGGGACATTATCATTGATAGCACAGCCATTAGACTGTGAAGATTGAGGAATATTTACTATTTGCTGATGAGCAGCTTTATTATAAGATTGGGAAAGTGGGGCATGGGTCCTAGGCTTGAGAGTGACGGTTTTTCTGTATGACTGTGATTTAGTGACATTGGCATAGTTGCGGGAGACTGCTGGAATTGTTTTGCTTGCCTCAACATATTTTTTTTTTCTGGGACAATCCCACCGCACTATTCCCAAACCACTGCAACTCCTGAAAGCCAGAATCAACAGTGGCGACCACCAGAAAAGCGCCGAGGCAATGAAGCTCGACGAAGTTCCGGAGAATGAATTTAACTGTCTTGGATCCCGCAACGAAATTAATCAGAAAAGAAAATGGAGGAGTAAGAAAAATACAAATTTCCACTTCCCTCCATATCAAGCAGGAGACAGAACAAACAAGACCAATAGGCACAAAGGGTCGTTTACAACTGGGATAAGCCCAGTTATAAAAAGCACCACGGATAAAAATTAGCATTAATATTAATGGGTCCTAACATTGTGAGCTGTTATATTTGATTCCAATAATAGGTATGGCAAAAGCGCTTGAACGCACGGAAATTTGTTCTAGTTTCCACAAGGTCCGTATAGTAAACGGCTCCTGATACAGCCTGTACATTATTCAACATAGTATTGCGTTCATTCTGCCAAAGAATACACTCCCATAAGATATGATGTGCAGATTGTACATATTCACAGTCAGACGTAGAACACTGACATAATGGCGAGGCAACAAGCTTGAAGGAAAATAATTTACTTTTAAAGTTACCATGCCCTGTGAGAAATTGGGCAACACAGTGATCCACCTCCAGCCACGTCCTGGCCAGCCGCACGCGAACGGATGGAAAGAATTGGTGGAGGTGTCGGCCCTTGATGGAATTATCCCACCTACATTGCCATTCGGATAAAAGTTCCTCCCAGACGTCAATATGTGGTTTAAATAATCTAGAGATTTTGGCACGGTCACTCCGCGTTAAAAAGTCCGCGTCCATGGTCTCTTTTGCGGAATAGTACATTGCAGCACGTCGCTGCACTTCAAGGTCGACCGGAAGTACGCCAGCATGTACCGGTAAGGCCTCAGTACTAACCGTCCTGTATGCTTTACATAAGAATATCAAAGCCAAACGCTGACTCTGAAGTAATTTACGTCGTACCGCCCCTATTGTGGCCCTATCAGCCCAAACAGGCGCCCCATAGCAGATACAACCCAAGTAAGTAGCCCCATAAATAGACTTTAAAGTCAAAAAAGACAGACCCCATGTAGATTTAGATATTCTCGTTAAGGCATAGAAGTTCTTTTTTGCTTTTTCACCGACGATTTTAATATGATCTATAAATGCAAAATTCCTTTCTAACACAAGACCAAGATAGCACACGGACTGCTTCCTTTTTACCGGAACGTTATTAAATTTAATAGTAGGACACGATTTAAGATTACCTTTCAAAATGAGCTGATAAGTTTTATGCGGAGCAAAGGTCAGGCGGTTACGATCGCCCCACTGAGATATTAATCGTAGGCAAGTGTCAGCCAAGTTCTCGAGTCCAGCTCGAGTACTTGATTGAATGAGCAGAAGACCGTCGTCCGCGTAACCGGTTAATGAACAGCCGCTTGGAAGCGGAATCGCGAGGAAATCATCAAAGCCTAAATTCCATAAAGGTGGACCAATAACCGAACCCTGAGGACATCCCATGGTGAGAGACTTCGACATGGAATGATGGCCGAGTTTGAGTTTCGCGGAACCATTTAAAAAGTAAGAGTAAACTAAATTGTATATATTTCTATAGCAGCCTCGATTTTTCATTTTAAGTAATAGCATTGGCCACCATGCGTTATTAAAAGCCCCAGAAATATCTAGAAAAATCCCAATTACATACTTATGTTCAGATGTATTAACTATTTTCCTAACAGTAAGGGCCGCGTCTACGGTAGATTTTCCAATAGTGAAACCGAATTGATTATTATGAAATTTTGGTCCGTCCGGTAGCAACCGTGGAACGATAAGGCGCTCCAGGAGTTTTCCCAAAGATGGAAGTAATGTTATGGGCCGGTACGACTTCGGGTCGTCCGGGGGTTTGTCGCCACTTTTCGGGATTATTCGTATAAATCCGCGTCGCCAAATACGAGGAAATACGCCCTCCGCAATACAATGGTTGTAAACGGTTAAAATCGCATCACCGGCTGTTTTACACGCTTCTATAATCATCCAATTACATATTTTATCTTCACCTGATGACTTGTTGAGTGGTAACCTCTTGACAACGTTAATAAATTCGTCAGTGGATGGAAGGTCTGACGCTCTGATCTGTTGATGGTATTCGTTGTCATTAGCTAGTACGTCATCAGGAATTCGTATTCAGCAAAACTTCAGTTGTTTCCTCAATACCGGTAGTGTGTTTATTATTTACTTTAATATTCTGAACAAACGCGATGTAGACTGATCGATTGGCTTTAAACTCATGATATAAAGGAGACCACGGACCTTCTTTATCTAATTTTTCTACTACTTTACGCAATAAATTACCCTTTGATTTTTCCACCGATGCTCTGTAGCGGGACCTGGCAACTCTAAACGTATTTAACGCAATGGAAAGAGGGTCACCGGTAACCCTACGTTTTTTAAGCTTGTTAAGATGTTTACGCGCTCGGCGATAATTTTTACGCTGTTCAGTTAGGTAGTCACACCACCAATCACATCTACGTATATTGGTCAAAGATCCACGACCAATGGCAATGTCAGCACAGTAAGTGAAGGTGTCTGACATAATTTCAGCACTTTCTTCAGCTGAAAGCCCATCACGAGTGAAGTCTTTGGCGTGAGACGCAACAAGCGAGCTAAAGAATTCCCAATTCGCACCCTTACATTTATACCCAAAGTTACCAATGACATGTGACGTACCCTGAGTAAAAACTGGAAAAAATTCGTACACGATCAAGCGATGATCACTACAAGACGCGTCCGGTAGGACACGCCACCTATCCAAGCGTACGTCTGCACTAGAAAGTGTGATGTCAATATAAGATTCGCCCATTTGGCTGCAAAAAGTTGGTGGTGCGTCAGGGGTATTATGAATAGTCAGATTCATTTCAGCAATGAAATCTTCAACAGCGCAGCGTCGTTCATAATCCGTAGACCGAACTTTGCCATACCAGAGTGATGATGACGCATTAAAATCAGCGTCAACGATAACTTTGCAGCCCGCGAGCGACTGCAAGACGTGACGGAGGTTACGTATATGAGGAGCAACAGGGTCTGAATATTGAAAGTAGCAACTCACAACGTAAACTTTAAAAGAAGACGATGAGACCTCCGCAACGGCACAATGGGGTGTCATTAGATTATGCAAAGACGTTACTGTGAAGTTAGAAGAATGCGCCACGTAAATTCCAGCTCGTGCTTTGCCATCCAACTGTACTACTTTGTGACGTAAACGCGCGTTTTGATATTGTTCTTGAACAAGCACGATATCTAAGTTATAATCGATAATTAGTTTGTCCAGTTCAGAAGTCGCTACCCTATCGTTGTGGAGATTTAATTGTCCTATGGTTAATCCATCCATTATTTTAGTAGTTGGTGTTGAGGATAAGTTGTTCGAGTTTAAGTTTATAAGTGGCACACCCATCTGATCCACATCGATGGTCAGACGGTTTCTTAGAGCGTTTACACGCCACGCAAGACGGTATATAATTTAAATTGTCTTTATGCGGACAGTCTTTGGTTTCATGTGTCTCAGAGCAATTAGCGCAGGTAGGTGATTTAATCAGGGACCGAAAACCCTTTTAAATTACGGTACCGGTATCGAAGAATTTTGGTAACCTCTACGATTTAGGTAACCGCTATCTGGGTAACCCAAGAAGAAGAAACAGGTTACCGTTTTAATACCGGTTACCTAAAAAGGACCTTGATTAGAAAGAAACAGAATATCGCAATGCCGACAATTTGTTGGCATTAGAAAATACATTACCAGGGAGACCGTCGTGCGTGCTGTATAGTACGTGTGTGTGCGCGTCTGTACGCAAGTCCTGTTTACGCCTTTTTGCGGCGTATTTGAGTTAAAGTAAAAAAGGAAATGGACAGAGGTTAAGATAGTCAGATAATATTACATTGTAAATTGGTAAATGGAGGTTATCTTTTTCTCTCATCATAGAAATCAACTGGGTAGTTTGTTTATTTAACTTGCGGAGAAACGTACACGCCCGTTTTTCTAATAGTGGGCAGCACTTCCTCGTAAACAAAGCGCTTATCTTTTTGTTTGAAATTTGTTTGAGCGCGCTAGCAGAGTACCTACACTTTTTGTATTAAAACATTATCATGAAGTGTTTGAACATTACATGAAATGATTGTATCATGATGTGGTCAGCATAGGCACCCTAATTGCGTAATACACGATCAATCATAATCTGTTTCATTTAGACAGTTCAAAAACTTTCATTTATCGTAAAATAAAATACATAGTTAGATTACCCGCCAGTAGAGGAGTTGATGTCGCTTTGTTTTTGTTGTACATCATGGCGGCGGTATGAACCAAATCAAACAAAGTAGGGAGACCACGCAAAAAAGTCGATGGACTTTTATTGGATTTCCAAATATGATAATTGTTATGGAAAGCGACCAATTTGGAAGTAACACTCGCTCGGCGCACCCGCGGGTGGTTACACTTCTTACCTAACCCATTTGGTCGGGGTGCCACAGGCGACGTGATTTAATTTTAATCATATTTTATAGTGCTTACACACGTTCGGATTTGGTCCGGCCGGACCACGGATTTGTGGGCGGAGTTAGTCCGGCCGGACCATATCCGAGCGTGTGTAGAGTGGTCCTCCGTACATTATTAATATTAATTGAGTCCGTCTCGGTCCGCTTGTTTTCCCGTCGGATATGGTCTGCTCCGGACCAAATCCGGAGGTGTGTAGGGTTGCCGGCTTGTTTGGCCGTACCAACTACGACTAGTCGTCAGTGTTGCCGATGTTCGTGGTCTGGCTTTCCCAAAATCCTGAATGAAAAGATTAAAAAATTAGTATCTCGTTTTACTAGGGTAAATAAAATATACTCGTAACTTATTTACTTTAATTACTTTTTATTAGAACTTTAAATATTTATATAGTTATTAAATCGTTTAAGTTCCGACTTGGCATTTCGTTAGTTTTCGGAATTCTTGAGGTCATACATGTTTACAATAAACAACTTTCTGAAATGGGGTAAATGTTCAAATGGTCCATTATCTCGTTTTAGAATGAATCGTGTCTTCAAAAACGGCAAAATTTGCAGCATTACAAGGGACAATCGGTTTCGTTAGGAATGCATGAAATATTATTTATGTCCCTAAAAACCCAACATGGAAATTTTTACCCTAAGTTTGAACGCAATATCCCTAAGTTGGCAACCCTGTGCCGTCCGGTCGGTCCGCCGAGCCAGGTTCGAGCGTGTGTAAGCGAGGACGGATTTATGGGCGGAGTCAGTCCGGCCGGACCAAATCCGGACGTGTGTTAGCTCTATTAAGTGTTATGTTGCATTTCACGGAGCACATGGCACCCCAACCAAATGAGTTAGGTTACGGTTTTTTGTGAATACATACAGTGCGTCCATTATCACTTGTCCCGTGAAGCGATTGGTATCACTGTTAATATTAATATAAATAGTTTAAATATTGAAACTAAGGCGTCAAACTGACGAGCGAACTTCAACTGTCGACAGAGGCAACCGCAGCTGTTGACAGAAGCAACTGCTACTGTCGACATAAGCACCTGCTATAATCTGTCTAAGCTTGGCAAGCCATGGTGCCAACGTGAAGGCAAGGTAAAAGTTATAGTGAACAGTCTGAACTATGAGGATAGTATGGCCAAAAAACGCCAACAAAAAAAAAGTGTGACTCCGGTAATACGAAAACTGATGTTATTTTGTTATACATTCTGCTGATGAATTAAAGAATATGGAAAATTCAAATAAACCTGTGATGCAGATATCTACTACGTTGGATCCAGATGCATCTACTCCAATTAAATTCAAATGCCTCTGCCCCAGATTTATCTTCTGATAATTCATCAAAACAAATGAAAGATAACGGAAACGTGCCAAACTCAGTACAAAGTATGGAAGATGACAAGATGGCGAAACCTTTGTGCAAATTAGTCATAATATGTTTATTATTACAGGACTTCTGGCCAAATATTCAAACGCCACTTGATGTCGAGATGCCGCTGAAGCCCTATTTTTACGAAGTTTATTGCTACAGGCAATAAACTTGCATCTTAAGTCATCATTCTTGCGGCTTAAGTCTCGTGGTGATACAGTCACTTTGACTTAGAGTGATAGAGACAGCAAGAGACCTAACTTAAAATTGTGTAGCGTTTTAATATTTGGGCATTAGGTGCCAAGGCTTGACAAAACTAAATAAAAAAGTATTATATGATTTCTGATCTTCTTCATCATGTCAACCAGGAAGCAAATGTTCAATAATGTCAGATACAAGATCAATTCGGTGAAAACCGGTCGCGATCACCGCATGGTAAGAGGCACATTGAACATTAATATCAAGCTTGAAAGATCTCGACTGATGAAGTCTACGCTCTGTCCAGCACAGATCCAGATCCAAAACTCCGACACCTTTCAGCTCGAACACCAGAATTGTTTCAAGTGCCTATGGAGCTCCGTGGACGAATACAGCGATAGGTTTGTGGAAGCTGTCCATGCGGTCGGGTCTAAGTTTTCTAGGCCCGCCGTACAGATAGGAACAAAATGCTCTCTGATACTACTCTTAAGCTCATGAAAGAGAGGCGTGAGATGATCTTGCAGTCTTCAGACGATGCGTTGAAATACCGGCAGCTAAATAGACGGATCTCATTGTCCTTGAAAAACGACCTCCACCGCTTTCATGCCGAAAGTATTAAAGACGCGATTGAGCGGCATAAGGGCTCCAAGGTCTATGCAAGAGATCTGTCTACTGGGCAATAGGGCAGCGCCAGCTTATGAAACTGAAGACCGATGATTGCAGTATCGTATCCGCCAAACCGGAGCTTCTGAGGAAGATCGAGAGATTCTATGGGCAGTTGTACACGTCAACCAGTAAACCCGTCGCGAATCTAGCAAATGACCCTAGAGCTAGATTGACCCGATACTTTCCGAAGACCTTACGGACGTCAGCCTATATGAGATAAGGATGGCTCTGAAACAGCTTAAGAACAACAAGGCACCGGGTGATGACGGAATTACGGCCGAACTCCTGAAGGCGAGTGGAGAACTAGTAGTAGGCCCTTCAGAAGCTGTTTGATTCCTTCATACTTGGGGGAAAAACGCCACAGGTATGGTGCTGGGGTGTGATGGTACTCTTCTTCAAGAAGGACGACAATGCCCTACTGAAAAACTATAGGCACATCTCACTTCTTAGTCATGTCTACAAGCTGTTTTCAAGAGCCATCACGAATCGTCTCAAGCGCAAGTTTGACGATTTCCAGCCTCCCGAACCAGCCGGATGCCGTAAAGGCTTCAGCACCGTAGACCACATACATACGCTGCGGCAGGTAATACTTAAGGCCGAAGAGTACAACCTGCCTCTTTGTTTAGCGTTTGTGGACTACGAGAAAGTCTACGAAACGATCGAGACTTGGACTGTATTTCAGTCTCTCCAACGGTGCCAAATTGACTACCGGTACATCGAAGTGTTTGTACAAAAACGATTTTAAGTTTTTTTATTGTTTCATCGCAATCGGTTCAGTCCATCAAAAGTTATATGAATTTAATGTATTCAAGAAATAAAATATCACAACACGCGCAATTCAGACACTCGGATAGGTGAATTCCATATTCGAGAGCTGGCTTTGTGCATTTTGTGAATGGCGGTGTTAAGATACTCCGCGGAAGAATGACCCTAGAAATCTTGATTACCTGTCTGTCTCACTGTTAGGTGACGCTATCACTTCTTAATGGGTCGACCATCTCCTAGCGTAGGATATAGGATTTCTGTTACTCAGGATACGTTTGACGCGACGATTTTACCGATTCCGATGAAACCCGTCCTTCTGCAGCGAGGTGTTAGACAGGGAGATGTCATATCTCCGAAAATATTCACCGCTGCACTAGAGGATGTCCTCAAGGTTCTGGACTTGAGAGGGCTAAGCATCAACGTCAATGGTGAGTACATCACACACCTTCGGTTTGCCGACGATTTAGTGGTTATGGCTGAGACCATGGAGGACCTCAGTACAATGCTCGATGACCTCAGTAGAGCTTCCAAAATAGTGGGTCTTAGGATGAACATGGACAAAACCAAGGTGATGTTGAAGGCCCATAATACACCCACTCCTATCAAGACCGGAAAATTAATTAAGATCACAAATATTTAGCCAAATCATGAAGTAGTCGCGCGTCTAACCACATCATGAGCGTTCGATGTTTTATTTCATGAAATGGCCGAACATCTTCATAAAATGATCAATTCTAAGATCTGGCCACGCTCTGTGTTCTGTTTGACTACCTTCATTTGCCCGAAAGCATAAATTAAAACAATTTAATTAAATTTAATTAAATGTTAGCCACAGCCACAGACAAAATAAAAAAAAACAAGACACAGCGCTGCGAACGATACAGTGAAGAATGCCAAATCTACGCGCGCGATTCGTTCAACTAAACTCAGTTTATGCAAATACAGCGTTCAGATTGGTAGTTTCTCAGCGGTACCAACCAATCAGAACGCTAAACGCGAAATTTGTATTTATTTATTTTTGTAGGTAAAACTAACAGTAGTATACTAAAAATATACAAAGTGTCTTAAACATATGAATTAACAAATATACTACCCACTACATTTTCCACAGATTACTATTTACACAAGTAAAACAATAGTATATTATGCAACTAGTGAATAAAAGACGGATTTAATGCGAGGGCCGTAGATGAATCACAAGTAAGTGAAGGATTCTAACGACTTAATCACGACCGTAGGGAGTGATTCGTGATGATTGAATCACGAGCATAGCGAGTGATTCAAGTGTTAGAATCATGAGCGACGCGAGTTATTCATGGCCCTCGATATAAATCCGAATCATTTATTAAAAAGTAAATATGTTCACAAAAATGTACATTAGGTGCAGTAGTATTATTTCTAAAACAATGTTATAAATAGTGCTTATAAATGAAAATTATAACAACAATATTTTATTACATCTGCAAGATTATATACAAGAATTTCTATTTTTGGTAGGGACCTGCCTGATATAGGTTCTTTCAAACCTGTGTTTCAGGCCATCACTTAACATAAAGCAATAATTGGGTCAATAAAATTAGCCTATTAACAAACACAAAAATACATAAATTGGTACAAAACACAAAAAAGAAACAAAAAATTAAATAAAAAATAAATAATTTAAGTATGTACAAGTTGATATGAGGGTATATCATAATTACGTTGTAGCCTAAATATTCTATTTTCGTTTTCCCTAAATCGCATTTTGCTAAATTGATTGTTATTCCGTATTGCTGAATCTACCGAATATTAATTTAAGGTGTTTTTTGAAAAGCTGTTCAGTGGTGCTGGCTATTACAAGGTCATCGATATAACAAAATAAATACGAGTTTTCTTGGCCTTCTTTTATATATTCTATATTTTTCAACACTGTATTATTCATAAATCTTTGGAACGTTTGTGCTGCGTTTCGTAAGCCAAACGACATCCGCGGAAACTCGAAAAGCCCGAAAGGAGTAATGATCGCCGTTTTTTCGATATCCTGTGGTGCTACACAAATGTTATGATAGGCCCGATTGATGTCTATTTTTCCAAAAATTGTCTTACCTGCTAGCCCATAAGTAAAATCCTGCAGTCTTGGTATCGGGTACCTGTCTGGCTTCGTGATCGCGTTGAGTGCACGATAGTCACCACAGGGCCTGATCTGTCCGTCCTTCTTCGGCACGACGTGTAACGCGCTCGCCCAAGGACTGCTGGATGGCCTGCAAATTCCTAACTCCTGCATTACTTTAAACTCCTCCTGTACCAATTTATACCTATGCGGTGGTAATGGCCTAGCACGCGTGAAAACTGGAGGGCCTGTAGTTTCTATGTGGTGGTATACATTGTGACTAGATGGTTCTTTGTACGATACAGGCTTGGTAATGCTGGAAAATTCCTTTAGTAATTCTCTATATGGGTTATCCAGCTGTATGCTCGAAACCGATGGTTCCGTACACTTTACGACGGATGCTTCCCTACTAAACTTAGTACGCCCGTCAATCAAACGTTTTTTATACAAATCTACTATCAGCTGGTGTGCCTCTAAGAAATCTGCTCCTAAAATGGGCTGTTTTACGTCACGTATAATAAATTGCCATTTAAAATTCCTTTTTAAACCTATATTAAGCTCTATGTTAGTTACACCATAAGTTTTTATCTCAGTGTTATTCGCTGCGAACAGCTTATACGAACACTCACGTTTAACTTTGTTGCCTCTCACTTTACCCACTGGTATCACTGATACGTTAGCACCTGTGTCCACTAGATACATAATACCACTTCTTAAATCTCGCACGCAGAGTCGGTGATTGCCCGCGGTACAATCTCCCACCGATGATGACTGCACCGCCTCTAGTTTTCCGCACCCTGCTGCTTCTTGGACCAATTGCACGGCGACTCGCACGCCCGCGCATTTTCCCGGTAACGAAAGTGGTGTCTGCATAGCCAATTCGGAGAACTCGGTGTGCGATACGACCTTGACTGGCCCCTGGGCCTGTAGCGCCCCTGCTGCCATTGCTGCCCTCTCCGGTCTTGTCCCGGGTTCCCGTTTCGCTTCCTGATATCATTAATTTCCCCACGCATCTCTTTCATTTCCACAGTTAATGCGCTGAGATGCTTGGCCAAATCCGTCTTTGAGTCGCAAGTCAAATCCGATGTGCTCGGTGCTATTGACGCGATCTCACCGGTCCCTATGTTTTCCATCACTCTGTCTGCCGTTGCAGCGAGATTTTCTAGTTTCGTGTCTCCGGTCACTGCCAGGACCGCCCGCACGCCCGGGGGTAAACGATTCAGCCACAACCTTTTTAGTGGCTCGTCTGTCACGTTGCAATTCTTGGCTAAAGCCGCCATCGCCCTATATAGCTGTGATGGTTTCTGTGTTCCCAGGTCCATTTCCGCTATCAGCCTCTGGAATTGCTTCTCCGTGCTTTCCTCATAAATTACTAATAAACGCTTCTTTAATGCTGCGTACTTGCCTGACTCTGGCGGGGCTTCGATTATATCGGTAACTTGCCGCACTGTGTCCTGGGGCAACCTGGCGATTGCTATGTCGAACAGCTGCGCATCACCCTGCTTCTGCGGTGCCATAATAGCCTCGAACTGGCAGAACCATGATTTGGGCAAATCCGTCCAAAAATCTGGTATCCTTGACTGCACCGATACCGCTGCTACTCCGGTTGTTGTTGGGATAGTCATTGTAGTGGAGTTTCCTGGTTTCGAGACTATTCACTGTTACTTGCGCCCACGCGGTTTCTAACGCGCACTTGCCACGTCGCCACTGAATCGCTTACGGCGCAAAAATAATAAAACACAAAAAACTAATTTTTGTAAACGTTCGGGGTCACCAATTGTTGTGCGTGTTATGTTTAGGGTCCAGATAAATTATACGCAACTTGGTTTATACTGAATATGAAAACTGTTTAATTTGGTTCACAATACTTAGTTACAATTCGTACCGTAAAATATGACGTGGCAAGGTGAAGGTATGTAAGCGACTGGCGAGCCCGGCGCTGGCGTTCCTTCAAATAACGAAATATGCAATTCAGCAAATCGCATCGCTGGGGTCGCTACAAATTCTTAAGAAGATTTTAATTATTGTGCCTATTAATTATTGTTTTTTTTTAGTTTACTTTCAGATATTTTTACCACGCATTACCTGCTTCACTATGTATCGATAAAGCCTCTTTTCATCATCATGATTTCAGCCGAAAGACGTCCACTGCCGGACATAGGCGGGAGGCCTATGTCCGGCAGTGGACGTCCAGGCGTCGCCACATTGACCCATACCGTGCGTTTCGTATCCAGCGCCTTCCAGCAACCTTAACCAGGTCATCGGTCCACCTAGTGAGAGACCTTCCAACGTATCGTCTTCCGGTTCGCGTTCGCCATTCCAGAACATTTCGGCCCCATCGGCCATCTGTTCTATGAGTAATGTGCCCTGCTCACTGCCACTTAAGTTTGGCAATTCTTCGGGCTATGTCGGTAATTTTGGTTCTGAAATCATTCACATCACATCCTCATTTTTGAAGTGATCACGCAAGGAAACTCCGAGCATACCCCTTTCCAATGCCCTTTGGGTGACTTTAAGCTTTCTGATAAGGCCCATTTGTAACACTTTTTTGGTAGGATGAATTCTTGTTAAAGGAAAATTTGTTACCTCGTTCATCGCTCGGTTTCACTTTATTTTAGTCAATTTGCGACGCTTCCTTGTTCTCAGCGCCTCGCTGGACTGTAGAACTACACTTTGGGCTAGTAATTTCACTCTGAACACATTCATTTCACTGAAATTACTTTGAAAACATTTAACCTCTAATGTTTTGTTTACTTTGATTTGTTTTGACAGACTGACGCCTGGACATTTGGTTGTGCAGCGTTTGGAAACACATTAATAGTGTTTTTTATTAAATTAAATTAAATTTATTTATTTATCGAACAACGTGATTCATTATCTGTTAGTAGAAACAACTTAGAACTATTGTTAGTAACTACACACATAAACGAACAACTAAAAATAATAATTTAATTATAATAATAATAATTATATAATTTAATTTAAATTGTACTTGAATGATTTTTTGGATGTGAATTGGACCTGGAATGGTGTATTTTGCGAAAGGGTAATGGTTTCGTGTGATTTCTTAAAGAATTAAAATTCTTGAAATGTTTAGTTGAAATTATATAGTTTAGATTTTTGTGCAATGTGTTTCCGAAAGGACTGACGTTTGGATTGCGACTGACGTGTAGAGGCTCGCTGTCTTTTTTCTTTTTCTGCCGGGCAGCGCGGCGACCAGATCACCAGAGGTAAGGTCGTCCGCTTGCCAACGTGCTGTTTGGGCCGAAGCCCTGATCATGTCCTGTTGATTGTTGCTGATGAGAGTTTTGCTGAGAGACGCGTATAGTGCGTCCCGGCAAACAATAAGACTGCTCGCGTGTTGTGGACGGTGTCGCCGGCCACGTGTGCCGAACGGTCCGTGCCGGCGACCCATGTGCTGTTGGTGTGTTGCTGTGTAAACAGTGAGCTCATTATCCCTCACGGTACACTATGGAAAATATAGGTCGGTATCGGATCAAAAATCTGTAACTTCATGAATTTTTGTCGTATTGTGATGAAATTTGGCACATATATGCAGTAAGGTTTGGAGATTCGAATGATGTGTAGTTTATAGTGTTTTCTTCTATATCGATGTATGTTTTTTTGCATAGAATGAAAGAAATGGGAAAATATCACGAAAAAAAATATTAAAAATTTATTTAAAGTAGAATACAAGTTTATAATGACTAAAAAGATTAAACCATGGTTAATTACAACAAGCAAAGTAAAATATATATATATATATATATATATATATGAAAACAATTTACTAAATTAAAATCATATTACTTTTACACTCACGTATTTTCACACCCACAAACTCACCACATTATTACACTCACACCCGCTCACACCTACATTTACTCTTATACAAACGCTATTCACACTCCTACACATTCTCAGAAATATACACCATACACACGAACACAAACAGTCACACCCACACACTAAATCCATTCAATAATAAATTGAAATTATGTACTTATAAATTCCACACCCAAAGTCTCACGGTGTGTTTGTGTATCACACTTATATTTTCTGTAGTATTCACTGAATGTATTATGCTACCATTGCTTGGCACTTATTCTTGTATTGTAAAAACTCGAGGGGAATGGTGCTGATAGCCGAAATACAGGCTATGCCTAGTTCGGCTACAGATGCTAATCTCTTTGCCCAAATTTAAATTGCTGCCACATTGCCTTTGTAAAGTAGTTTTAAGTTTTTGGAAATAAATAAATTATTATTATTATTATTACTAATAGGTACATCCTATACTCTGGCTTCAGGAAATGATGTAGCTAGGTACAAATATAAGTAATAACTAAATATAAATATTATTTTTAACTTATACCACTTCAGGATCAGTGTCAGTAAATGTGGGTTCACTTCCAGGTGCCACGTTTAAAAGACTTAGTGCCTCTTCTTCAAGTTCTTTCACATTTCTTACGTACGGTTTTCTCAAACTTGTTACGAGTATATATGGATCTGACATGTATAAAAGCGTCTTAAAGACATCTTCATTTGTAGCAGATCGGGAACATTTTCTGGCATGATGAAGTCGTATGTTTCTGTAGTCTTTGTTGCGAGACTCTTGTGCGTCTTCCGATAGCTGTCCTATACGAAGCAGTGTTTGATAACGTTTTCTCCGTGTATGAGTATTTTATGAACGGATGATGGCATATAATACCAATCGTAACTACTTACATAGATTCTTGCAGTTTCTATTGCAAATTCCCCAAATTTTTCAGGGTCGATCATCATTCCAGAAGAAAAAACTTGCAAGATAATGTATAGGCGTTTAATCAATGCCTCATCTACACCTGTTATTTCCGATGAGCAAGTGCTATTATAGAAGAATCTTCGTGCGGTATTGCCATCGTTCGTATTCCCGCTAACTTGCCGAGGTTTGTCGACTATTAATCCCAACTCCTCCCTGAAACGTTTTTGAACAAGTTCTTTCTTTTCTTTTTTTAATCTCTTATTTTCCTCAGTTGAAGCAGCCCAAGTCTTAAACGAAAGATTATAGGAAATATGCAAAATCATTTCCATGCAGCGAATCCAGGCGTGTAAGGTGAACAATCCGTATTGGTAGGCGTTTTCGTTTTCAGGTCTGGCAGTTACTTTCGATAGGTCATTCATTAGCCGTGGAGTAGCCCCACATATCGTGCATGTGGAACCAGATGGAGTATCTGTAAGGACCTGAGCCACCTTTCCATCGATCATCGTTAGAAATAGTTCATGCTTCACATTTACTGCAATACCATCTTTGTTTTTAAGTGATGCTTGTGCAGCCCTAATTTGATTTTTAATATCATCGACAACTGCCTTGGTTTTTTCTGGAGTTTCCTTACAAAACTCAATAGAAATGGGTCTGCAAAAACGGACAGATGAGGTACCGGATTTTGCCAAACAATGGATCCCGATTGCACATCAACTAATCTGATGGGGACTAATAAAGTGATGAACAAATTGGCATCTGAAATTGTTTCCGACTCTTCTGCAAGTATTTGTTTGTATTGGCTTTGACCAGATGAACCATCACATCCCCATTTACAATAAAGGATCAATGTTCTATATTGTTCTTGGAAAACAGAATCGATTTTTAAAATTCTAGCAGCAGTATGATCCAATAAATCTTGGATATTAATCACTTTAGCATAAGTATTCGTGATTTCGATTGTAGAAGATGGTGGATAACAGGATCTTTTTATTTCTTGTATTTTGTAGTAAGGCGGGAATATACAACACTTTCGTTCGTTGGTTAAGTTTTTCAGGTACTATGGGCCAAAGCTACATCTGATCACTTTGAAAACAAAATCCCGTGCACAAGATGACCATAGCTGCGTCCGCCCTTTTTCGATTCGATTTTTTTGCCGTTTTTTTTAAATTACAAAAGCAAGCAGCTGACAGTTACTAGAGAAACAGTCACCCGATGCTGCGATACTATTGGTTGATGAGTATGTCGGCATTAATTTAGTGGGCGAGCCCTACAAGCTAAAATAGTCCTTACGGTGATCAGATATAGCTTTGGCCGATTGTACATATATTGTGCTTTTGTGAGATCCAAATCTATAAAAGCACTCAATGCTTCCGTATCGGAAAGAATCTTCATCTGCTCTAAGTCGTTCCACTTACTTGAGATATCTAATTTCTTTGGAGTGTCAGCGGTTCTTAATTCTTCGACAAGATGAGCTTCTGTGTACTCACGTAAAGCCCGTAGTCCCTGCACATAGGCGTTTTTTATATGCTCGAAGCCATATTCTTGGAGTAGAAGAGTGTTTTTCCTCTTCTTGGTAGATTCTGAGGAGTCTCCAAAAGCCAAGCATGCTCTTCCTCGTTGGCCAGATGTTGATGGCGTAGAATATTGTTCAGAATCCGGTAAATTTAACGAATACGTTGAGTCCAACCAAGTACCATTCTTCTGTAAAAATGTTTCTTTTTTTCCGAGATGCCAGGGCCCAGCGCTTGTTGAAAATAGGAAGAATGTGCCTTTGTATGTCACTAATTATAAAACACAAGTTGTTTTCAGAAACACTGAGCTTTTCCACTAAAACTTTGGATAATGATTCCATGGTCTTGCCACCCTCGATATAGGGGATTATGAAGTCTCGTTTGATACAGCTGAAGGAAGACATTTTAACACTTCACAATCTGCAGAAATAATAGGCGTAGATGAGATTTGCTTCACTTGAAGTTACACCGATGTAGATGGTTCGAATAGTTTTTGCTTCCCTTTATATACTCATTTTACAATATCGAATTGGTACCTACATTATCATTATCTTGTAATTTCCCACGCAAACCGAGTGCAAATTTATAAGGTCCCTTTGTTATCACGAAATAATGAAGAAAATATCCAAAAAGTTCCATATTGTTCATGTGAATGGTGTCAGTGGTAAACCGCAAAAGATACCAATTTTCGGGTACTGGCTTTTATCAGTTTTTTTCTCATATCTTCTAAAACCGCAAATATCCGCAGCTAATTTTATCTGCATTCTATTTATGAATAGTTAGACTACTAGTCAACACAAAAAGTAGCGGTTGGGCAAACGTGGGTAACATTGAAAACCTTCGACGAAAAAAAATATAAGTGAAAAATAAGGTATGTCACTTTTTAAGTAATTACTGAAATATTTTTCTTTACTTTTAAAATCATTAAGCTGTATCGCAAAAAGCTTAAAATAACCTTTCTAAAAATGTAAAATACTGCATATCTGTACCAAGAATTTTTTCACAATATGGTATTGAAACATGTATACGCAAAGACTTGAGTTTGGCACTTCTGTCTTCTATGTATTTCTATCTATGAAAAACATAATAATTTCGCGTATTAAGTGAAAAAATCCTAATGCATATTATAATTTAACTATAAGAGAACCTAATAAAATAGCCATATTATCCAAATTATGATATTCGTAAAAAGCATTTTTGATATGCGCTTGTTCTACCATTTTCCATAGTGCTTTCATAACTTCTAGTTGTGAATTCTGTGCGCTGACTTGTCGGTTTCTTTCAGAACAGCGTGGCGTGGGGTTGACATTGTGCCAACCCATCTTCCCGACGGGTTTCTCTTCCTCTGACAGGTACGTGTCCGACTTTCTAAAAGTTCTTTTAGGTGGTATTTTGTTTTTTTAGGCAGAGCCTATATATATATATTATTTTAGCCTCGCCTTTGTGGTTGTCTGTGGACAGGCGCTGCCTTAGTCACAGTCCATATACTGGGAAGGGTCCGGGCCGTGTTGCATCAGGCCGTAGTACATGAACGGTGTAGACGTGCTGTATCCCGGATTATAATATTCTTAGGTCGTGCCAATCTCTATGAAGGGTGGCAGACGGCCCTTTAATTATGTTTAGCTATGTAAAACCCGGTGTATAAGATATTATTTACCCTAGTTTTAACGATTTGTATATTCTGTTTAACCGTAAAACATGTGTTTGGTTTAAGTTTATTTTCTAAGATGTCTTTGTTCTGTGACTACAGTAGGTGTCAGGCGGGGACCAGAGATTATCTGGCTGCCTGTTGTTTGCCTGGCTGGGGCTGAATGCCCAGTTAAACCGACTGTTCGGTAAAGGCTGCGGCGGTCCGTTCTAGGCAGGGCGTCGCAGAGTGGAGTTGGCTGGCTACGCTGTGGCGTGCAGAGGAACAGGCCTACTGTTTTTGATTTTTATTAATCCACCCTCAACCTTTAAATTAATATAATGATAGTATAAGAAAGTTTGACCAGCCAACTGCAACCAGCGACCCTACAATTGTCTTACATTTTTATTGTAACGTGTTTCGGGGGTACCGCGAAATAAACTGTTATTCCAGTATTTGGCATATTATTGATCCCGAACCGATCCTACATTACACATTGTGAGCGACAGCGTCTTGGTCCCATAGGTGATCACTGGCAATACACACAAGAATTTTGTCTTGAGACACTGCGGTAAATTGGACGAGAAGATACCACGCAACTTCCCGATCACCGCCCAGCCGAGTCGGATTCGACGGTTGACCTCTTTCTCGAAATTAGACCTACCCAACAGGAACGTTTGTCCCAGGTAGACATATTCGTCTACAACTTCGAGTGTAGAGTCTCCAAACTTGATAGGAGTAAGTGTTACATGGGCATTCACCTTGACCTTGGTTTTGTTCATGTTCATTTTAAGACCCACTCTTTCGGAAGCTCTACTGAGGTCAGCGAGCATTGTACTGAGGCTCCACATGGTCTCAGCCATAACCACTATGTCGTCGGCAAAGCGAAGGTGAGTGATGAACTCGCCATTAACGTTTATGCCGTGCCCCCTCCAGTCCATAACCTTGAAGACATCCTCCAGCGCAGCAGTGAACAGTTTCTGAGAAATGATGTCTCCCTTCCTCACGCCGCGCTGGAGAAGGATTGGTTTCGAGGTCTGATCCTGAAGATGGACTGAAATGGTGGCGTTTTTGTAGAAACACTTCAATACCTCAATGTACCGGTAGTCGATCTGGCACCGTTGGAGAGACTGCAGTACAGCTCAAGTCTCGATCGAATCGAAGGCGTTCTAGTATCGGAAATCATCAAACCCGCGCGCTAGACGATTCGTGATGACTCTTGAAAACAACTTGTAGACATGGCTAAGAAGTGAGATGGGCCTATAGTTCTACAGCCGGACACTGTCGCCCTTCTTGAAGAAGAGTACCACCACACCCCTGCACCATGCTTGTGGTTTTTGCCCTCGAGTATGACGGAATCAACTTCTGAAGGGCCTTAAGGACCGGTTTCCCTCCCGACTTCAGGAGTTCTGCTATTCATGGGGGGGTTTTGCCATAGTACCCACGCTTGGCAGGCGGGTTGGCGATCATAGTATGGTAGTTATAGATGCACAGAGAACGCTACTGCCCATTCTCTGGTTTGTCCTTTAGTCGCCTCTTAATAATAACGGATACGATACGCGATCGCGCCATGTGTTCCTTCTGGCGCGATATCTGGTCGGTGCCTGTCAGTCACACCGAGGGTGACTGGACTCGGGAGGTCGAACGAGCGTGCGATCCGATACCACAAATGGAGGCAATTACCATCAGCCCCCAAGATGTGGCTCGTGCAGTCCGTCCGTTGCCTAACTGGAAATCTTCAGAGCCGGACGGACTGACAACTTTTGGATTAAATGGTTCCAAAGGTCGCACGCTCGTTTGGCAACTCAGTTCCAGTCTGCCTTAGAGTCAGGATCGCTGCCCCAGTTCCTAACGACAGGAATAACCCACCTGCTCCACAAATCTGGTAGTACTGCTGATCCTAAAAATTATAGACCGATAACGTGCTTACCGATGGTCTATAAAGTTTAAGAACTTTATAGACATCCATTCTGAGAGCGAAAATTAATCAACATATTGACAATAACGCCATCATGTCTGCTTCTCAGAATGGATGTAGGAACGGGTCCGGCGGTACTAAGGAGCTGCTCCTCATAGAGATTGCCATTAGCCAACAGGTTCGCCGTTCCCGCAAGGATCTGGCGACATGTTGGATAGATTACAAGAAGGCCTATGACTCAGTGCCACATACATGGCTCATGAGGGTGCTGGAGTTGTATAAAATTGATGCAACTCTGCGCGCCTTCCTGATGTCATGTATGGAGCAGTGGAGGACGGTCCTGCACTATCCAGGATGTCGACAGATTCAGGAAAACAGCGAACCTATAAGGATCGAGCGCGGAATATTTCAGGGCGACAGTCTGAGTTCTCTGTGGTTTTGTTTAGCCCTGAACCCTCTCAGTACACTGCTGGAGGGTTCAGGTCTGGGCTATCGGTTAAGGAGAGGTGGTCAGGTCATATCACACCTCCTTTACATGGATGATCTGAAGCTCTTTGCCCCCAACAACTTGCAACTGATGAAGCTACTGAAGGTAACAGAAACCTTCAGTGACGCCATCCGTATGGAATTTGGTGTGGACAAATGTGCAGTGATGCATGTAAAGCGAGGGGAGATAATGGAATCCGTGGGAATACAACTCTCGGATTCCATACACCTTCGATCCCTTTCCTCAACCGAAACTTACAAGTATTTGGGTATGTCGGAAGCACTAGGCATCAATGCTACTGACGTGAAACAGTCGTTGAAGGAGCGCTTCTTTGGCCGCCTGAAAAGAGTACTAAATAGTCTTTTATCGGGCGGTAACAAGGTGCGCGCCTTCAACGGCTGGGTCATGCCTGTATTGATGTATTCTTTCGACTCAGGCTGAACTTGACGCCCTGGATAGGAGGGTCCGCACGCTGCTTACCGCAAATCGTATGCATCACCCACGTTCATCGGTTATGAGACTGTATATCCTTCGGAAGTGCGGGGGTCGTGGCTTTTTAAATGCTAAGACCCTACACAACCGCGAGGTATGCAGTCTTAGGGAATACTTCCAGGCCGCTGACGTGGGTATGCATCGAGATGTGGTAGCGGTGGACAAGGGCCTTACCCCGCTATCCTTGGCTAACGAGAACTGACGCAAACCTATAGTATTAGATACTAATGACCGCAGGGAGGTATGGCAGAGCAAGGAGCTTCATGGACGCTTCTACCGGGTCCTACATGGGCCCGATGTAGATCTTTTGGCGTCCGTGGCCTGGCTGCGATTTGGTGACCTTTTCGGGGAGCCCGAAGGTTTTGTCTTTGCGATTATGGACGAAGTTATGATGACGAACAATTACCGGAAATACATTGTGAAGGACGGCACGGTTGACATCTGTCGGGCATGTCACCGGCCGGGTGAATCAATCCGTCACATTATCTCCGGTTGTTCTAGTCTGGCTAACGGAGACTATTTGCATAGACACAACCTTGCTCTTAAATACAATCTTGTGGAGTCGGAAGTGCCTTACTACAAGTATGTGCCCGACCCAGTTCTCGAAAATGGCAATGTCACGTTGTATTGGGATCGGTCTATCATCACTGACATGACTATTGTTGCCAATAAGCCTGACATAGTGGTGATAGACCGACTAGAGCGTCGCGCAATGACGAGAACCTCGTGAAGGCTGAGAGAGATAAGAAAAGCAAGTATCTTGATCTGGCTCGCGAGGTTGTCGACATGTGGGACGTCAATACAGCGATCATTGTGCCGATAGTCGTTACGGCCAATGGCATAATAACCAAGAGCCTCGACGAACATCTGAGGAGGCTCTCGTTGGGCAGCTGGATCAAGGGCTTGATCCAGAAAGCGGTACTTCTGGACACGGCGCGTATCGTTAGGAGGTTCCTCTCTCAGGAGCCCTGACCACCGGTAGCTTGGACTCTGTTCCCGATACCGGTGGGCTACTATTTTTGTATTTTTAAATGTTTTTTTATTTTATTTTTTTATAGAATAATATTTAAAAATGTAAAAATATGTATATATCATGAATAAATGGAATAATAATAAAAATGTCAGCATGTCAATTTTTTTCCTGCACTGTTTATTTAATAACAAATTCATACAACCATCAAACTTAAACAAATTATACAGCAGTGCATTTGTTGTGGATTTATTATTACATTAATAAATCCACAACAAATCCCATAAAATATCAGAAAATTACAAGAAACCGGTTGTCGTTGTCACTGACAAACGTCAACAAAACAATTTCTACTATGGAAAAGTGTAAGGAAAGATAAATAATGTTGACGAGAGCAGCTGCCTGTCCTCGAATCGCCAGTGTCATCAGCGGCTGCAGTTGCGTCGAGCTCGAGCGACGAGTATTTTTCTTTATTGACGAGTATTTTTTTTTATTTTTCTTTAGAGTTGACAAATATATTTTCATAACCGATATAAAACATATGTTCAGACGAATATCGATAAATTCTAAGTTTAGGTCTTTACAAAATATCCTTTGGAGGGACAGCCCCATGGATAACATGCAATGCATACAGTTAAACACTGTCACATATGGTTTAAAGTGTTCCTCTTATTTGGCTACATATTGCTTAAAAGAATTAGCACAAATATATAAGCATGAGTATCCTTTGGCTGCAGAAATACTCACAAATTACACGTACATCGATGATGCACTTCAAAGTCTTCGTTCTCAAAGTCTTTTAATAGAGTCAAAGAAACAACTTTGCGAGCTAAGCGCGATTACATAAATGGTTTTCTAAACTGTCCTGAATTATTAACCGACATATACCTGAATCACTACAGCATTTTGATATTATAGAGTTAGAGAAAAACAATGCTTCACTTAAAACATTAGGCATTAATTATAACATTAAGAGTGACACATTCATGCTATCATGTCTAAATTCTAACACTTGCATGCCTGGAATAACAACAAACCCATTTGCCTATAATATTAAGCTTTTGCTAGGTTCCAAGAGTAGTAGAGCCAAGGTAATTGTGCACAAATTATGGCAAGCCCATAGCTTGGGACGCACAATTAATTGATAAGCTGCTTAAAGCATCGAGTGACTTTTATGATAGCATTAATAATATGACGCCTATAGCTATACCACCTTCTATTTCATGCAATGCGCGTGCTATCCAGATCATAGGATTTTGCGATGCTTCAAACTCTGCCGCATATGGTTGTTGTGTTTATTTCAGGGTCGTTGATGTCACTGGCGCAGTCAAGGTGTCTTTACTCGGTTCAAAATCAAGTCAATCCGTTGAAACAAAACCTAACTATGCCTAGGCTTGAGTTTAATGCTGCTGTATTGCTAGCCAAACAAGTTGCCAGAGTATGTAACACACTGCACCTTAAATTAAAAAAATATTATTTTTTCTTATATTCTGATTCACAAATAGTTTTAGCATGGATAAAAACCAATATACAATACAATATACTCAATGCATATATGTCAAATAGGGTAAAATTCCTTGCCCACTGGTTACGCTTCCTAATTTATAGTTCATATTTTATTACATCACCATAGGGCGATTGACAGGCATTGGTTTAATAGTTCCAATTTATTAAATAAGTGTCACATATCGTTGGTTTGGTGATACCCGCGCGGTGGCACTACGGTCATTACGCCGCCGCCACGAACACCGGCGGTCGTCGAGTGTCGTTGCAACCACGGGTTGGATGCGCGCACGTCCATCATCACGCATCATCACGCCCAAACCTCTTAATTGAATCTACATGGAAAGTGTTATCTGTATTACCTAGACCTACTGTGTTGTGTACCGCTTGCCAGCGTAGTGTACCTAGTCTGTGAGCTGAACTTCCCGAACGTGACATCCATCTGCATCTGCATGGGAATCGCTGTTTCAAAGGTATGTGGCATAACTAGTCAATTGAACTTTATCCATTGCCTTTCGTCTCATCTGCGTACTTTTCTGCTTCAAATAAGCACTGCATCAGCAATTATAGCCTAGATTACTTTAATAATTTTGGTTCAAGCGCGTGTGATTTTACTAGTAATCTTCTAGAGTTTATACGCACCATTTTGGTCCTTCGAACTGGATAAATTAAATTTGGGCCTATTTACAGCCCAATTTTAAGTCCTAAAAGTCTAAATTTAAGCAAAAAGTTTGGGAAATTTCCATATTAATTGCAGATCATCACACAATTCTCGCCTCTATTGCGTTGGGAATAAGGCTGGCTGCCTTGCGTGTAGTACTTTCTACCGGCAAATTAATTGTTAACGTAAATCTTTAATTTCACTAATTGAAACTCCGAAAAATACATTTAATTGAATATCAACGTTGATTCATATCGCTTAATAAGTTTATTTAATAAATCATTTAATTTTCGGCGTAATTACATATTTTTTTGTTCGTGTATGAAAATTGTGGGTAGTCTGTTAAAACATTCGTCAAATTGGCCTACGTGACTATGGAATATTCCAGTTCTTGTTATCGTACGGTTAATTTTTATTTACGCATTGGAAACTTTTATATATTTTTCTAATCGAGATTTGCTGTATGAATGACATTGATTGTTATTTTACAATACACTACTACTGTTGGTTCGTTAAGTAAATGCCTACTAAACTCGTATTGCACGAGTAGGTATTTTTTATAATTCTAGACTCAACCGCATTTGATTAATTATTGCAATTAACCAGATTATCATTGCGTTGCTTGTTATTTTATTTTGTAAGGTAACTTGATCTTTTGATAGGAACCTTCAGGTAAAATAACAGATTTGTATAAACTTTACGCGTTTAGTTCGCCTCATAGGAAACAGCCGTATATTTATACATATCACCCCCGCACCTAACTTTGTAAACTTAGTACTTACTAGATAACTTACTTCGAATGGTCATCTGCGTATTTACTTGTTAGGAATTTTATTGTGTTTTACGAAGGTATTTCGTTACGAACACAATCGCATCGCTTATGGAAATAAGTACCATACTTGTTTCTAAGTTTCACACTTAACTTATTGTTGGTTGAGAATCTGTACATATTCTATGTATTGAGTAAGTTAATCTCATATAAATATAAGTAGTACAAAAGGAAAAAAAATATCGCATCGCATCCGACATAAATGTTAATTATCGGATTGTAGGTATCTCTAAGCTAATCATAAATATAGGTAGATGTGTACGTTCGTAAGGTATTACGCGTGCTTACTATTTTATTTGTATTAGACTTTGTTACTTGCACGCGGTTCAAACTTTGTACGCTTTAGTTTTTGTTTCACCTTACAATTTATTATTGTTAGGGTTCGCGTGTGCGGATCGTTCCGTACTATTGTTTACTTAAGTTGTAAAATCTTTCGTTGAGTTATCAGTTTGGTTGGACCACTAATTTCACTTACGCGGGTTCCGTAAAAGATAAAGATTTGTTGTTTTTAAGCTATTGTATAGCTTCTATCGCAGGCCTTGAGCGCGGGGAACGAATCCAGAAATTCCGTAACGAAAAAACCTCACGCTCCATGGTGATCAATGTGGACCTTAGAATAAGGGTCAATTTTGCTTGTCAAAGAAAAGCGACCTTATTTCAATGTGAATAAGGGTATTTTTGTTTTGTTTTTAATAAGGTTTCTGAATTCTGTGGAATCTGAGGTGTGGCTTGAAGGCCGTGCATCGTCTAACGTCGTTTCAGTTCGGCAGTCTTCGACACCAGTCTGGCGAAACTCCTATACAAAATAACGATGCATGAAACGGACGTCCTTTTTAATGGCGGCTATAATCCGATATAATTACGAAGAACAATGAGAGCTCTGGGATTATATAGGCCTTGACTCTTCAACAAATAGACGGATTACATCGACCGCCATTTTGACTGTCAGTCACTAGATTCCCTCTGGTCAGGCGTTTGACAGTTAGTTTGTTATGGTTTTCTAAAGTTATTCTAAAGTTATATTTTTTTTTTGTTACAATATTTTAACCTCTGTTCACCATGACGAACAAGGTTAAACTTAGATTGTTGGAAAGTAAACGCGACTCGTATTGCGCGTAGTTTCAAAGGATTTTGGATTCAACAGAATCTTAAACAACAGAAAGATTACGTAATTCTTTTATTGCTCAGGCTAAACAAATTGACGGCCAACGTAGCGAATTCAATGAGATAATGGACGAGATAAATATGTTAAAATTGACATTGGATCCAAAGTGCGAAGTAAGCTATAGTGCCTTACATTCATTTGATGAGTTGGTCGGCGACATAAAAATTACTTTAGCTTCATTAACTGAATCAAATGTTTCCAAGGAACCTAGCCCGACAGCGAGCCATAATGCTCATCATATAAAGGAAACTAAAATTGAGCTGCCTGCCTTTGACGGTGATATTCAGAGCTTTCCGTTCTTTTATGAGACTTTCAAACGTATTATACATACGAACGCAGATTTATCAGATTCTGATCGCATTCATTATCTGTTGAGTTGTCTAAAGGGAAAGGCTAGGAATGTGGCAATAGGTATTGTACCTTCTGGCGATAATTACTGCGTTGTCTGGGATGCGCTTATCGCAAAGTACCTGGATACTCGCGCGCTCGCCACTAATTATCTAAATCAACTGTTCTCATTGAAGTGGTTCGGACCGACACCCGCTAATATTTAACAAGGTTTCGATAAATTAACTTCTACGGTTGCGGGACTCAAACAATTGAAAATACATAACTTGGATGATTTTATATTTATTCATTGGGGTCTTAAGTTAATAGACTCAGATACAGCAAAACATGTTGAAATGACGCTTCGTAATCAACAAGAGTTGGATTATGATTGTTTCGTAAAGTTTGTTCGTGAACAAGTAAAAATCTTATATCGTATCTCTTCTGCGGCAACTAAGCCCGCCCCCTCAGGTAGACCCAGCACCTCATCTAAGGTCTCGCAGGTGTTTGTGGCTACTGAATCTAAATGTTCGCTTTGTCAATCCACGCATAAAAACTCGTATACGTGCAAAGCGTTTCAAAGGTTGTGCGCGGATAATAGATTTAAGTTTGTAAAAGACAATAACAGATGTGTTAACAGTAAGCCTAAGTAGCCAACATACCGTCTCTAAGTGCCTATCTAAGTCAACATGTAGGAAATGCAACGGTAAGCATAATTCCTTATTGCATTTTGAGCAATCGACGCAAGCTCCTGCGCTGGCGCCCGCTAGCGACCCAGCCTCCGTTTCTGCGGCCGACCCAGCTACTTCTGATCGTGTGGCGTTGTGTACGCATTCTTCTGCTCAAGTCCAGGCCACACGGAGTACCGAAGTTCTGGCTACTGCCAAGGTGTTAGTGGCGGGTAGGAAGGGTAAGGGCGTGGTGGTTAGATGTCTTTTGGACCCTGGGTCGCAAAAGAATTATATGACATCGCGTTGCTGCCGTATGCTCGGTCTAACTATGCATACGGACTCAATAACTACCGTTCGTGGTATTGGTGGCACAACGCAGCCCGTTCGCGGCTCGGTGAATCTTACGTTCAGCTCACGGTTTTGCTCGCAGTCTAGGTATAGAATTGACGCTCTAATCTTGGATCAGATAATCGGGCAGCTTCCTTTGGGTGCTATAGATACTGCCAAATTGAAGCATATAATACAATTTCAATTCTGTTTTTGAAGTTTTACAACGCTACAAAGGCCGAAAAGGAAGTGCGAGTGTAAAGAAGAAAGGTACCAAAGGAAGATTAAGAAGTTGAAAAAGAAATTAAAGAGACATAAAAACAAGTTGAGTGAAAATCGTTCACCATCACCAGGGATTTCATCGCCAACACCAGTATCGTCGTACGAGGCAGAAAGTGATGTTGGTGATAATGAAATACCCGTCACAGAGCTTACAGGCTAGTTTTTTACAAGAAATTTTAAGACAAATATATTTTATTTTAAATAGGCCACCAAACGGCACTTTTGAACGTTAGATACATTAAAATTTACAAGGAATAAAAATTGATTCTACCGTGCATTCGGAAAGTAGCTTGTTATGGAGATACTTACTCTTTTTAAAAAAAAAAGTTTTTTTCCAATATTTAGGTACATAAGTACATACATTAATAAATTTATATGTGTGAGGACAATGCACCCAGAATCACTACACACTATACTACGTACAGGTACAAAGTATTAAAAGTACTGACACATGTACTGTGCAGTTACATAATAGGTACTAGAAAAACATTAGCATCCGAAGCAGTTAAGTTAAGACTAATCCCAACTGACGGCGCCCGTTCACGAACATGACGCATGAATCACCACTACCCAGCTCAACCATCATGAAGGGAACCGAATGATCCAACACACGCGCCACCATCAGAGAGACATTTGAGAGAGCATGACACACTCAACTGCCAGGGCAAACACAAGTCAACGAACGACACCAAGGTACAGCAAATGGTAGATTTACAGTTGGGTACATGGTACTCACACACGTGCTGCGCAGTTATACAATACTAAAAGAAATTGAGTCTATATAATACAAATATATTCATACAGTCTTCAGCAGGTCCAACAATTCTACAAAAAAATAATGTTCTGCATATCACTTGTTTTTGCGCCCTAGTGGTTGTCGAGCAAGACTAGCATTGAGCCAAGCATTTTTATCAGTGATGTAATCCCCCATCTTATAATATGCCTGCCTGCATAGTGTGCGTTTTATACAAGTTTTAAATTTCGTCTCATTCAGTTCTAGAATTTGGGGAGGAATTTTATTGTAACATTTTGTACAGTACCCCATGAAAGAAGAGGCTACTTTAGGTAGTCTGAAACCTGGTTGAACTAATTGGTCCCTATTTCTAGTAATGCAATTATGTCTATCACCGTTTTTACTAAAAAGATGTAAATTCTTTCTCACGTACATGATGTTTTCATAAATATATTGAAAATTAACCGTCATGATGTTAATGCCCTTAAACGGTTAGGGAACCTTCGCCGGCGCGATTCTCTAAGGGTAGAGAATCGCGCCGGCGAAGATTGTATATCGCTCTGATGGCTCGTTTTTGCAAAATAAAAATTGACTCAATGTCTGCAGCCCTTCCCCATAGTAAAATACCGTAAGCCATTATACTATGAAAGTAACTAAAATAGACCAGCCTCGCGGTATCTACATCACTATATTGACGAATCTTTCTAACAGCATAAGCTGCCGAACTTAGCCGCCCTGCAAGTGATATTAAATGAGGACCCCATTGTAACCTTGAGTCTAGCGTGGTCCCCAGGAAAACCGTTTTATCGACAAATTCTAGCTTCTCCTTGTTTAATATAATGTCACAATCAGTACTTTTTACATTCGGCAAGGAAAATTTTACGCACTTGGTTTTTTTACCATTTAAAACCAAATTATTGGCAGTGAACCAATCCTGGACCTGTCGTAGCGCGTTATTTACGTCGTCAACCTGACAAGTACGTCTATTTATTTAAAAAATTAAAGATGTGTCATCAGCAAATAGCACCATGTTTAGTTTGTTTTTCAATAAACGGGGTAAATCGTTTATGTATATTAAAAATAAGATAGGACCTAAAATAAAATTGAGCCCTGGGGTACCCCCATTTTCACGTTTAACCCCGACGAATTCACACCGTTTATTTGAACTAATTGCTGTCTATCACTCAAATAAGATTCAACCAAACTTAACGCTGATTGACCTAGCCCGTAATGCTCAAGTTTCAGAAGTAATGTTTCATGATTAACGCATCAACAGCCTTCGACAGGTCGCAGAAAATACCTATGGCATCCTGCGACTCTTCCCACGCATTAAAGATGTGTTTTAATAGGGTGACACCAGCGTCAGTTTTACAATGTCCTTTGGTGAAACCATACTGTTTATCATGCAAGATGTTATTCGTATTAAAATGAATGAGCATTTGATTTAGCATTATCTTTTCAAATACCTTGCTAAAAACCGGCAACACGGATACTGGCCTATAATTATTTGTGTCTTTGCTGTCCCCGGATTTAAAAAGTGGTATAACCTTACTATATTTCATTAGATCCGGAAAGACTCCTTGATCCACACACAAATTGAAAATTACAGATAAGTACGGCGCTATAGTCTGAATAATGGAGGTACAAGCTTTGATGGACATTCCCCACAGATCTTCAGTCGGTTTTATCTTGATTTGCTTAAAAGCTTTTATTACTGTTATGGGGTTTATATGTGAAAAGTTAAATACATTCGGGCAGGTTGAAACGCTCGCGTTTATTAATCCAAAAGCAAGCGCGGGCAAAGAATTTAAGGTTTCAGTAGTTTTAATTGGGATGTTGGTAAAGAAATTTACAAATTCAATAAGAACCTACCTATCTAGTGATCGTCCCTGTTTTGCGTGCACTCCAGTGGAGTGAGATCACCACGGGGATTCCGCCGTGTTTAATGTTGTTACAATAGAACGCTGCTCTTTCATGACTCACTGCCGCTGGCTGAACTGAGCTTGAAACGCTGACCACAGCGCTCACGATGTGAGTCAGTATTGTTATTACAAATTAATTTCGGTAAGGGAAGATTTCTTTTACGAAACCGCCACGGGATGGCTTTATTTATTTATTATATACTTTATTCTAGCATATTATATGCTTTATTTTATTTTTTTTCTTTATACTTTATTTTTAGTCTAGCCAAGGGGTACCGTTGTTACCCAGTTACTGGGTTGTGGAGGTCAGATAGGCAGTCGCTCAATGTAAAACACTGGTACAGCTGAATCCGGTTAGACTGGAAGCCGACCCCAACATAGTTGGGAAAAGGCTAGGCAGATGATGATGATATACTTTATTGTACACCACAAAATATGTACAGGAAAACATTTACAAAAACTTTTTAACAAAAAATCAAACCGACTTCCAGAACAAAAAACTACAAAGCAAAAAATAAATTTATTTTCCGAAGTCGGTGTCTTTTGTACCTACCCATTGTTTTCCGTTTTTCGACACCGACTTCGGAAAAGAAATTTATTTTTTGCTTTGTAGTTTTTTGTTCTGGAAGTCGGTTTGATTTTTTGTTAAAAAGTTTTTATTTTTCTCTTTTTAGTTTTGGTAGGTACCTCCAATTAACATGATTATCATTTATAGCCAAAGTACATCTCATGACGATTCCAATAAGCCCAAACACGACTAGGATACATTGTTTTATATAAGAGTTCCAGTGCCTACCTTCCGGCTTCATCATCATATCAGTTCGATGGTGCCATTTTCATCAATTACATTTATTTATAAGTATTTGCTTCATTATAGTCGGTTAACTATTCGAGATATCTTATGCCCGTGACATATTTAGCATTTAGGAGTTCCAGTGGCCATCTGTGGTCTTCTTCATCAGTTCCACTTCACCAAATGTTACTTTCTGAGTGCAAATGATTGCATTGTTGATGAAAATACCAAAATCGCTATATGTTTGCCTATAACATTTGAGGAGTTCCCTCGATTTCTCTAGGATTCCATCATCAGATCCTGACCTGATGATTATGGGACCAACTAGGAAGTATACCGTTTCAAACAAAAGAAGAATTTTTGAAATCGGTCCAGGCGTCTTTGAGTAATCGGGGAACATACATAAAAAAAAAAGATTCCGACGAATTGAGAACCACCTCCTTTTTTTGAAGTCGGTTAAAAACAAGTGTACAATGGGCGGTCTTTTCACACAGGACAATCTCTTACAGACATCCTTTGGATGGACTGTACGATAGGAGAAGAATTTAGGGCTGTCAGTGTACAAAACTTTATGTATGTTATATGTTATGTACACTCGAAGCACGTTAGTACATACAGCTGGTAGCTGGTGGCATTATATACACTAGTAGTACCTAAGTACATACAGCTGGTAGCTGTGTAACTAAATAAAACATGGTTTGGTCTTTATCTAGGTGCTGAATGTGTAAACAACTCAAAAGATTTAGACTCTTTGGCTAAAGTGTTGGATGATTCTAAATAACGGCTCTGGGCCAGACCTTATCAACAGAAAGGGAATATGGACCAGAAATTCTCATGGAACTGGTAAAAAGGGTTGAGGGTATTATTAGTAAAAGCCTTATACAAGATAACAGAGATGAACTTATAAAGAAAAATTTAATACCCACTAACATCAAGCTTCTAGATGCACCAAGGCTTAACAAGGAGCTAGAAGGACTATTAAATGATGCTATGAAGGCCCGAGACAAACGAGTTCAAGAACGCCAACAACAGATTGGTATTCCGATAGCAGCCTTGTTGTCTGCTACAGACAAACTGATAAAAGACGATGTTGAAAAATAAATCTGATTTGAACGATCAGTGATGTCACACGCTTATTGACAGATCATCAAGACACAGATATCATATATCATAATAATGTTTATTGGTTCAAATAAATTATGTTAGCAATATGAACACTGTCACTTAAACTAGTGTTAGCTGCGTCTCCAACCTACAACCCTCCAGAACGTCCGGAGCATGTGATCGAGCCTATATAAGCCAACGCGTACCGTGGCCAGGCAAGGGGCTCATTCCCACATCCGGCGGCGTGTATAGGAGCAACAGATTTCAGGATTTTAATATTTCTGCTCTATATGAACCCCTTTATCCTTCACGAAAAGTGATATGAAATACACAAAATCTCAGTGTATAGCATCTGTATATATAAAACAAAGTCGGGTTAGTTACACCATTTTTTTAAAGTTATATAATATTATGTAAACGTAACCACTGTTGTATTGTTCATAATGTCTGGCAAGTGAACGGCGTCCTGAAATACAGGCTCGGCCTAACCTATAACTCGAGACCTAAGCCTAATTTATAACTCGAGAACAGCTGTAATGATTTACATATTTTTTTGTTGGATTGGGTCACATTGACTAATAGTTTTGTTTAATTTGATAGCTAAGTATTACCATAACAATGTGGTTATGTTTTTACTACTTGATGGCCCACTGGTTGACTTTGCACATTGTGTATTAAAGCAGGTACATGTACAAGGATGGAAGGTCTTAAAGGTTAACATAGATTGGGTACAGATGGAGCACCCTAATAATATATTACTCAGAAATATACTACAGCACCAGAATGTGATTGTGGTTCAATCAAATTGTTGTTTTAGATGTCTATGTCTATACGAAAGTAAGATAATTATTTTAATGGATAATATAAACAGAAAATATTAATTTCAGGTACCCAGAAACGTTGGAGGCCTAAAACGAATCCGGAAAACAAGCTTATTATTAAGCTCACAAACAAATTGGAAAAGATATCTAAAAAGTACAACTCCCAAAAAAAACAAAATACGTGCTGCAAAGAATTTGTCACTCACAAAGTCATTTTTGCATGTAATGTTTTGTGAAATGCAAACTTTCACAAAACTGCAGCTCAAAAGCTTGAAAAAACCAAAGGGGAAGAAAGAAGATTTACTGTAGAAGAGAACATTCTGTCTCTGACAATTTTGAAGCAAAGCCCAAAAGCTTACAAACTAATGAAGAAATTGTTCGTGCTTCCATCAAAACGTTGTCTTCAAAATATGCTAAGTAACTTTACTGTGCAACCTTGTTTGAATGAAGCCATATTAACAGAGCGTTGTTCAAAGTTTGCCTCCTGAAAAAAAGCTTGTCACGCTTTTATTTGACGAAATCTCTTTGGCACCAGCAACAGAGTATAATATTACAACTGGCCCAATCATAGGATTTGAAATTTTTGATGATAAAAGGCATAAAAAGTAAAAGCAAACAGGCCATTAGTTTCACATTTTGCAAAAGCTGTACAAAAGCATCCGATTTAAAAGAAATGTTAACAGAAGCAATAAAGCAACTCCATAATATTGGGTTTAGGGTTGTGGCCACCATTTGTGACCAAGCAACAACTAACGTAAATGTTATAAAAATGCTCCAAGAAGACACAAAAAATAAATATAGACAACAGGGGATAATTTTTGAATCAAATGCGTTTGAAATTTAAAATGTCAAAGTTTTTCCTTTATTTGATACAGCACATTTGTTGAAGGGAGTTCGCAATAACTTGTTAAATAAAGATGCTGAATTTGTGCAAAATGGAGAAACTAAATGTGCTTAGTGAGAACATTTAAAGCTTTTGCTTGATTTTAGATTAAGGATGACATTGATATTGCTGTATAATTGTATTATATTCATTAGTATTGACATATAATTTTGACATAACTATATATTAGACTTGACATTACTATTTCTTTTTTTTACAATTTAATTATATTAATGTAAAATAAAATAATTCAATAATAGTTATGTTTAATGCATGCTAATTTGGGATGATAGGGACATGAGAATTATGGTTGCAATGCTTGTAAAAGGCTGCTAAGTCATAAGTACTAACATAACATAACAACAATATTATACACTTAGTTCGCAATAAACGTTTTGAATTTGAATTTGATTTAGATGATGGAGCCGATGAAATAAGGCTACTGAATAAGCTAACAGAAATACATGTAATTAAAGACAAAATACCAAAAATGAAAGTCAAGTATGCTGCACAAGTTTTCAGTCAAAGGGTGTCAAGTGCAATGAGATTTCTAGCAAGCAAGTATTTTCATCTGATTATACTGGTGTAAAGAGAATATGCTCGAAGATTTCTTGCATGATCGAGTCAGAAACGAAGACATCCGCAAGATAACCGCAGCCGTATTGCGTAAGTGCGCAAAGAGTTTAAACTCTATCCAACCGACCAAATCGACCAATCACATGCGAGATGAATGACGCGATGAGGATTTCCGTTTTGAATGATTGGCCGATTTGGTCGCTTGGATAGTTTAAATTCTTTGCGCACTTACGCAATACGGCTGCAGGTTTACCGACATAGCCCGAAGAATTGCCAAACTTAAGTGGCAGTGGGCAGGGCACAGTGTGTATGTAACATTGTCTTTCATTAATTTACAATGTAATTGACTGCAACATGATCATCATCAATACAGATGTAGCCTGCATGTAGTGTGTTCATAATTCGTACAAAGGAGTTGAATATAATGATGTTAAAATAACTATGATAACAGCAATAACGATTTTATAGTCACCACAATAATTAAATATTGTTTTTTTCCAGGACATAAAGTGCTTCCAGAAGAATGCCAGGGGACTGCAAATTTTCTACTAATTTTTGATAAATTGTTTGATTCATTCAATGGTCATTCTTACAAATTATCAGAAAAGCCATACAAGCAATGCTTAAAAAATAACTCCCCTCACTTCAAACTGTAGGATGATTTCATTCCGATTTTAGAATCAATTAAATTAAAATCAGTAGTTAGAAAAAATGGACGTGAATCAATTAAGTATGAATCCATATTCATATATTCATATTCTTTATTGTACACAAAATATACAGTTAAAAATACAAAAGGAAAACTTATGTACACAGGCGAGCTTAACCCATAATTGGGTTGGTTAATGAATCAATTCCTTCTGTTAAAAATTGGGTCCAAAATATGAAAATGTTTAAGGAATTATGGCATTATTTGATTACTGAGCATGATACCAAAAATTTAATAACCCGCAGTTTCAATCAAGATCCTTTAGAAAATTTCTTTAGTGGTATTAAAATAAATTAAATTAAAAATCTTTTATTTCAGACAAAGTCCATAGGATTAGTAACAATGTACTTAAAAAACGATTGTTAGTAGGTACAGAAATAAAATTAAAAACATATAGCTACTCTTTAGCATGGAGCTGCATCCACCTCTGCATTAACGGAGAATCCCACCGATCTGCGAACACACTGAGAATAGTGTTGGTACCGCCGCGAACACGCGTCATCAGAGAGGCACATCTTTTTCTAATAATGGCGAAAGAAGAAGAAGTAATGGAATTATAAATGTTAATCCTACTTGTAATCTATTCTTTAATGCATTTAATTATCCGCGAGCCAATTGTGAAAATGATGATAATAATGCATTCAAATCAATGGCGAATCTCTTAAATGATAAAAAATCTACTGATTCAAATACGATATGATTAATTAATATGATTTTGCATGTGATATTGATTGTTTATTAAAGGTGACGGGTCAAATTAAAATAATGATATATTGGTGTATGCCGAGGCAAAAAGTATGTTATTGGGTATGTGATTAAGAAATGCAAAACAAAGATTTTTAGGAATTGTAAATTATGCATGCGTGATTTATGTAGATCTGAAATTGATTTGCAATCTTTTAATTAGGAAATTGATTATACTAAAAGATCTTTATTTCATCCAAGTGCAAGATTCATCAATTTAATGACAGATATTTTTTATGTAACTGTTGCATGTTTATGTGATTGCCCTGAATCAAAATTTATTAAGAAAAAAATAAAGCTGATGCAAAATTGTGCATGTGATTATCAAATTATTACATGTAAAAAACATAAAGATGATTTGATTGATTTAATTAATAATCTCGCAGTTAATTTAATTATTCACAGTTGGTGTAAAGGGGTCAATAGAATATTAAACGGAAAGCTATCTAAATTTGATAAGAATGATCAGGTCAAACAACAGGCTTTAGAGTTTTATTTAAAAGGAAGAAGAAAATGAATAAATTACCAAAATTCCTTAGAATGATGATTCCTGTTATTTCTGATTTTGCTATAAACTGACCTTAAAAAGCCTACTCCAATACCTTGTGGCGAAATAGAAAAAGTATACATAGTGTATACTTTTTTTAAGACTATAAGACAATTCATTTTTGTAGATTACAATTTTTGAGTTTGGCCCCTTTATTCCGAGTGTGCGATTTATTTCCTTTCTTCTTTCTTTTTATCTAATTGTGTGCATAAAAGTTTAGAAATAATTGTATGTATTCGATGCAATAAATGTTTTCATATAAATATATCTTTTATTTATCAAATCCCTAATTTTACTATTTTCATAAAGTAAATATTTGAGAAAAGAACACTAGCGCGGCCTGCAGGAATTTTTTGGAACTAAAAGCGCCCCCTGATGGTCAGGGGCATCAAACAACACACCTTTTTTCGTAACTAGAAATGCGTATCTATCTCTGTATTTAAGTGTATCTATAGCCTTGCCCATTCATGAGCGGCACAAGAGGCTGAGGCATATAAATTATAGAGATCTAGGCACTATTGGTGATAGGATACCTAATCTTCCTATTTAACAGGATGAAAAGAACATTGTTGGCATCCCTTGACTCACCGATGAATGCAGTAGAAAATCCTTTGAATATCTATTGAATAGAAAATCTGAGGTTAGTGATTGTTTTGTAAATTTTGTGGCTATTGTTGAGAAACAAACCGGCTTGAATAAAAAAATGTCTACGATCTAATGATGGTGAATACTCTAAGCTGTATTTAAAGAAGCGAGGTTTTATTCACTACCTTATTGCCCGCAACATGATGCTATCTCAGAACGGTTGAACCATACATTAATGGAAAAAGCTCGGTGTATGCTAAAGCATTCAGGTTTGGACCATTTTTTTTGGGGTGAAGCAGTTATGATTGCCATCTACTTGAAAAACAGGTCTACAATACCAGCTTTGGGTGGAAAGATTTCAGAGGAGGTGTGAACAGGTTCAGTGGAGGACCTCGGTTATCTTCGGATCTTTGGCTTTGTAGCAGTGGTAAAGATACAAAGCGTCAAACGCAGTAAGTTGTATCCAAAGAGTAAACCACATGTGTTTGTGGGTTATTCTGAAACTAATAAAGGCTACAGAGTGGCTGATTGTAATGATACAAACGAGGTTGTTTTGTCAAGAGACAGTATTTTTAGAAAATAGGTTTTATAATTTTGGACAACCTAAAAATAATAATTATAATTTTTATTTTTTTATCTTAATTTTATTTATCATTTTTTTATCCGCAGGGCAGCTTTATGGCGAGCTGATGGCATTGGCGATCCCATGGACCGGACGTGATCTCAAGGGAGACGTCTTATTTATTTAAACTTCATGCACAAAGGTACAATAGCGGACTTATGTCCGGTTTCTGAAGTCCCCAGATAAAGTGTCACTAACTATTGATTAATTAAATTTTAGCTGAAGATAAACATCGATTAACTGTCACTGCGTTTCTGAATGTGAAACAAACCATTTAATAACTATCTAACCGATAACTAATTCATTAGTTGCCGCTAGATGGCTCTGTTTAAGAGATCGCGTCTAAAATTGATTTTATTATTTGAATTCGTCTTTAAAACTAGTTTTATTTATTATAATATTTTTGTCGAGGATAAATAAGTGGCTTAACACTAATTTAGTAAAAAAATATGATGAGTCGTTATTAATTATGGGCGGCTGTATGAACGGCATCATTGTCGACTAGTTTACAGTTATCTGTGATCATTGAAAATACCTGGTCTTTTGAATGTTTATAGCTATTGTGATGACATTTTTATGCCTATTATTATTTTTGGTTTTTTTTTTTATTTTGGAGTAACTATGTCGACATCAAACATAATTTGATATTACAGTATTTAACATTACCTTCACATTACGACATTATCTATAATATTATTTATATTTTAATTGTGATTGGTGTTGTTTTCTATTACAATATTTTGACATTAACAATTTGACATTAAGCTTTTTGACAATACACAATATGCGATTTATTTCATATTATTCATTGCATGTTATGCGATAAATTCACATCTCATTCATTCTTTTTTTTTAACTTACCTGAAATTATGATTAGTGTCAATAATAATTGTGATGTTTGTAACTATATTATTAAATTCAAATTTAATATTTTGCATGCCGTAAGGCAAAATGTATTGGGACAATTTATTAATATTCCAACTTATATGTATACCGACATTATCAGCAAATAAATGATTTCTTTCTTTCTATTGTCAATGTCAATCGTTTTTAAAACGAAACAGTTTCTCGCTGGTTTCTCGTTTCACTTCATTGTTTTTACTTTGCCGTTTGATTCTATAAGTTAAAAATCTATTTATCTTTCCAATCGTTTTTGCTTCATCCATTATTTATAACATTATGGAATCTGGAAAACGCAATAAACTTACTGTTTACTGAAAGGGAGAAGATTCTTCTAATCTTATCGAAGTGGCTGAAGAATTTGTGCACATTATCGACAACAAAAGATCGGATGGGCCTTCTGTGGATGCCAAGAAACAAGCTTGGGTGACGCTGACTAATAAATAAAAATAAAGCTGGAATCAAAAAATAAGCTGTAATAAATATAATGCTGGATTCTGGATTTAGGACTGAAAGGCAGAATCAACATGCTTTATATGATAATATAAAGACAAATGCGAGAAAAAATATGAGCGATGATAAGGTAAGTCGCATACATGTAAATGTCCTGTATATCTGATTTTATAAAGTCCTTAATGTATATTTTATGTGTACTAAGTGCAAAGCACTACTGTATTATGTATATTATTGGTACGCTTACGGGTTAAGCGTACCAATAATATACATATACATATTTCTTATGTGCTACGGCCCAAGACTAATATTATGTTACACTGACACAATATCATTATGTTACACAATATTGCCATAAAATAATATAATTTGTTTATGTTAATTTCAGTCCGAGATGTACAAGACAGGAGGTGGAACATTTTGTCCCAAGTCAACTGCAATTGATAAGAAAGTTGTGGCCTTATTGACTCCTCAATTCAAACCATTATCCAATGAATTTGACTCATCCGCACCATATTACAAAATACTATAACTAAAAGTCCAGAGTTTCTTCTAATATCATAAGAAGAACGGTTAATGGTTCTCATTTGCAATGCACTAGCAGAGGATATACTGTACTAGTGCTTTTATAATTATAAATAAAACAATTACAAATTCACATACAACATATGTACTCAAATATCAACCTTCGGTATAATTACATTATATCATGTTACACATAATTATCGGTATAGTGACATCATACTCATATCAGTATTAAGTGTTTTACATGTCAATACAATAATCACGAACACAGTAATAACAATGTTTTATTTATTCATTACAGATATTGAAACACAAGTACTAAGTGGAGATACACATCCTGGTACTTCTCAAGACTTCCTGGTAATAGAAGAAGATTTGGTGTCTGTCACCCATTCAACTTTTAAACAAGTTGAATGTTCCAAAAGGCCTATTTCACCGCTCTTGATGGATTTTGTAAGCACACTGAGAACAAAGAAAAGTTTAACTGAAACAAAGAAAAACATTTAAATAATCTCAGAGCGTCTATAATAAAAAGAAAGAATCAAAAGCAAATTAATGAAGATGCACTAACAATAGCAAACGTTTAGAAATATTGGAGATTCAACGACAACAAGAAGTAAAATAAAAAAAAAACAAAAATTTTACTGGTTGTTGATATTGAATTGAAGAGAATTCTTCTAGAAAATACAAAAATTTACCTAGAATATAAAAAAGATAATTTTAATTTATAAGGGTTTAAAATTCTCTTTTTTATATTTTATTTAATATACAAGTATTGATATTAAAATATTTTTTTTTAATTCTATGTCCATTTAAGTATATTCTAAAATAATTAACCACCTTGCATTCTAATTGATGAGAATTTTTTTTTTAAATGGTCTTGGCTAAATAAAAGTGACTTTTCGATATCTACTAATTTGTGATAAAGATTCTTCAAACTCTCAATATTAATAAGTATGCCCAAAAATCCTAGTTGGGTCAAGCAGCGCCACCTATTGGTTCCCATTACATCCACGATCTATAGACAGTCCGGAGCGACATCTGCTGTGCAACGGGAGAGGACGGCTCGCTTGCGACGAACGGGAGAAAAATCCTTGGACAGCTCGCGCGCCACGCCAGTGTGTATTACAAACCGGGACCGTTCATACATATGTACAAAATTCTCTCAAAACTAAAAATATTGTAATAAAAAGTAGTTAAATCTCATTGTAACCATATTCATCGCGCCTTATTGAAGAAGCCCAGCCTGCCTCCTGTCTTCATTGCTAAATCACTGGACCTTCGAGCCATATTGAAGATATCAGCCGCGAGCCGGGTTGAAGAATGATGGAAGCGAGTGGAACTTCGAAGTAGGAGTACGTTGCGGAGATCTGGAAGCCACAGTTTACTGAGCAGAAGACATTGATGCCGCAGTCAGCATCGGTCAGGTTATCCAGTTCCCCTTTTTCCCTCCTTTCCCTGTGTCTTCGCCTTGTGTTAATATCGTACCTAAACGTTTTACAGAACTGATCGAAATCAGATCTACAGGCAGTGCTGCGGCCGTCTTCAGGTGAGAAAACACGACTGAACACGCAAAACTGTGAGTACCTATTTTCGTAAATTACCAAAATGAGTGAGGATGAAACTATTTGTCGTTTAGATAGTCAGATATCTGATCTTAAAAAACATCGTGGTGTATTTAAAGGTAGATTAACATTATTCGCAAATTATATCAATAAGTTAGATAAATCGTGTTTAGATTCCGTCATAAAAACTCAAGTGCAAATGCGTATTCAAACAGCAGCCATTTTTTTTTTGCCGAGTTTAACGACGTGCAAACTAAAATAGAAAGAATTGTGGATGAAAAAGAATTACTGATACATTTAGATTACAGAGATTCGTTTGAGTGCCAATATTATTCAATAGTAGCTGTAGCAAAGCACATGATAGGTGACGGTGAGCAAAATAGAATTTTGCTCACCGTCACCTATCATCATCATTTTAATAGAATTACCGCAAATAAAGTTACCCGCCTTTGAAGGTTCCTTCGATAAGTGGTTAGAATTTAGGAATTCATATGTGTCAATGATACACGATTGGGACGACTTGGATCATATTCAGAAATTTCACTACCTAAAGTCATCTCTCAGTGGATCCGCGTTACATGTTATCAGTTCGTTAGAGTTTACTGCACCTAACTAATCTCACGCTTGGGAGCTGCTTGAAGCTAGGTATCAAAATAATAGGTTATTGATACACAACCATGTAAAGGCTTTGTTTGCAGCACCTTCACTGGGTAAGGAATGTCCGGCACAGATCAGAACGTTAGTCGATTGCGTTTTGCGTAATTTGAGAGCTCTGAATTCCCTTTAAGAACCGGAATCATCACTCGAGGATATGCTTATCATTTATTTGGTTGTCAGTAAACTTGATTCTGCTACTGAAGAACTATACAAGCTAGGGATATTCGATATACATCGATGCATCGAATTCACTCGATGTTTACATTACGATACATCGAATCGATCCGATGTTTTGAAAAGCTATTGATTTCTTCGATTTATCGATGTATTTCATGAAACATCGAATAAATGGTAACTGTCTAACTACTGATTATATTATAATGATTCAATTGCCTTATTTTAGAGGACAAAAATAAAACCTATTAGTGGCGCTAGTTAGCGGTTGGCGGAATCTAGAAATTGACATTGGTAACACTGCGTCAGTGCGTGACAGACAAAGAATTAAAAAAAAGTTTGACAACAGACAACATCAATCGACCGTTGGAGTTTTTGATTGTGTTTCGATAATTTGATGAGATTAAAGTGAAAACATTTAATTACATTTGGATTTAATTGTGTCGTAAATTTGCAATCTGCATACCTTACAGAACAGAAGAGGATTTTTGGATATAATAACCGCTCATTATCTATTGATTGGTCAAGTAAGTAGTCTAATAAAGTATGGTTAGGTTATCTTTTTTATTCTCATGTAACTAAAACAAAAGTAAATTCGTTTATGAATAGAATAAACATCTAATTATTTTGATATTATGTATTTGTATGTCCTTGATTGTAATTTGTAAGTCCTCGTTGTTTCACTTACACTCTCACCAGGCAATGGTGATGGTTAGTGATGTGACATTATCGATTGATGGATTTATCGATTATAGTTTTAATAATTTTAATATTCAACTGTTTTTATTTCAGATTGATTTTTCAACAGTATGGCACCCTCCAAGAAGAGTGGTATATGGAAGTTTTACGAAAAAATTGTAGGAGACAGTAAGTCCACAAAATGTAGACTTTGTCAAAAAGTCATAAAATCATGTGGCAATACAATTAATTTAATTGGTCATATAAAAAATATTCACAAGGCTGTCTTTCAAGAGTTTAAGAATGAAAGTTCGGGAACTTCTAATAACGACATTGATAAAACAAGTAGCATTAGACAATACGTCTCTAAAGATGCTGATTCGCTTCCATCGACAAGCTCTGCTGAGGATGTTATAAAAAATATTGAAATAAATGATGTTGCCGTTGGTGCGCCGGCTCTAAAACGTCAAAAGTCTATTACGTCAAGTTTTGGAGAAATTTACGCTTATTCGGCAAGTGGTGACAAAAGTCTAAAAATAAATAATGCCTTAATTTATATGATTTGTAAAGACAATCAGCCATTTACAATTGTAGAAAATGAAGGCTTTCGCAATTTAATTAAAGTTATTGCACCGCATTATAAACTTCCCAATAAGACGAAATTGACTCGATGGGTTGATGACAAATACGCAGCATTGTCGATAGTCTTTAAAGAAAAGTTGGCAAATATTGAAAATATTACTCTTACTACTGACATGTGGACTGAAACAATGACCATGAGGAGCTTTTAGGAGTAACAGCACACTTCGGCGTCGGTATTGAATTAAATTCAATTACTATTGGAGTGTACCAGTCAAATGAACGTCATACTTCAGAACACATCGCTGAAATGCTGTTGAAAACTTGCACTGAATGGGGCATCGACAAAGATAAAGTTTCAGCTGTGGTGACAGACAACGCAGCCAACATGGTAAAAGCTATAGATTTGGCTTTTGGGAAAAAACACATACCATGTTTTGCACACATCTTGAGTTTGGTGGCACAGAATTCTATTCAACAGTGTACAGACCTACGAAATGTAATCACTAAAGTCAAGGATATTGTTACTTGGTTCAAACAAAGCAATATCGCTAGTAACGAATTGCGTAAAGCAACTGACAAAGAGACTAAATTAATTCAAGAAGTTCCGACCAGGTGGAACAGCACATTTTACATGATCGAAAGGTTTTTAGAGCTCCGTGTTGTCATTAATAATATAATAATTAGTTATAGAAATGCACCACCGATATTAATTGGCGCGGATGTCTTTTGGGATTTGCTAAAAGAAAATAAAATTATACTTCCCACCGGTCCGTACCTACAAGATTCTATTGTAGGGTGGATTATATCCGGTCCAATTTATAATAATAATCGTTTATTAGCGACTAGCACGACAGATGTTCAGTGCAATTTGTCGTTAGTTGATTCTCAATTAACAAAGTTCTGGGCAATCAAAGAAGTATATATCTCTCCCATTATTAGTGAGAAAGATCGTTTTTGTGAAGATTTGTTCTCGCAGACTACTGTTAGTTGATTCTCAATTAAGAAAGTTCTGGGCAATCAAAGAAGTATATATCTCTCCCATTATTACTGAAAAAGATCGTTTTTGTGAAGATTTGTTCTCGCAGATCTACTATACGCGATCAGCATGGTAGATTTTCTGTAGACATGCCACTTAAACAATCACTCGATTGTTTGGGTGACTCATATAATTCTGCTAAGCAGCGTTTCTTACGAGCTCTGGAGAGGAAACTAGATTGTTCACCACAGTATAAACAAATGTATTGTGAGTTTATACATGAGTCCGAGCAATTAGGTCATATGACGAGTGTAGAGGAATTGTAGTCATATAAATAAGCCATTGTTAGCTGCGTCTCCAACCTACACCCCTCCAGAAAGCCCGGAGCATGTGATCGAGCCTATATAAGCCAACGCTTACCGTGGCCAGGGGCTCATTCTCGCATCCGGCGGCGCGCACTTAGTTAATTGATCCCCTTGATTCTGTTCTCTTGTTTAATTTTGTAACGTACCTTAAATAACTACATTTGTTAATTTTGTTTTAGTGTTTTATTAGATTACTTTTGTAAAACTTTGGAAGGTTATTTCATTTAATTCCTAAAATCAGAAGCGGGACGTCTCTCGTTTGCCCACTTAACAAAAATAAAAAAAATGTCGAATAATACTGGCCCCAGAAAAAGACGTAAACGTGAGTGCACGCCACCGCCGCCCGACCTAACTCATCTTAGTATCACCTTGGACGCAATACTTAATAGGGTCTCAGCCTTGGAGCGAAGTTCAATTTCAGAACCACGTTCGAGTGTGGAGCAGCAGCCGCGCCCTACCATCACCGGCATGGCCAGCCCTCCTGCTATCACGCGACCTGTCCCGACGCCACTGGCACCGGCGCTGTCGCTGTCGCCCTCGCCTTCAACGTCGGCTACAGGGGACGTCACAGAGCGTCTCATCGATGCGCTAAGGAGCTTAAACCCGGTGAGATCAAACCATTATTACGTCTCTGATTTCGACCCTAATGTTCATGACGTCATAGCATGGTGTGACGAAGTTGACCGTGCTAAAACACAAAATAGGTGGGACGACAAAGAATGTCTGGCCCGTATCGGTTTGTGTCTGAAGGGTGCATCTCACTCTTGGTTACGCGATTGGACCGAAACGGATCGTACTTGGTCTATATTTAAATTACAATTAAAATCACTTTGTCCACGACGTGTCGATGTCGCTAATATCCTTTATGACGTCATGTGCACTGAATCAGATAAATATTCCACATACGCGGAATACGCACGCAAATCCTTGTTGCGTTTGCGTATTGTTAAAGGACTTAGTAATGACCTTTTGTGTGCAATCATTGTGCGCGGTGTTAAAGACCCCCAGATTCGTGCTGCAGCTATGAATGCAAAATTAACTACCGAAACCATTGTGGATTTTTTATCAATTTATGTCATGCCAAATAAAACCACTGCAAATATGAACAAAAACAATGTTGATACCCATTCTAATCGAACTACTAGCTGTCGCGATAACGATTACTATCGTAGGAGCCGTAGTGCCACAGTGTCTGATAAAAAAACTATTAAGTGTTTTTCGTGCGGCGCTTACGGCCATGCCAGTAAGAGCAACGCTTGTCCCAAACGATTTAAAAATAGTAACAGCCGTTCAAATTCTAAAACCGTAAGCGATAGTCGGCATACTGATGTCAATTCAAATGCTCCGAACATAAAAAACTTTAAGTGCAACTTTTGTAAAAAAATGGGGCATACGGAAGAAAAGTGTTTTGCTAAACAGCGATCGGAGTCGCGCAATAAATCTAACGTGAATTTTTGTCGTGAAATTAAGGGTGATACGGCAAACCGTGACGTGACACCTGCAGTGCTGTGTGGTGTACCTACGGACGTCTTAATTGACAGCGGCTCGTCTTTATCCCTCATATCAAAAGAATTACTCAAACATTTTTCTTGTCGCCTAAATCCTAATGCTCAGATGTTACGCGGAATAGGTGGTCATGAGTTAAGATCGGATAGCTACGTCACTTTGCCAATCGAGTTCGACATTTTGACCTTAGAGGTAGACTTCCATGTAGTTCCCGGTGGTTGTTTGAGTACACCAGTGATAATAGGTACCGATGTTTTGAATCGCAGTGGTATTGCATACATACGTACCGGCAATTGCCAGCGTATCTGCGCCGACCGTGCGTTTGTTAACAATATTACGGTCACAAGTACCAATCATGTTTCAAGCTTTGAATCTATTAACAACTTACAGGGTGATGATAAACAGCGTCTCAGAAGTGTTTGTAAAAACTATTCGGAATATTTTCTAAGCGGTACCGCCGCAAGTACTGTAAATACCGGCGAAATGAAAATTCGCTTAACGACAGAGACTCTTGTTAATTATCGCCCTTACAAGTTGTCTCACGACGAAAAGTTGTGTGTGCGCGCAATCGTTAACGATCTCAAGGAAAAAGGCATAATACGCAATTCGGAATCTTCATACGCAAGCCCAATTCTTCTAGTGAAGAAGAAAGACGGCACCAATAGGATGGTCGTTGATTACCGCAGCTTAAACAGTGTTACACTAAAGGAACGGTACCCGTTGCCCCTTATAGAGGATCACATAGATAGGTTGGGGAAATGTAAATATTTTACGGCTCTTGATATGTTAACAGGCTTCCACCAAATTAAAATTAGTAACGATTCTATTGACAAAACAGCCTTCGTTACGCCAGAGGGTCACTTTGAATATCTCAAGATGCCCTTTGGACTTGCGAATGCACCCGTAGTGTATCAACGCATTATTTCCGAAACTCTCAAATCCTTCATCGAGTCAGGCAAAGTGCTCGTTTACATAGATGACGTATTATTATTAAGTGATACTGCTGAAGAGGGACTAACTTTGCTCGATTCAGTATTAAAAACGTTAACGAAATCTGGTTTTTCAATAAATCTGCGGAAATGCTTTTTCCTGACAACAGAGGTGGAGTACCTTGGGAGAACCATAAGCAATGGTCAGGTTAGGCCGAGCAATCATAAAATAAAAGCCTTAACAAAATCGCCGACGCCAAAGACAATTAAACAAGTGCGTCAATTACTTGGCCTTGCCGGGTATTTTAGACGGTACATCCCGCAGTACGCCACCTTGACAGCACCTATCGCTGCCCTAACACGTAAAGACGTTAAGTTTGTTTGGGGTATCGAACAAGAAAAAGCAAGGCAGGACGTTATCAAACACTTAACGAGCGAACCCGTGTTGGCTATATTCGATCACGAGTTAGAAACCGAGGTACATACCGATGCAAGTTCACGAGGTTACGGCGCAGTCCTTTTACAAACACATCGCGACGGACGTAAACGTGCGGTTGCGTATTTCAGCAAAGTATCTGTAGGTGCTGAACCAAGGTATCACTCCTATGAGCTAGAGACTCTCGCGGTCGTCAAGGCTTTACACTACTTTCGTCAGTATTTAATTGGCAAAAACTTTAAAATTGTAACAGATTGTAACGCTTTGAAAATGACACAGCGTAAAAAGGATCTCCTTCCTAGAGTAGCGCGCTGGTGGATGTACCTTCAAGACTACGATTTTACGCTTGAATATCGCAAGGGTGTACTCCTACCTCATGCTGACTATCTTAGTCGCAATCCCGTTAATATTTGTACAGTTTCTAAGCCTCAAAATTGGGCTAAGGTCGCGCAGTCAGCCGATGAGGAGACCCTCGACTTGATTGATAAATTACAAAACGGACAATTAGATACCTCTAGGTACGAGAAACGGAATGACCTACTGTATTATAAGTACGATCCGGTCGGTGAGCAAACGCGACACTTATGTTATGTACCTAAGGCTTATCGCCTTAGCTTATTGCGAGCGTTTCATGACGAACATGAACATATAGGAGTTGAAAAGACGTGTGATTTGATTCTCAAACACTTTTGGTTCCCGGGTATGAGCACATTTGTAAAAAAATATATTTCGCATTGCGTTGTCTGCATAACGCATAAAAAGATACCCCGTGCTCCTTTGCAACCGATTGTTTCATGGCAAAAGCCATCTTCCCCATTTGATACTATTCATACCGATGTACTTGGCCCTTTACCAGAATCACACGGTTATAAGTACGTGCTTATCATTATTGATGCATTCACAAAGTATTGCCTCCTCTACCCGCTCTATAAACAAGAAAACGCTGAGTTAAAACGTGTGTTTATTAACGCTATCTCTCTATTCGGGTCCCCTAGTTTGTTAGTATGCGACAAAGGAAAGCACCCCAGAAATGCACCAGTCAAACGGTCAAGTAGAGCGGTACTGCCGTACCGTTCTTAACATGATACGCATCGAAACAAATCACAAACGTGAATCTTGGTCGGAGGTACTATGGAAGTTACAATTAGTACTAAACATAACGAAGCAAAAAACCACTCGATGTTCGGCACTCAATCTTCTAATTTGTACAGAGTCTACCACCCCGGTTATACAAGCTCTTGTTAAGGATATAACAGTACAGGGCGATAACCCAAATCGTGAAGCATGGCGCGAATTGCAGAGACAGCGTACTAAAATCCTTCTGGCGGAAAATCAGTCCGCTCAAGATACGCGTGTAAATAAAAATCGTTCAGCTCCAAAAACATTCGCAGTGGATGATTTAACTTACGTAATAAAAAGATCACAATCAATTGGCAAGCTAGACAGTGGTATGCGGGGACCGTATCGTATCATTAAAGTCCTACCAAATGGTCGGTATGAGCTCCAGTTGGTTGCGGGATCATATGGAAAAACTACACAAGCTGCCGCAGAATATATGCTGCCATGGCATGGTGAATGGACACCTGAGTGCTGTGCTGCATTCTTCGAATGTAAGTCTAAATGAGAACTGTTCATTGTGTAGATAATTTAATCCACTTTTGTCGTAGGTACGTATAGCCTCTTTGTTGGCAATCTTTTAAGTTGACATAAATATTCACTGATTGAATAGTTATGTGAGTGACACAGCTTAAAGCGTAATACGATAACGCACGAGCGCACGGCACTTATCTTTATGAGGGCTAAGTGTGAACTTGAGTCTTAAGTATGCTGTTCATAAATTCATAACTAATTAACTAAACAAACCTCTCAAGTGATAAACTTATGTTAAATTTATGAACCAAACTGTTGTTATTGATAATTATTGATCTAAGATTACGTTTCAAGAACTTTGCTTGAGTGTAAGATCTTTGTTTTGTTTCTGAGACGTGAACCACTTAAACAGCGGGTTCTCATGGTAACTGCACTTTAACCTACGCCTTTAGCTTTGCTCCTACCTAATGGTATCAGTCGTGACCCAGAAAGTACCCGTGTCCATCTACGACATTCGGGGCGTGACTGGCAAAGTACTGTGTAAATCCTGAGGACAAGCTTAGTTCCTACCAGTTGGTAACAGTCGTGACCCAGAAAGTACCCGTGTCCACCTATGACATTCGGGGCGTGACTGGCAAAGTACTGTGTAAATCCCGAGGACAAGACTTGCCATTTATACCATGTAAGCTCGGTGCAGCTGCATAAGGTTTTGGTTGGTATTATGGCAAGTGAGCTCATTGTTGGCCTTTATGAGGTTTTGAGTTCGAAAGGCTATGTGTTTCGTGCAGCTGCTAGGTAATCGTTGTCATAGTGGATTTTATTATTAAGAAGTAATTCACGTCTCATTAGCATTTGATCGTATAATCACTTTCATCCAGGAAATAGCTCAAGAAAGAAAGAAAAAAAAAAAGAAGGTTGTCTGCTGTCACACCTAACATTTACATGCTCACACTTGGTTAATGATGTGCAGGTTCTGATGATGAGGAGAATGAAGTAGATGAACAGCCGAGCACCTCGTCGGCTACACCCAGTAATGCCGAGTCGGAGTTTGCTCCCGCTGAAGACGCTCCGGTGGTTGCCGAGGCCTGCGAGGACGCTGGCACGTCAGGAGAGGCCGTGTTAGCTGCGTCTCCAACCTACACCCCTCCAGAAAGCCCGGAGCATGTGATCGAGCCTATATAAGCCAACGCTTACCGTGGCCAGGGGCTCATTCTCGCATCCGGCGGCGCGCACTTAGTTAATTGATCCCCTTGATTCTGTTCTCTTGTTTAATTTTGTAACGTACCTTAAATAACTACATTTGTTAATTTTGTTTTAGTGTTTTATTAGATTACTTTTGTAAAACTTTGGATGGTTATTTCATTTAATTCCTAAAACCATATTATATTGTACCACACCATGGGGTATATCGCGAAGGTAGCTTGACAACCAAATTACGTGTGGTTTTCGATGCAAGCGAGACAACTTCTATTAATAATTCGTTGAATGATATTCAATACGGAGGCCCTTTTTTCCGTGGGGAAACCTTCAAAAGGCGCCTGAACTTATGGGGAAAAGATCAGGGAGTGTGGGATTTTTACCTCACTAAAACCACCCCGGTGATCACCATCAGCACCTGGAAGGGGCCCCGTCACCTCTTAAAAGACCAAACCGGAACCCCCTTTGTACAACGCCTGTTAGGGCACATCCCTGGGGATGCTGAAAGAATAGCTTCCCCTGAGCCACGCTGTGTACGGCAGCACGTGACCCTCCTGAAGTCACTTGGTGGGTGGACGGAGTCCCCAATCTGACCACCCGCGATCCCGGAGTCCCAACTGCTTGTGACGCAGGCGGGGTTTCAGCGTTTTAGGCATCGAGGCGGTTGCCTCCCCGACGCCTTATTCTTCGAGCGGGATCGGCCCTCTTACGCTCCCGCTCGGCGGCCTCCTTCTGGGCCATCACAGTCTCACAGAAGGAAGCCATTTCCCTCCAATTTTCTGTCTCTGACAAGCGGCCTGGCGGCCAAGACCTGCCGCTCAGAGGTCCACGCTGAGCCTCGAGCATCTGCTGTGCAGAATCAAGGTCGCCTCCACAATGGTGGCAATTTGCCGTGGCCTCTCGTTCAATCCTATTCAGATACTCACCGAAGCAACCGTGCCCGGTGAGTACCTGAGTGTGACCAAAAATTGGCCCTAGGTTGCAAAATGATATCTTCTCAATATTGCTTCGTTTCCGGCAATATCAATATGTTGCTTGCGCAGATATTGAAAAATTCTTTAGGCAAACTTTAATTCATTCTGAACAACGTAACTTACAACTAATATTGTGGCGAACTGATAACAGCATTCCAATTCAAGTGTATCGTCTCAACACAATTTTGTATGGCACTGCATCAGCACCGTACCTTAGCAACCGTTGCTTGAAACAGTTGGCAAAGGAATGCAAGGATAACGACATCGCAAGCGTTATCAATGACGATTTTTACGTTGAAGATCTGTTGTCGGGGCATGATCAGCGCGACATGCTGTTAGATATTTGCAACAAAACTTCTGCCATTCTACAAAGCGGTTGTTTCCCCTTAAAGAAATGGACTTTTAATTTTGATGTAACTTCAGAAAGTACTAAGGATTTATGTATTGGTGAATATTGTCAGTCTAAAACCCTGGGTGTTGGTTGGTCTAACAAGAACGATTTATTTAATTTTTCAACTAATGTGATGTGATGAGATAGAGGTTACATTGATTCGAAGATAACGAAACGTCTAATTATGTCAGTCATTGCACAGATTTACGACCCACTAGGATTATTAGCACCTGCTATTACCACGGCTAAGGTTTTATTACAAAAATTATGGCTTGCTAAAATAAGTAGGGATGATGAAGTCCCAAGTGAAATTTCAAATATCTGGTATAATTTTATTAATTCGTTACAATATCTGTCCGAAATATTAGTGCCGCGTTATGTCATGTGTCCTAATGCTGTAAATATAGAGTTACATATTTTTACCGATGCTTCGCAGTGTGCATACGATGCATGTGCGTACATACGTTCACATATTGATGAGTCGCAAGTTACTAGCCGATTATTATGTGCTAAGAGTAAAGTCGCACCAATTAAAGCGTTAAGTATTCCACGACTTGAACTATGTGGAGCTTTAGTTGGAGCTAAACTCTATACTAAAATTGTAAATTCTCTTAGACTAAAGTTTGATAAGGTCTATTTCAGGGCTGACTCCACTATAGTTCAAGACTGGCTTCGGACATCACCAAATTTGTTAAAAACATTTGTTCAGAATAGGGTTGTGCAAATCAACGAATTAACAAGCAACACTACTTGGCTGCATGTTAAAGGCAAGGAGAATGCTGCTGACATCCTATCAAGAGGCGTTTTCTTTGATTCATTAAAGGGAAACAACACTAGTTTGTGGTGGTGTGGACCGGCTTTTCTTTGTAAACCGTCTTCAAGTTGGTTCACAACAAGTATTGAAGAAATTGAATTTAATAAGATTAAGTTACCAGAATTAAAATGTTCTAAAACTACAAATTTATTAAACGTAGAAACTAATAATATAATAATCGAAAGATTTTCTTGTTTTAATTGTTTGCAAAGATCAGTCGCGTATGTCTTGCGCTACATTTTTAACTTACGTGCATCGCGTATCGGCCAAGGTCGCAAAACTGGATCATTGACCGTGAGCGAGATAAAAGGTTCATTAGTTGTACACGTTTAGTTCAATTACAATCGTTCAGCAAGGAATATCATATCCTTAAAGAAGAGGTGCATTTAAACAATAAATCTAGTAATAAAACATTAGGTATAAGTATATTTTTGGATGAAGATAATTTAATTCGTGTTGGTGGTAGACTCAGTAATTCAAAATTTAATTACGATAAGAAACATCCAGTGTTGTTGTGTCGTAAACATCGTTTTATATGGTTATTGTGTTCGTATGAACAGAAACGGTTAATTCATGCTGGACCTCAGCTTCTAGTAGTTGCCATGCATGATAGACGGTGGGTGTTAGGAGCGCGTAATTTGGCGAGGCAAGTGGTTCATAAATGTGTAACCTACACTCGCATGAAAGGAAATACTTTAACTCCACTTATGGGTGATCTCCCAGCCGAACGTTTAGAAGCTGGATTTCCATTCATGCGATGTGGAGTTGATTATGCCGGACCAATATCTATCTTGAATCGCAAAGGCAGAAGTTCACAACTAGTTAAAGGATATATTTATTTATTTCTCTGTTTTGCTACCAGAGCTGTGCATTTAGAATTAGTTGGTTCATTGTCGACTCAGGATTATCTATTGGCATTCAAACGATTCATATCACGACGCGGTAAGCCGTGTCAAGTTGTTTACGATACCGGTAGGAATTTCGTTGGAGCCGCAAGGGAGGATTTGAAAAATATATCTGAAATAATTAAATAATTGATTTTGCTTGTAGTAGTGACATTAAATTTAATTTCATCTCGCCTTATGCACCTCACTTTGGTGGTTTATGGGAGGCGGGTGTGAAGTCGTGTAAGTATCACTTGAGACGTGTCGTAGGTAATGCTAAGCTAACTTACGAGGAGTTTAGTACGGTATTGACACAGGTCGAGACCGTCCTGAACTCCCGTCCTATGTCACCTATGTCCGCAGACCCAAACGATTACCTTACACTCACATATGCTCATTTTCTAATCGGCCGGCCGTTGACTGCGCCTGCCAGTGAGGACTGGACTACGGCATCTACGCCTGCCTGTCGCTACTCTCGGTTAGAGCAGCTGCGACAACATTTTTGGGAGCGCTGGTCAAAGGAATATGTTTCTGAGCTGCAACGCAGAACGAAGTGGGCACATAATAAAGATGACATCGCTATTGATAGTCTGGTCGTCATCAAGGAAGACAACCTGGCACCATTCAAGTGGAGATTGGGAAGGATTATTAATCTGCTCCCAGGGAAGAATGGTGTCTCGAGAGTTGCGGAAATCCGAACATCAACAGGCATAATCAAGCGTGCTTCCTCAAAAATCTGCCCGCTGCCAGTTTCCACAAACGAAGCCAGCGTGACTTCTGTTTAATTGGAAGACGGATCTTCCAAGGCGGCCGGTATGTTGGGTCAAGCAGCGCCACCTATTGGTTCCCATTACATCCACGATCGATAGACAGTCCGGAGCGACATTTGCTGTGCAACGGGAGAGGACGGCTCGCTTGCGACGAACGGGAGAAAAATCCTTCGACAGCCCGCGCGCTTCGCCAGTGTGTATTACATACCGGAACCGTTCATAAATATTTACAAAATTCTTTCAAAACTAAAATATTGTAATAAAAAGTATTAAATCTCATTGTAACCATATTCATCGCGCCTTTTTGAAGAAGTCCAGCCTGCCTCCTGTCTTCATTGCCAAATCAATTCTGTTTTACATTTTGCCTCAATTACTGGTTTATACATGCGTGTTATTAAGTAGGTAGGCCGCCCATTTTATACAACTTTGTGTTTAGTAACTGATTTTACTTTAAGCTCTAATATGTACTTTTCAAGATTGTCCAAAAAATTTAAGATTGTGTTTTTATTACGTTCACAAAGCGGTTTTTAAAGTCAAACTTTCTCATAGACCTCGTATTAAATATGTCAAACATGTCGTTTATTTTTTTAATGAAAATTTCTGTAGGTTCTGAATCTTTGAACTTTGGCAGCTTTAGTTCTTCCCTACAAGTATTCAGTGCAGTAGCAACACTTTCACTGAACAATTGAGTTGCGAGTTTAACCTTCATTAAAAAATTAATATGTCGCTTCGACAATTTGTTGCCCAAATAAATGCCTACCTCATTCTGCAATTCGTTTAGACTTACAAGATAATGCCAAGCAAAGTTTTTGTTGTCAATGTCTTGGAAATCTTTTTGGCCTCAAATTGGTTTCTTATGAGTATCACTACATGGCTTGGGTCAACAAAACAAGCAACATCTGAGTCATCTGCCGGATGTTTAAAGGTAGTTTTAGGCCGGATCTTTAATTTTACACCGAAGCTGTTCGATTGCCGTGAATTTGTGGTATGCCCTATCAAACCTGAGGGACACGACGTCAACTTCAGATTCAAAACACTTTATAAGACAAAGTTTGATGAAATTGGCCTTTTGTTCCCCCTATATACTATTGATTAAAAAATATCCTACAGGGATCTTGAATCTGTGGTTAATCCCTACCAACAAGAACACTAAAGCTTGTGTAGCTAAACGTGCTGATTCGTGTACACCTGAACTTGTGTTCAAAGTTGCTATATAACAATAACTTGCTTAATTAGAATTAATATTTGTTTCGGGATATTTACCATGTATATTTTGTTTTTGGTTGAGAGCTCGATATTTCGGCACCGTTACAAGCGCCATGATCACGAGAACTAAAGTCTTTGCGGGTGGGTGTTGTTTACGAGCTGACATATCTGTCTATCCTCTTCCTCACTCGTTTTTCACGCACGATGTCGCTACCACCAGAACTCGTCTCACTAGTTACTCGACACTGTTCAGCACTCGTCTCACTAGTTACACGATATTGTTCACGACAAACGATGCTCACTGTATCCACTTTTGACAATTGATCAGTAGTTTTTCGATCTTTACATAGTTGAACCACTGGATTCCAGGCTCTCGACAATTGAAACCCGTCGTCCCTATTGAAATTTTTGCACTTGGTTATTTCAATTGCTTCCCGAACCATTCTAGGTATGTAATGGCGTTCAGTCGAGATAACCTGTGGGTCATGTAACTCAATCCAGTGGTTTGGCCCTGATTCGAGAAGATGTTCTGCTATGGCCGATTTTTGGGTAACGTTGTTTTTCACTGCCCTAATGTGTTCCTTGATTCGGCAAGCAACAGTTCGCTTTGTCTGTCCAATATATGATTGCCCACAGCTAAAAATAATCATGCAAACATACATGGTAAATGTCCCGAAACAAATATTAATTCTAATGATTGTGACCATGTCAGCTTAAAAACTTAACTTGCTTAATGCTAAGCAGCGCGTTATTTTACACACTTTATTAAAACGCGCTTTTTTATAACGCTCAGGCGCGGTGCGGGCACGAATAAAGCAAGCGCGTTGACTGTTAACTCGCAGCTCCTACGTTAGCGTTGGACTCGTTGGAGAGACAGCATGCTTAAAAATATTACATGGCTTTTATGAATTTATCACGATAAAATGGAGCAGTAAAAATAAACAATGAACTTTCCTATATACAGCGTAGGTATATTACGTAAGCCGCGCGGGATTGCAAATTACGCGTGCGACCGATAACAACAGCAACGCAAAAACGTAAATAAAGCAGCCAGCATGCGACGACTGGCCGCCGCCGCGCCCGTCCGGCGCCACCTGTTTCTTGTTTTATTTATGTTTATGCGTTGCGCGCGATTCGCACGGTCTTGCGTTATAACGAATAAAGCAAATAGCGCATAGCGCCAAGTGAGTGCCACGATAGCGTCTACTGTATGTTATGTATAATAAGCACGCTGCTTAAAGTTGCTTTACGTTATATTAACCACCACTAACCTGAACCCATATCCACCAATCCAATATACACTAAACTCTAAAACATCTATATAACGTCTACGTCTATATACTTTTTACCATCCCAAATTTTTTGAGACCTATTGGCTACTTCATCGAACACCAAAGAACAAACGACGAATATCGCTCACTTGGGATTTGGACTTTAAGGCCTGAAAAGCTACATCTGTGAATCCTGGTTCTCATTTTATGGATCCATACCACCTAAATAGTGTTTTCGGATAAGGGAGGCAAGTGTTAAAATAATTTCTTACGTACTCATAAGCTTTAGGAGAATTTACTGCGGGAGTGTATTTGATGGTCTTTTTTTAATTTTTCCTGTTCAAATTATTGAATATATCTATTATTGCAATATTTCCATGTAAGGAGTTATACAATTCCGGACTAATGTATTTTTTTTTTTAAAGTATATATTATATCTTTAAGAGACTTGTTCCTGATTTTGAGACGCCTGACTTTTTGTTGTAATATTTTTCTTTTTATTACTTAGAATGCTGTCCTTCAAATTCAATTTTTATCCCAATTTATGCTTCCTAGATGTATCGAAGGTTATTTGCTTTCATCTTATATCTTGGCCATTGCAGGTGAGACAGGTAAGACCTTAAACAAATATTAAAATAAAATAATACAAAACTTTGTATTTAAGTGGTAATTTTTTCAGTTAAAACATGCAATTTTTTCATAATTTTACGGGGGAGCAAATACCAGAGCAAAAGCAGAGGATGTACTTGGTAATACCGTGCATTAAACAGCCGCATTGGGTAAATCAGGTAAGTCCTATAACAACATTATTACAAAATTAATTGCATAATTTATAATAAAAACTAGTAATAACAGACAGGAAAATACATACCTGAGCATATGCAAAGGATGTACTTGGTAATACCGTGTAATCAACAGCCGCATTTGGTAAATCAGTATTTTTTTTCTATAGGCTTGCGCTCGACCACTATCTCACCTGATGGTAAGCGATGATGTGGTTGACGGTGAAGCACGCTTGCCTAGAAAAAAACCATTAACTCTTGACTTAAAGACCCCTAGTTTGTAGCTATCGGGAAACACAGACTCCGGCAGGGTATTCCACTCCTTAGCTGTACGCATAATAAAATTGTCTCCATAACGTTTTGTGCGTATGGGTGGTGGGTTGTCCACCATGTACCGATGATCCATCGCCGTACGTCTGGTAGTCCGATGATGGAACGGGCTGGGCGGAGTTAAATCATGCAATACCATCGCACACTCCCCGAAATGTAACCGATAAAAAACCGTCAAGCTGGCAACTCGGCGATGATGTTCAAAGCTGTGGAGCTTTGACTTAACCAGTGCCTCATTGCCGATGAGTTCTAGGCCCGCTTTTCAATCGACTCTAGTGCATCAAGCTAGTATTTGGCAGATCCGTCCCAGAGATGAGAACAGTACTACATGCACCATCGAACTTGCGCTTGATACAAGTTTAGCAGTTGTTCCAGCGTGAAGTACCTTATCACCTTCGCAAGGATCCCCAACTTTTTGGCAGCCAGCTGAGCCATTGCCTCAATTTATTGCCCAAAATTGAGAGTCGATGTCAACGTAACCCCAAGAAGCTCAAGATGGTCCGTTATTGGCACGGTTACATCACGGAAAGTTGGAGCCGGGTTAAATTGGTTCTTTTTAGCGGAAAAAAGACACGCCTGGGTTTTAGCAGCATTAAACTTGACCAGATTGGCATCGCCTCACGGAGAGACTGGATTGCGGCCCGGTAGCCCGTGAGTTGGACAAGTATCTCTCAACAAACAGTGCTGTCGTCTGCATACCCAAAGGTAGGTTTTAGCAGAACGTCAATGTGCAACAAGAATAATGTTGCTGAGAGTACCGACCGCTGAGGGACCCCGGCATTTATATCCAATTGGTCCAACGAGCAGCCATCGATAAACACTCGAATGGACCGATCTCTCAGAAAGTCTGCAATCCGATCACATATACCACCGGGCAGACTGAATGAAGGAAGCTTACCGATAAGGCTTTCGAGCCAGACCCTATCGAAAGCCTTCGAGATGTCGAGGGAGACGGCAAACACTTCCCCGTGCCTCTCGATGGCCTCACTTCATATGTGAATGGCATACGCTGAAAGATCCCCAGTAGACCGATTTCGGCGTTAGCCGTATGGGCGGTCGCTGAGGATATCGTTAGTTTCTAGGTATGCCAGGAGTTAAATCCTTAAACAACATTATAACAAAAATAATTGCATAATTTGTAATAAAAACAAGTACAAATACATACGGATACAAATGCAGAGCACTTGATAATACCGTGCATTCAACAGCCGCATTGAGTAAATCAGGTAAGTCCTATAACAACATTACAAAATTAATTGCATAATTTATAATAAAAACTAGAAATTACAAACAGGAAAATACATACCGGAGCAAATGCAGAGGATGTACTTGGTAATACCTTGTAATCAACAGCAAGAATACAGGAATATAACTCGAAGTAAGTAATCATATTATGGCAACCCTCGAACTTTATGTCACTGCTTTCGTTCGTTGAGGTTTTTTGTTCCAAGTAACCTAAAATTCATAGCAAATTTAATAAATAAACGATGTTATTTCAAGTACATGTGAAAAGTGATTCCGTGAGACTTTTTATGTGCTTTGCTATTGTTTTTACAGGTTATCTATTTTTTTTAATTTATGTTAACTAGACGACGACTCCGTACTAAGAGCGATGAGCATAGATTTAGTGCAGGTGTGTGCGTGAGCGTGTATATTTAGTTGTCGTTTTTATGTAATGTAATTCCGTATATTTACGATGTTTAATCCACAACGTGGGGGCAGACGCCCAAACTTAGATAACTCTGGACAATCCGGTGGTAACCGCCGTGGTCGCAGAGATGCTGAAAGAGGCTATCAGCATATGGTTGATAGAAACCAACTGGCTCAGTGGTCGTTTGAGCCGCCGTCTTATGATCAGCAGTATGAACAACAACCGAACAGAAGCAGAAATACTAAACGTTCGGAAGGCTTCAAGAAAAATGTAGAACAGAAGAAAGCCACTAGAGAAGCTGAGATGGTTAATTCCGCACTTCCTCGCTCTACAATCGAGACACCACCGATTGATGAGCCAATGTACGACATAGGTCCACATTCATCCTTGACTCCCATGCGGGATGTCCATTGTCAAAATTTTGAATTTTCAGGATATATAACATTAATCGAAGAGATTTATGAAAAGCTGTGGGCTATTGACCCGAGACTTTTGGACCGTCTACCATTTTCATTATTCCAACATGTAATGTGCAATCATCTAAACTTGACTATTGCTGAAGTTGCAAGACAGAATGGTCAGAACATCTTGGATATTAAAACTGATATTCGGGCGATACTCCCAGACTACCAGTGTATACCTAAAGACATAGCAGATTATATCGCACACGTCACCAATTCGTTAACTGGGACCGGTATAGAAGTAAAACTTAATCTTCCAACCATAGCGATTCCTGAGGGTGGGGAACTCTCTGGGACATTTGGGGCATGTACAGCACAATCTCACAATGTGTATGAAGCGTACATTAGTCCATACGTGACGGCTGCACGTATTACAGCGAGTATGAACAATAACGCTGATTATAATCCGTTACCCGTAATTTATTCGCCAGCCAATTTGGTACCGACTCTCGACCTTTTAGGGTATGGCCCTATAGATAGCCAGAACCCTGGCATGCGCCAGAGATTAGAGGGTATCAACTTTCCAGCAAACGACACTGTTGAAGGCAGATACAAAGTAAGAGCTACCGCGTGTAATCGTGTGTACAATATACTGCTGAGCTGAAAGTTGGAGGAGTATAGTTTTGTGGCTTCACTTATGATATTCGCGACGCGCCGTCTATCTTGTTTTATTGGTCTGAGACTAATATAGCAAAATAAAATCCAGGATACAACACAATGATCATTACAAATTACGTTATGATTTATAGGAATATCATCAATGTGGTTTATTATAAGTTTAGAGTTATTTCTTGTACACACAACAATATTTACTTAGGTAGTTGACAACACAATAATAATTTAGGTAGGTACTTAGACATTTGTCGGTAGATGCTTAATAAATATGACAGGTATGTATTATGTAGCAAACCATTGTGACTTTAAAAATTTAATGACGTCACACACTTTAAATTCTAACAAGCGCATGCGAGAAATTGATCAGTGTGCGTTGAAAGCCGCGTCCTACAACGTTTCTTGCAGACCGCCGCCGTAGACTTTTTCTACAAGTCAA